>SJYQ01096189.1:453137-499134 GCA_006410935.1 Redunca redunca | reverse complement strand
GGGGGGCACTCAGCTCACTCAGAGCCACTCTGTCCTGCAAGCAGCTAGCCGTTTGAGGCACCTGCTGTCAGCCACCCAGCTGTCTCCCGGCCACACGCTCCAGGGACCACAGGGAGGCCACACTCCCACTGTCTTTCACGCTGCTGTGACCCCGTGCCCCGCAGCCTGTCCCTGCAAACAAAGGCAGGGAAGCAGCAGACTCACATCTGCTCAGGGAGCAGACGAGGCATTAAGGTTTTCCTGTCCCCGCAGCTGTGTACACAGTGGCAGAGTGGTCCACCTATGACGCCAGCAGGGCCTGTACCAGGACAGACAGCAGAAACAGGGTCACAGACTGGTCTCCCGGGGTCTAGGCACAGGTGCTCACAGAAACGGCTGGGTTGCCAGGGTGGCGGAGGCAGGGCTTCCACACAGACTCACTTGCAAACACAGCTCTCTCACTTCACCCTTATAGGCCACACAGACTCCACCTGCTTACAATTAACCTGGATGAATGAGAGTCCTAGAAGGACCAACCTGGCTGCAGCAGCTGGTTTGGCTGTGAAAGAACAGGGCAGGACATGACAGCTGGTCACCATGATACACACGCTTAGCTCACGTTAATATCTGCTCTTGCTGGACTGCCTGGGACTAGCAGAACCAAGAGAATGCCAGCCTCTTTCCAACAACAAAGCACGGATGATACAGAGTCCACAGGCTTCCCAAAGATGATTTGCTTATCTTTTGTCAGAACCGCAGGTAATTCTGTACCTGGGAGGGATGAAGGTAGGGGGACAAATACAGGATGCAGGGGGTGGAGGACAAAATTTCCCCACTAAAAAAATGGGGAATGAAGCCTACTGAGAAAAAGCCGAGGGACAGTGACAGCTGGGATGGGGGGGAACATCCTGAACTACATCAACATTGGCACATTTCTTAAGAAAAATCCATTTAGAAACATGCCGTATCCCTCGAGTCCACACTGACACAGCCGGCAACAGAGCGAAGCTGGCACATGCAGGGCGGCAGCGGCTCTGAGCCTGCAGCAGCCCCACTGCCCCGGAGCCGTGGTGCCCGGGGTTCAGAGTGCCGGAGAAGGAGGTCTTGGAGTAGCTCCCCCAGCCCCTCAGTTTCCCAGGCAGGTCCCGTTCTGGGGCAGCGAGGTCTCTAGAGGAAAGCAAGGGGATACTGATTCACAAGAGGAGACGCAGCTTCGGGGACGGGTGCTCCTGCAGTCTCTTCCCCGGCCTGGTCAAGGCTCCGTGGGGTGCACGCGGAGGTCTCCCCCGGGATACGCTGGGAATGGGGCTGCCTCCTTCCCGGGCATGGCTATGGACATCAGCAGGACAGTGTAGCAAGTCTTGGATTATAGGATTAAACAGCAATAGCTCAGTCTGACACGCAGCACGTGAGTTCTGGAAAAGGAAAGAAACAGGGTCGAAGTTAGACAGGTACTGATGGCAGAGGCAAGGGGAGAAGAAGGATGGCTCAGACCTCCCACCACCATCGTCACAGCCTTCAAGGAAAGGAGGCTGGGCACTGATTCCAATAAAAACGCTCCCAATGTTGTTGAAGGGTGGACCAAAGGAAAGTTTAACTGAGACCACGAAAATCTGTGAGTGACACTGAGGTATCTTGAAAGCTGGAGTTGGGAAGGGCAGGTGCAGTGGTCACCAGCCAGGCAGGCAAGTGCTGACACACGTACCAGAGCAACGTCGTGGAACCTCTCTGACCGGACGCTCGGGAATGGGGCACGCAACAGGTCTACGGGAGGCACGCCCTGATCTCAGGTAACCATAATTAATCATACGATGCAGGCACTCGGAAGCTAGGGACGTATTTTTCCGTAGGAGGGGAGTGACCCCAAACACCCACTGTGTCACAATGTCCCTCCTTCCCAATGCCTCCACTTCCCTCTCAAACCTTCAACTCTCCTGTTCCAGAGCTGCGCATCTAGAGACTCTCAAGAGAGGCAGGGGAATGAGAAGCAGAAGGGCCGGCCAACTAGACTGTCACCATCTGGTGTCACCCAGTAGCTTGTGAAAACTTTTGCTTGTTTACTAGCTAAGTGGCTAGGAGGGAACTAGGAGGTCTCTGCTGAGACGGGATCAGGGGCTCGGGCCAAGGCAGGGCCTGGATACTCTCTCCGGTCACACGCTCTGCAACCGGGAGAGGACATAGGGTTAGGGGACAGGGACGCTCACCTTCACAGCTTCCCTCCATCCTGAGGAAGGGCTGCAGGATAGAGCAGAGCTGCACCTTCACTTCATGAGCCTTTCTAGAATGGGGAGATATATGCACACAACCTGGTATTGGAGAGGGCTCAGCAAGTATGTGTCCAAGTAAAACCCAGCCAATTCAGTTCAGGACTGGGCTAAGCGGCTTTGTTCCATAGGTTATGGAACAAGCTTTCATCAGAACCTTGTGAAGGTAAGCAAGGTTAGGAGCTTGCTCAAGGCCGCATGGCGAGTAAGTTGAGGAGTCAGGAATGGCGAGTAAGTTGAGGAGTCAGGATTTGAACTCAGATCTTCTTAATTTAGGTAGAGTTTTTCCTGCTACTCCAAGCTGCCCCATTCTCCATCCATCCCAGTGAGAGCTCACTGCTCTCTTCAGTGTCTAAATGACAGGTTTTGTGTGTGTCAGTATCTCCAGTATTTCTCAGAAGCCTCTCTCCTTTTGTGTGTGTGTGGGGAGAGGTGGGTGGGGGACCACTCTGCCATTCATTTATCCACCCACCTATGGAATTAAGCCATCTGCCAGAAGAGTCACTTGTAAATAGTTCCCAAAGTTTCTGGCCTACCATGGTAAATTGTGCTTTCTTCTATTTGAGCTAAACTTACCTGCTCCAGGTTTGAGAGCAACCCTCTCCACCCACCAGCTCAGGATCCGGCATCCAGGTTCACACCTGCTTTCTCCACAATGGCCATGGTTTTAAGCTGAGATATGTCACCTCTTGCATTCTGGGCTGAAGCATCCCAGTGCTTACCACCTGGGCTTGTAACACCAACATGTCTCCCTGCTCAAAGCTTCCTCAGCCCCACTGCATTTCCTCGAAGCAGGGAACCAGAGCCACGTGAAGGGTCCCAGATACACAGGGCCCCAGAAAGAGATCTACGCCCATTCTCAGGTCTCCTTCCTAGATGATGTAGCCCAGATCATTTCGGTTTACTCTTATAAATAATCATATGCATCAATCTACATTTGCTACTTTTGTCTATACTAACTCTGATTTATAAGCACTTCTTATTTTTACAAAAATTTCCCTTTTGCTTTGACTATTAATAAGTACTTAAAGGGCTTCCCTGGTGACTCAAATGGTAAAGAATCTACCTGCAAAGCAGGAGACCAGGGTTCGATCCCTGGGTTGGGAAGATCTGCTGGAGAAAGGAATGGCAACCACTCCAGTATTCTTGCCTGGTAAATTCCATGGACAGAGGGACCTAGTGGACTGCAGTCCATAGAGTCGCAAAGAGTTAGACACAAGTGAGCAATTCACACACACACACACACACACACACACACAGACACACACAGACACAGGCACACACACGCACACACGTACTTCAAGTCCCTGGACTTGAAGGTTCTTTACTCTAACCAACTGCTGCAATAGAAACAATCTTTTTTGTTTTTTGTTTTTAAGGTTTCCAGCTACCAGTATCTGAGTTAATTTCTTCCCCTTCTGAAACCCAGAGGAAAAACCACCATCAGGATTCTGGAGTCTGGAAAACAGATAAACAAGTGATAACAGCCCATGCATTCAAGAAAGCCAAACCTGAAGCTGGCAGTGTGAAAAGCTGCGAGTCCAGTGTGCACAAAATAGCTCGGGAATGGATACCAGACACCTTGAGGGCGGTGGGGGAGAGGAGACTGCAGCAGAGATCAGTTGAAGGCTGAGGCTGCTGGACTCCTAGAAGCGCTCCTGACTCCACACCCCTCAGCAGCTGCCCACCTCCCACAGGTCTGATTAGTTATTCTCTAAAGAGGACCAAATAGGGGGTTGCAGGCCTAGGGAATACAAGGCGCCAAGCAGGGCTGCCAGTCCCCAGACTGAGGGATCACGTGAGCGTATATCCACTGAATGGTAAGACCTCCAGCCTTCTTCCCCTTGAGCTCCCAGAAAGCAGGTAGCCAAAACTTTATCCTCTGAAAGAGACTATGCTGTGGTCTGAATGTTTGTGTCCCCACAAAATTCATATGTTGAAGTCCTAATGCCCAATATGACGGCTTTAGAATTCAGACCCTTTGGGAAGTGCTTAGGTCGTGAGGGCATAACCCTTATGAATGGGACTGCCGTGCTGTGCTCAGTCGTGTCCGACTCTTTGCAACCCCATGGACTGTAGCCCGCCAGGCTCCTCTGCTCACAGAACTTTCCAGGCAAAAATACTGTAATAGGCAGACTTCCCTGGTAGTCCAGTGGTTAAGATTTTGCCTTCCAATGCAGGGGGTACAGGTTCCATCCCTGGTTAGGGAGCCAAGATCCCACATGCCTTGCAGCCAAAAAAACAAAGAGAAGCAATATTGTAACAAGTTCAATAAAGACTTAAAATAAAAGAATGCTGTAATAGGGTGCCATTTCCTACTCAAGGGGATCTTCCCCACCCAGGGGTAAAACCCCTGTCTGTGTCTCCTGCATTGGCAGATGAATTCTTTACCACTAGCAGCTCCTAGGAAGCTCATGAGTGGGATTAATGTTCTTATAAAAGAGACCCCACATGCTCCCTAGTTCCTTTCATCGTGTGATGACACAGCAAGAAGACAGCAGTCTACAGCCCAGAACAGGCCCTTCATCAGAAGCCAGTTATGCTGGCACCCTGGTCATGGGCTTCCCTGCCTTTAGAACTGTAACAAATTTCTGTTGTTTACAGTACCCATCTGTACTATTTTGTCACAGGAGCCTGAATGGACTAAGATAGATGGAAAGCATCTTCTCTGGGAAGTCTGCCCAGCCCACAGAAAAGACCCGAGGATACTGACCCTCGGGCCACTCAGCAAGCAGCCTGGTCTGCTATCCTTCCTGCGAGGTGCACTGCAGGCTGAAGCACAGAGCTTTCATCTGATTCTAGTTTCCCACTCTTAAACATTATTACACAACCCAAGGTCATCAGGAAGAAACCTCCAACACAAGCGTTAGAGACCAAAACAGAGAAAAAGGCAAACTGGAAGAAATGGATTATTCATGGAGAAGAAAACTCAAGAAACAGAACCTACTACCATTAATATCCTCAGACAAGTAAGGAAAGATACAGTGTCCACAAGACACAAACAGTATATTATTTCAAAATAAATGGAGAGAACCAACAGAGTTGGCAGGGAGCCTGGAGAAGGACTGAAGAGTTCTGCTTCCCATTGTTGTTGTCCAATCATTCAATTGTGTCCAACACTTTGCGGCCCTTTGGACTACAGCACGCCAGGCTTCCCTGTCCTTCGCCATCTCCCAGAGCTTGCTCAAGTTCATGTCCACTGAATCACTGATGCCATCCCACCATCTCATCCTCTGTCATCCCCTTCTCCTCCTGCCCTCAATCTTTCCCAGGATCAGGGTCTTTTCCAGTGAGTCGGTTCTTCACATCCAAGTAGTGTGAGCCAAAGTAGTGGAGCTTCAGCTTCAGCATCAGTCCTTCCAATGAATATTCAAGGTCGATTTCCTTTAGGATGGACTGGTCTGATCTCCTTGCTGTCTAAGAGACTCTCAAGAGTCATCTCCAGCACCACAGTTCAAAAGCTCAATTCTTCTGCTTCCTATAATGGTGGGCTAATTTATATTGGGTTAACCCTCCAGCCAAAAACAGTGATAAATTCTATATAAAATATAAAAGCAAGTGTTTGAAGGTAGTGGAGAGCAACCAAAATCAAGCATAAACTGGGATAGAGATGACTTGAAAAAAGGCGAGACTAGGTGAGATTCACTGTTAACAGTACCCCTGTGAGCAGCTCCATGCCGTACAAGAGGGATATGGTTCCAGCAGAAAGCTGCAGTCTGACTGAGCTAAGGAATCAGGGACAGATCAGAGTTCAAGGCTGCCAATGCAGCTGGAAATTGAGGGAAGAGATCCTAAAAGGAAGGACACAGGTAAGGGAGAGTCCCTTCATCAACACACACACTCCTCTCAAATCACTGGCCGATTTCAGAACTGCTCACTCACACACAAAATGAGACTCCAAGGAGCCCATTGGAAAGGTTAAAAAAGGCTAAGCAACAACCTCAGCAGCTGTCCAGTGCTGGGAAGACAGAGTTCAGAATTCAAATTCTACCAAGTTAGAAGGACAGGGCAAACAACTTGGTCTTTCCACTGAAATCTCTTGGAACTAGGAGCGTAACTGAAATAGACAAGCCCTCATAAAGCCAGGTGGCGCTAGTGGTAAAGAGCCCTCCTACCAATGCAGGAGACTTAAGAGGTGACCATCAAATTTAACTGCTTGTTAGAAGATATCTTAATACTCTACAGAAAAAAAAAAAAAAAGAACAAAGACAAAAAACTCCATTGAGGAAAATAACAGAATCTTGAGTCTCCACAGCTTATCATCCACACTGACCAGTATTCATTAAAAACCGTTAGACCTGGGAAACAGGGAAATGCAACCCATAATCAAAAGAAAAAAACAGTCAGTAGAAGATGATTAATGGATGATTCAGTTGTTAGAATTAGCAGATATGGACTTAAAATGTTTACTATGTTTTAAAAATACATTGGAAAAGATGGATGTGTGGGGGACAATATGGTATATTTTAGGAGAAATAGCAAAGACCTAAATGGGAATTCTAAAAGTGAAAAATACAAAATATGAAATGAATAATTCATTGGATGGATCAACAGAAGATTCAATACTGCTGAAAAAATAATCAGTGAACTTGTAGATCTCCAGACACTATTCAAACTGACAAATAAAGAGTAAATACTGCATGACTCCATTTAATAAAATTCTAGAAAATGTAACCTAATCTATGGTGCTAAAAAGCAGATCAGCAGCTGCCTGGGATGATGTGGGGGTGATAGGGAGGACAAGAGGGCCAAGTATAAAGGAGCAAGATTTTTGAGGGTGACAGGCAAGTTTATTATCTTGATTATGGTGATGGCTCCTGGTATGTGTGTGTGTGTATGTTAAACTTATCAAGTTGAATATTTTAAATATGTATAATTTATTGAATGTCAATCATGCCTCAGTAAAGCTGTTTTTAAATTAAATGGTAATGTAAAATAGCTTTATAAGGTATTTAAAATATGTGCAAGAACAACCTGTGCTGACTTTAGAGATGTGTTAAGAATCATTATATTCTGAGTTTACTAAAACTAGAAAAATTTTCTAGTTTCATTTAAAAAACTAAAAACAAGAGAAAAAGAAAACTGGTGCATTCATTTTAATATCAGACAAAATAGAGGAATATTAACAGGAGTAAAAAGGATCATTTCCTAGTGATAAAAAGGTCAAAAAGACATAAAAAAGTCCAACGACATATATATCCAATAACAATTTCAAAATTACATAAAGTAAAAATTGGCAACTTTCAGGGAGAAATTAGACAAGCCTGGTTGGAATATAAAGTAGGGTAAAGTAGTACTCTGCAGAAAGTAGAGTAAAAAGACACAGGGGAAGAAAACTGGAGGAAAACAAGAAGAAAATCAGAAAACAATGTAGGAGGTCCAGTATCCAGTATCTTGATCCTTTTTCCTGCTGTCTGGTCCCAGATACCTTAAATGTAACCGCCCTGGTTCCCCAGGACTCACTCATGGCCTTGCTTAACAACTGCCCCCAAAGAGCTCTTGTAGGCACTCAGTGAAGCTGCAATCGGACCATCGTGGGAAGGGTCTTTGCACACATCTTCTCAGGGAGCTCATCTAACAAAGCTGCCTCCAGCTTGGTTCTCAGTTTTACATTAATGACTTTTCATATTCATGTATATGTAAATAGTTGCAGATAAAAATAAATATTTGGTTGAGGGAGGAAAATGCTATACATTATAACTCAGATGTTTTCTGCGCTTAGAGAGTGCTCAGTCATCTGGAAGGGAAAACAAGAAACACTGAACGAAAATAATGAGCAAGGCTGGGAAGCTTAACAAGAACCCAGTGGGAGTCTCCCAACCAAGGGGGCTGTGACTCATCTTCTGGAGTCACTGCCCTGGGGCTCTGCAGATTCAGAAGACCTCTCCTCACTTCTTCACCAGGATCTGAAGAGACTGGGCAGGGGGATGATGCCTAAATCAGCTGGCTTCTGGAGTTGGGCTTCACTTTCCTGGGGCATCAAAATCTAATGCTGACGTCCCGCTGGCTTTCACAAAACCAGCATCAAGGAGCCGTGGACTGCTCCTCGGGTGAATGAGTCCACTCTGCTGAGGAAGATTCGCTTCTCAGGGATGAAGCTCCCTCCCTCTGCTGACTTCTTCCCTCTCCTTTCCCAAGCATCTACCACTACCCCGCAAAATAGGGACTGTTTTTCAGTCAGAGGTTTACTTCCTTTCTCAGAGGTTCCCCCTCTACGTCACTGAGGAAGGGAGCTCACAGGGATAGGCTGGTTACAAAGGTTTCCTTGCATGAGCGCTGAAGGTAAACAGACTTACTGAGGGACCCAGAGCTGGTCCTCACAGCTGCTGACCTCTGAGTAACTGCCAAGGACTTGGGTCTCTCTTCTAAAATCTCCATACTGCTGGTGGTGGTGTAGTTGCAAAGTCGTGTCCGACTCTCGTGACCCCGTGGGCTGTAGTCTGCCAAGCGCCTCAGTCCATGAGATTCTCCAGGCAAGAACACTGCAGTGGGTTGCCACTTCCTTCTCCAGGGGATCTTGCCAAGCCAGGAATCGAACCAGGGTCTCCCGCATTGCAGGAAGATTCTTTACTGACTGAGCTACGAGGGAAGCCCTCCATATTGCTGAAAGGGTCTTAGACCTAGACCACTTATAGGCTCACGCACTAGCATTTTCCTCAGGGGCAGGATAGAAGAGTATTCTTTGGGAGAAACTGTGATATTTACTAGTAAACCCAGCAATGGACCCTGAAGTGGCCAGTGTGCCATCCTTCCAGAATACGCCAAAGCACCAAGGTACTGATTACTCACACCCAAGGTGCTTGGGGCGGTCTTCCCTCAGAACCCCTACTCCTATGTGAGAGAGCATCCGCTACCCTCACATAATGCTTTAACCGTCCTGAAACTCTCCAGACACATTAGATAATCTTCTATAACTGCTTCACGTTCAATAAACTGGGACCGTAATAATCCATTATAAAAACTGAAGAAAAAAAGAAACTCGAAGGTCCTTTAATATATTTAATCAGGTTTTAACATTATAGCTTGAGAACAGAAGACCAGAGGTGAGTCCAGGAGCACTCAACGTTCTTCCATAAAAAAAATATCTCAGAATATTAAAAAAAAAATCAGTCTTTTGAAATGACATAAAAATGTTTGGCAGAAGGCAGCCCGGGCCTAAGCGTGCCTAGGCGTGCCATCAGCTGCTCCTGGCAGTCTATTTTTACTGGGATTTGTGAAGACAGCAGATGCATTTCCAGAGCTCTCTCACTGGTACAATGGCCTCACCTCCACCCATATCCCAGGGTGGGAAGCAAACAGTTGGAACTCTTGAATCACTGATTTCAGAAATAAGTCATCAAAAGGACAGTCTTCACATACCAGATCATAGTATTATACTTAGAGGCATCCCCATCAGATACCTCCTTCATTGCATAAAGACATTGAGAAATGATATTACTCAACACAGCAAACAAATAAGAAAGATAACAATCTGCGGTATACTCACAAACCTCAAGGGAAATAAGCCAGAAGAGAGCAGATTAAAAAGAAGTTTATTGTACAGTTCATCAGTTTCCTTGGCTCACATGCCCTGACCCTGTCCCACTGAAAACTCACCTCTCTTCTGAGCCTGCTGCTTTGGTTTTACTGACACACTGAGTCCTGTTTCCGTAGTACCCCTGGGACAAAAGCCATGCCATCTCAGAAGAAGGTTAAGAGCACCTGCAGCTGAAGCTCCCTTGGTCTGCATGACTACACAGCAGAAGCGGTTCTCAAAGCTCCCCACGCGATAAAGATGGAGACACAGTAGGAAGGCCCCTTGTGCCTGTGCAGTGCAATGGAAGATCTGCTGATACACCGAAGCACAAACATCTGACACTAGGCAGGGAGGGGTCCCGGCGCGTCTCTTGAAATGCCTGTACAGTCCTTCCGGAGTCTTTTCTGACTCAGCCTTCACTCTGAAAAAGATTTCACGGCCTCAGGATGACGCTGTTCTGTCCACTCTGCCGTAGGGTCTCTAATCACAGGAACCTACAGGAAGCTAAATGAGCCCTCTTTAGAAACTTAATGCTATCTTTAAGACTTTTCTAAATAACTTAAACAAGGGCAGTTTTTCTTTATAAATACTGGCCCCGTCTATGTGCAAATATACACCGGAACATATCCATTTACCGTTAGGCAAATCCAAGAGTCATCGTTTTGAGAATCATACCTTTAGGTAAGAAATGAACGCAGTTATTAAGGAAAGCACTGACATTATTCATATACAATTCACATATGACTATACAAACTTTGATTGGTAACTTAACAGTTTTCAAAATAAAACAATAATGGCTCTTCTTTAAAGGAGGAGATGAAATCTTCATGTTATGTGTGGGTGCTCAGTCGTGCCCAGCTCTCTTGCCACCCCATGGTCTGCAACCCACCAGGCTCCCCTGTCCAGGAGACTTCCCAGGCAAGATGCTGCAGTGGGTTACTATTTCCTACTCCAGGGTAACACTTAGTGGACACTCACTATGTGTCAGAGTCGATCCTGGAAATATAATTGAAACACATCTCGCCTTTAGGTGATTGTGGGTTTTCTCTATTTCTTTTTTCTCCCCTCTGACACTAATATAGCTCCTATCCCCTAAGTTCCAGAAAAAGGAGGGAGCAGCATACAGGCAGAGGAGCTGTGCAGAGGGAAGAGACAGAGCTGACGGCTTTGCTTGTAGTTCACAGTCTGAGCAAAGAAAAGTGCCCTCTATGTTCCTCTCTGTGTTTACAAATACAAGCCCAGCTTTGATACACACACACAAAAAAAGAAACGTCTCCCAGGTACGTGCTGTACTCTGCACACAAATCAGGGATCCTTATTCACCCAGTGGAAACCACCTTGGATAAGGGGTTTAAAATCTTATCTCTGCTAATTGCTAGCAGGGTGACTTTGGGCAAATCCCTTCATCTCTTTCAACTTGGGGTTTTTTATTATTAAAATGAGGGTTATAACATCTACCTCATAAAGTGTTTGGAAGACCAAGTGGTATAAAGCAGGTGAAATTTTTTAATCATTATAACAACTCGGTTAAGGCAAATGAAATCTGTATTTTACAGAAGAGAAGAAAAAAATGGTTATGGAAACCAAATGATTTACCCAAAGCCACACAGGAAATTATCAGAGAAGTTAGCAATTCATCCCATCTCACTCCAAACAGTCAGATGTTCTTTTTTCCACGGCAGAGACAAATCCCATTTCCCCTGCTGCCCTCCCTTTGGGGCTCCCAGACATGGAAAGTAATGCCTCTTCTATCCCCACTGGTCTTAGGGCCTTCTGTTCTCAGAGCCACTGGAGTTCCCCAAGTCAGCTGAATGCGGTAGGCGTTTGGCTTGCTGGCAATAAGAAAGACTGTCATCTCTAAGTCAGAAAAGGGGGCAGGATTTGGAAAGCACGCTGATGGCATGTGGCCACCACTGGAACTACAGCCTGACAACAAAGACTGAAATAAAGGGCCACTGATATGGATCTGGGTAGGTCTGTACTGACTCCAAAATATGAGGCTTTTTATGTCTGCAGGTTTTGTTTTCACCCTTAGAATCTAAGTTCCATTAGGACAGTCACAGAGGTCTGTGGGTGGCTGGGTACCATGGGTTAAGAAGATACAGAATGCTGACTCCTAGGCCCTAGTCACACCAGGGTCTGTAAGGGGCCAAGGCCAGGTGAAAGACAGTGATTTTCAGAAGATAAGAAGAAGCTGCCCACTCTTTTTTTTTTTTTTTTTTTTTAATGTCAGGTAAAAAACTGCCATGAGCTTGAGCAAGCTCTGGGAGTTGGTGATGGACAGGGAAGCCTGGTGGGCTGCAGTCCATGGGGTCGCAAAAAGTTGGACACGACTGAGCGACTGAACTGAAAAAACTCTACCAGCAGGAATTCAGAGACTCTTCACATCATGAAGAACCTCCAACTGAAGGTGGAGGCTGAGCAAAGGGAGCAAGAAGCAGAAGGAAGAAGCAAACAGGAAGGCCCAAAGCTGAGAGACCTGGCTGGATATTTCAGTACAATCAGCTTTTGCTCCTAGTTGGGCTAGTTCTGTCCACCAACATCCTGTCTGGTGTGCTCATCTGTTTGACATGCTGATAATTACACAGCAGTGCTAACTGATTTTATTATTGAATCACACAGGGTAAGACTCTTCCATGAATTTGTGCCTATCAATTCCAGTGTATAATGGTATTAACTCTCCCATGAAAATTCACTATTAGCCTAAGATTTTTTTCTAGTACTTTGAGTTCATCTTGGAAACTCAGGTTAGTCAGTGTCTTATATCCTAAGGAAGTAAGAAATAGACCCATTATCCCAAGGAAAACGTCCACTGGGAATACAAAAATGGGGACATTTTGTAAAGTATGTATTTCTGTTACCCTCTTGCCTCTCAGCTACACATCCGCCTACTTAAACTCGGCTTTGTGATGCGGGGTGGAGTTGGGACTCTGCAAATGCTTTTCTCCTGTGACATTCAGTTCCCTGTTACACCAGTGGGGGCGGGGTGGGGGTAGGCTAGAGGGCACCTGCAAGGCTGGGCAGGAGACTAGCTTCTTCTTGTTCCTGTCGGCAGCAGTGCGTTTCAGTTCCCAGTTTCACTTCACACTCCCAGAAGCAGCCTCGTCGCGCTTGCTGAGAGATGCCAGCACCGGCAGAGCAGTACTCTTTCCTCAAGGGTCTGGGTACCAGCTCCTTGGGCTTCTAGCTGTGATGACCCCAACTTCTCCACTTTGTTCCCCCAGCTCTAGTGATGGTGGCTGTTTCCTCTCTCCATGCCACTGTCCAACAGTGTTCCCTGTTTACCCATTCTGTCCTTCACATCTATCATATTGATTTCTCATATTAAATGAGCTGTTAAAATAACTTATGTCATCTCTACTTTGCTAATACAGCACATTTGAGAGCCACAACTTCATTTATAACAGTGGGTAAAAGGGCAGACTCTGAAATCAGTCACACCTAAATAGGAACCCCAGCCCATTTATGCAGCTTTGGTAACTTTGGAAAATTTAATTCACCTCTCCAGGTCTCATTTTTCTCAATCACTTTCACTTATTCAACTAACATTAATTGATCACCTGCTAAGTTCCAGGCACTGTGCCAGGCAGCAGAGATACCATGGTATGCGAAACAGGCCCCTGACCTGGAACCTTCTGTCAACTGAATCAGGTGGGATGCTGCAGGTAAGGCACAGGTAGTCAGCCTTCCTCTCTGTGCCACGACAGGGAAGCAGAGACAGACGGGTCGTGAGAAAAGTGCAACAGCTACGTTTCCTCTGAAACTGAGACAAGTGTCTTTTCCTTAACAAGGTTGAAGGTCTCGAGCAACATAACCCCGGGGATTCACTGGGCGCTCTTGTCTGTGCCTCCCGTTCAGAGCAGAGAATCAATGCCCTCACAACAGTATCCATTCAGAAGGAAATGGGACGAATGACCCCAAACAGGGAACACTACATGGTGGCACTTTCTAGAAATTCCAAAGAGACAAGGTCCTGTGATACACGGGAAGAACAAAAGGAGCCACAATGCAGGGGTAGGACTGGGGCCCAGAAAGACCATCACCATGGGGTGTGAGTGGAGAAAGGCACTAAAAAGCCACTGTTCCAACACCAGCCACAGCAAGACTCTTCTTACCATACAGAATATATAACTATAAAATAAACAAGAACTTACTTTCTGCAGTAGGACTACATACCTAGACTGTCCAGGGAGGTGATAAGATGGAAAAGAAAGATTCTTGATTCCATTTAAGGTTGAATCTAAAGGTCCCGTGCTGCAGGCAAGGAAAAGCTGGAACAGAATCCCATCTCCACATTTTGACACAATCCTTCCTTGGACCTCTGCTGACTAGACATCAGGCATATTGAGGCAAGGATGGCTGATGTTCTCATTAAGAAGGAAGTATTTCTGCAAGACTATTATGCAGCTAAATTCTTGAAAGCCATATCTGCAGTACATTGATACCCTATAAATGCAAACTGTACTCTTCACCCTCAATTTTTTATTCATCTTGACATCACTATGACCATCAAAAGTCATATAGAAGGAAAACAACCATGGGAAATTATTACTAGAAGGTCTCCTCCACATCCTTGCTCCAGGGCCTCATTATAAATAACTTACTGCCATTGACGGAATTTAGAATCCCACAAGGCATGAAAAGCCTGGAGTTTTATTCATAAATAAATGCCAACATTTAAACAATCAAGACAGCCTCAAACTCTAGGACTATTGAAACGAACAATATGTACTGCCCAGATGATTTATAATGCTTGTGTTTATAGTCCGAATGGGAAGATAATTCAATTCCACCTGAAAAGTCATTATATGGCCAAGCCCAGGAGAAGTACTTTGGATAAGAGGTGATATTTCTCAGTTTTCCCATTTCAAACAAATTATTATTTCTGTATTTAGGACATCACCTAGGTAATTCTCTTCATGACTTATAGTACTCTTGAGCAATTAAGAAAATTTATAAGGTGAATGAAGTCAGGGACAAATGCCAAATTCAGAATGATCCGCAGAACACCAAAGAACTCCCCAGAGAGCACTGCTGTCTCAGACACGAGGCAAAATAATCCCTTCTGCTCAAGAAAACAGAGGTGAGCAGTGAGTGTGCATCACAGCAAGAGCGTTATTATCCAGCAGAGGCAACCTGCTAAATACAGACTTCATTTCCAAACCAGCCTCCTAACAGGAAATGGGAGCAAAAAGGTCCCTTCTGAGAAGATGGAGAAATAGCAGTTGGCAAAATATCTTCACTGTGGTACACGGCAGCCTTCCCTTAAATCCCCCTTTCCACACAGTCCAATCAGAGGGAAGAAGAACCTGTCTGCTATACATTCCTGCACACGGCAGCCGACACTCCAGAGCAGTCAAGGGCAGAGAGGCCCTGGCCTATGGGATCAGCCCCCAGAATTCCTGGGCTTACATACCATCCAGGCCATTGTGATGACTGTAGTTTCTTTTCCCCAAAATGCTCAGAGACGTGTGATTCGGGGTGGCTAGCATCCGCTTGGTGGTTGGGGTTTGCAGGCTTGGTGTAGATCGAATTACATTAGGTTTCTTCGAAGGATGGATCTCTGACAGGGGGAAGAAAGGTTTCTCAACTCAGAACATGGTATTAAAAATCTGTGTGCACTTACCACCAGCTAACAGGCACACATCTTATTTCTTAATGAGCTGAGAGCCAGCTCCTTACGAACCAGCCTGTTTTCCCAAGGACCTGCATAATGAATCAACTTCAAGTGCTGTTACCATGGCTTTGTTTATCAAAAGGGAGCTGGTTCTGCCCCTGCTAGCTGAAGCTCTGAGCTTCATGTTATGAGTACAAGAAGGAAAATAAAAAAAAAGCTACTTCAGAAGGTCACTTAAACACAAGATTTACTAAGGGAATAAGGCATCTGACTCTTGAAGGAATTAGAAATTCAAAGTCTGGAGAGGCAGCCTCAAAGAAAACTACCTCTGCACTCCATTACACTAGGAACAAGGCATGCAGCACATCTGGTGTGTGGCAGCTTTCTGAGAAAACAAGATTCCTCCTCTGGCTCTGCAACCAGAATACAGGACCAGGGTCAGTCACGCCCGGCCAAAAACAGTTTGATACAGATGAAATCTGACACCGAACTTCAAACACTAGTGTTAAGAAGTAGCAGAAGAAAAGCTTTGACAGGGGATATATCACAAAACTGTAAGGTATGTGCGGTGCATGTGTGTTTACGTGAAGTATGTTGCTGTCGGGTCACATAGCCCTGCACTACTTAATACTTTCTGGATCAGGTAGATGGACATAAAGTGGAACACTGCAAAAACTGGATTTAAGGACCTCCGTCTACCACTAAAACCAGGCGACCTCTTCTCTAAAGCTGAACCTGCTCACTGACCCTGAGTTACCACCCAGCATGCCAACCATGCACAAGCCACCCCGTCTTCCCAGGCGAGGGCCAGGACATCAGCCTTATGTACTGAAATTCAGGAAGAGCTCCACTGTCTTTACCTGTATGCCTTCCTCACTAGTGGAGGATTTTTGAGGGAAAGGCCGTATTCAAAGGCCATATTCATCTTAGTGTTCCCTAAATAACTTAGTGAAGTGTCTGGCACATAGTAAATACTCAGAAATGTGTTCTGTAGGGAAGTGGTTCAGTTAGTAATGACAGCTCCGCTGTGGGTTTGTCTGGTAGAGACAGAGACCAGTTTGCCCATAGGAAGAACATATGATTACCTATGGAAATGGTAATATGCAATGTCATATTCTATTTCTTACGATCATCTTATGATCAGATACTTTCCTTTGCAAGGTGGGAGAGGCTTCTAGGATTAGGCGCTGCAAGGCAACATAGTTAGAAAATTTCATGGACTAGATCACCACGAGTTAGGCCGTACCTGTGATAACCATGTGATATTTTAGGGGGCTATCAAAGCCAGTCTTTAGGCCCTGAAGGAATAAAACAGGAAATGAGGTGGCAAAGTAACATCAAAGAGGAAGCTGTGCACTCCTGACTCTTAGGATGATCTGATAAGGACCAGATAATATACTAAGTGTAAGGCTACACTTTGATTTTTAAAAGACTAAACTTCTGAAGTCTGGACACTTCATAAGTATAAATCTTTCTGACAAAATAATAAGGTTCAATGCAACTCTGAGCACATACCTAATTTTTACTGAGAAGATGAAAAGGCAAGAATATTAAAAGCATAAAAACATGCCATTATAGCTCCTAGGTATAAAAGGAACCATTTTAGAAAACACTATTTCACAAATTATTTATCTTAAAACTCTGCCAAAAAAAAGTTATTTCTTGGTAATGTTACATTATTCTTAATTATTATATTTCAAGATATAAATGGAACTACCATATTTGGTGATTTTCAAGTTAAATAACAGGATAAAAACCAGAAAGCAATACTAATGCTCCCCTCTCAAGTAACTGTAATTGGCACATCAAAACTATAAATATTGTTTAAAGGTGGTTTAAACACCAGTTTTATCTCTTTTTATTTAAAAAAAAGTACATGAATCTTTATTTAAGGGAAGGGGTAAGGTGGGTTTGAAAATAGTGGAAGATTTATATCAAAATATTAAAAATATTCATCTTTGGGACTTCCTTGGTGGTCCAGTGGCTAAGATTTCACCTTCCAATGCAGGGGGTGCAGGTTCAATCCCTGGTTGGGTAGCTAAGATGTCACATGCCTCGGAGACAAAAAACCAAAACATAAAACAATGTATTGTAACAAATTCAATAAAGACATTAAAAATGGTCCCCATCAAAAAATCTTTAAAAAAAAATTCACCCTTAAGAATTCCCTGACATTCCAGTAGTTAGGACTCAGCACTTTCATTGTCTTGGGCCTGGATTCAATCCCTGGTCAGTAAAAGAAGACCCTGCAAGCCATGTGATGCAGCCAAAAAAAAAAAAAATTCATTCTTAATTTTTTAATAACTTGGGATGGTGACAGATGGTAATTAGAATTATCATGGTGATCATCCTATAATGTGTATAAATGCCAAATCATTCGTGTGGTATACCTGAAACTAATATAACATTGTAAGTCAATTATATTTCAATTAAAAAAAAAGAATATTCCTCCTCTAATAATTTAATGATTCTCATTTTCCTCTTCTTGCTTAATCTGTATTTATATACATAAATACACATTACATTTTTATTCAATTATATTTTTAGGAAAAGTAAACCTATCTGTAACTCTGTATTATGTTCTCTGTGTGATTTGGTAATCAAACATTTCTCACATAAAATAAATGGAGTATTCATATGAAGGTATCCAATTTCAGCTACTTGAAAGGCTTACATTTAATACAGGTATGCCAATTTTGAGTAGCCAGTGATAAGACACAGATACTATTCTCCAAGCTTTCCTTCTATTAAAAAATACCCACCTAAGTACCCAATGATGCATGCCAAAGGTTTCCTAGTGCTTCTGCTTTTCAGTGGACTTCCAGATAGATCCGCATGTCTGTCTGCATCTGAGGAGAAAGAAACACGGAGACAACCAGTGAGGCTGATTTCTCTGCCTATGCTACACACACCACAGAAATAAAAGGTGCAAGTGGAAAACAGTACAAAAAAAAAATCTACCACTTTTCCTTCATAATTTTCTTTGGGGTTTAAGAATAAACTGGTTCCAGTTCTGGTTCCAAATTACTGAATGGGGTTTTACTTGGGGAACACTCGCTTTAAAGTCCCTTATGAAACAGCTAACACATCTTACACGCACATGCTTCCTTTCCGTGTCCATACATCTGTAAATAGTGGAAATATGCTTCCTGTCTAGCCATGCCATTTCTACATTATAGTAGAAAAGCTTCCATAAAAGGTGTTATCAGTCCTAATGTAAGATAAATCTGGCATGGAAGACAAAAATGATGGCTGACAAAGGCAACAGACGTGACCAGCCCTGACCTCGATGGATGAAGATGGAGGAGTCTTCATCTACCTCGATTAACTCTCAGTTCCATTAGATGAGCCTCCCCCAAGTGAAAATGGGCCACTTGATTTTATCACTAGTTTTCTGTCCTTCATATCCTATTATGATGTCATTAGCACTGCGACTGACAAGGTTTCCTGTATGCAGACAGGCAGTGCATCCAACAGTCAGAGTAGTAAAATACTGTAATGGATATTCGTTCATAAAGTTCACATCACAGTCATTTCAGAGAAAAATAAAGCACACAACACAAACACTCTTTTAATTAGCTGTCATTAGGATGAAGAATAGATGCGAAAGATGGCTGCATCTCATACAAGAGTTAAGTTACAGAGTTTGAAGTGACCAAAAAACGTGTATTGAAAGGTTTTTTAAATTTGCAGCTATTGTCATAAAGCTTAACTTACTACTCTTAGCTTTAGCAGATATGATTCTGCCATGTTTATGCCTTTTATCAAAAATGTCCCTATAGATTTTCTGTGATTGAGACCACATTTCTGGGCCTATACACAGCAAGTTTTCTTTGACATCCACAGGGATTCTCTGCACAATTAGTGTTAAAATGTATAATTCAGTCTTGAAGTTCAAATAATTTAGAATTAAAAATTAACTTTTTCATAAGCTCTAACCCTCTCATCAAGGAAATTCTTCTCCAAAGCTACTAAACAGAAAAAAGTGGGAAAGTAGCATTAAAAATATTGAAATAGACAAAGCACATAACGCAGAGCCTGGAATCTGAATATGTATCCCAAGCACTGGCTAATTACTATGCAACCACTGACAACTATAAATGGTCCAATTTCTTCTCCTCCTACTCAGTTGATTTCCTTTGAGGAAAAATAAAATAAAATTACTAAGCTATGAAGCTTTTCACCTGTTGTTGAATAATAGTGACGTTACAGGCAGAAATATAATAAGCATATTTTGGAGGAGCAATCTAAACAAACATTAACATGCAGCCCAAACCCTGCAAGGATTGAACACCTGTCACATCACTATGAATTAATAGTAATAATTCTTTCCTAGTATTACTAATTCATCAAAAATTCAAGTTCTACTTAGGAAGAGGACAAGAGAAAAATATTCTATTAATAAAGTTTCAATGAATCATCTTAGTATCTCCTCAATGTTTTGGACAAAAACCATTACTGTATTGTTAGTAATAAGATTAACTTCACTCTTTACTCCAGTTTCTAAGGCCCTGAGAAAAACTGCCAAAGTGGCTCCAAGCAATAAACTCCCACATGACTGCCACCTTGACAATAATCAAAAAAACTCATCGAGTCACCAACACAATACCCGAAGACCATTTCACTTCATATTAATCTGCTTTTAATTTCTCACTAAATTAGTAGGATTAATTATGCAGTGTTCTAAGTGGCAATTTACAGAGCACTTGAGTGGGAGATCAAAGCTCTTTAGAAGGATCCACCTTTCATCAATCATCATTATAAAAGAAGTAGTTGGTGGCAAGAAAATCAGTCTCAACCATGAATAAATCAAGATGAAAGGTGGGTGCTAAGACTATTTAACATAGAAACTGCAACCATTAAACGATTATACTGAAAACCAACAGAAAAGAGAAAAAGCTTCTGTCTGGAGGGAGCAATCATGAACATAGACGACCAGGGCCACACTTGAGCTGGTTATAAAAATTGTGATTTGTACTCAAGACCAGGCCCATGGAACCTTGTTCTCAAGTTATTCACCTAACTCTCTCTAAAAAGGAGTAATTAGTATGTATTAAAAGCACACAGGGAAAGAATGCAAACTGAGAAATGCCCAAAGAAACCAGAAAGAATCAAAATCCAGCCAGAGCGAGAACATCCTCATCGCACTCCAAACACTTGACCAAGCATGAGGCGTATTTTCACGGCTTCTGGAAGGCCGAGCTCTACTTCCTTGAGGTAAACTTGGAAAAAGGTTACCCATTTTTGGGCAAAGCATGGCTATCTTTCTAAGATGTTGTGGAAATATTAGAGGGGAAAATAGAAAGCTTGTAAAAAGTACATACAGAATTAAAATTCACAAAACTATCTCACGTGAAAGTGAAAGTCACTCACACTGAGCGACCGCATGGACCATGCAGTCCATGGAATTCTCCAGGCCAGAACACTGGAGCGGGCAGCCCTTCTCTTCCCAACCCAGGGATTGAACCCAGGTCTCCCGCATGGGCCTTCAAAATTGCTATCATAGTAAAACCATTCATAGAGTTTTCTTGTAACAAAATTTTCTTATAAAGGCATTTCAAACAAGGCACAAAACAGATGTGCCATTAAAAAAAAAAAAAGATTCTTCAACTACTTAAAAAGATACAAAACAAAACCTGCTTGGCCAACACAGCATCAACAAAATCAAGGACAAAACGGAGGAAATATTGGGTTGGCCAAAAAGTTTGTTTGGGTTCTGCCATACTCTCTTATGGGGAAACCTGAACAAAGTTTTTGGCCAACCCAATATTTGAATTGCAGATCAAGAGCTAACTACCCTAAAATACAGTGAGTTCCCACAAGCTGGTATGATTTTTTAACAGAAAACAGGCCAGGGCAAAAACAGTTGACGAAGAAGGAAATACAAATGGTTTTCAAACATATGCAAAATGTTTTACCTTATTCAAAATGAGAAATGCAAGCTGATATAACTTACATGTCACTTACCAACTAGTTAAGGGTTTCAGAGATCAATAACACTGCTGGCAAGGTTCTAGAGAAACAGGCACTCTGTAGACACTGTGGTGGGAGAGTAAATCATAGTTTTTCTAAGGGCAACTGGGCAGTGACTATCAAAATTCAAAATGAAAGTTGCCTGACCCAGATGTTCTACTGTTAGGGATCATATGGGATTGCAAAGAGTTGGACATGACTGAGCGCCTGTGCACGCATGCACACACATACCTGTAAGGTACATACACCTGTCTTAAAAGGTATCTATAGAATATATTTGTTGCAACATTACTTCTAATAGTGGCTGGAAACAACCTAAAATGTTTTAAAATAGGGGAACTGGCTCAAGTACAAAATATAGACTATTACACAGCTGATTAAAAGAAGAGGTAGCTCTCAATGAATTGGTATAAAAAGGCCTCCAAGATCCATCAAGTAAAAAAGGCAACGTACAGAGCAATGTAGACATTAACATCTGTACAAAAACAAAGACGACACCTAGTTTTGTTAGAGATACACATGTCATCTCTGGATACTTTAGACACTGATGACAACGGTTAGCTCTAAAAAAGGTATGAAATGGAAATGGTGTTGATTTGGCCTAAGACTTGTAGCCATTTTTGTTCCTTTAGAAAAATTTAAAAACATCCATTCGAAGACAAGTTTTTACTAAAATATCAAGACTATCAAAATAAATAAGCCAGAACTGTTCTCTCCTAAAGTTAGAACTTAAAATTTCAAAAACTTTATATAATTATTAATAGTAACTTCTGCTGAGAAACCTCTAGAAAACTCAAAATATATACACACAAGTTTCTTCTGACTATGGGCCCCTGGGATACTTCTGAAGTTGAATTAGCATGTTCAGAGAAAAAGGGCTCCAGGTTCCCCTCTGAAGACATTCATTCTGGGGAATGGTGCTATCATTAAAATCCAGTGTGTTATCAACTCAAAAACTACTTAATTATTCATGTAAGCTACAGAGGGGGCACTAAGTCATTTGGATCCACTTCTCTAGGAACTTCGGCTTCATCTATTGAATGCTCCTAACATATTGCTCGTATTTAACCCCAGTCTCTGTATCCTAAGTCTCAGATAGAAACCATGTGCTCACCAGATATTGGGTGATTTTACAGATTTTTAACAAGTTATCCAGTAAATTCAGTGGTGATGTCTGATAACAGTAACAAAGGAGGAACACCATCATCATTACATCATGGCATTTTTTCAATGAGGGGAGGGGTGTCAAGAGGGAGAAGAGACAGGCTATCTGAAACCTGATGCTGTGTTACAACCATGCAGTCGGTCTGCGAATCTCGTCCAGGACATCATACTTTTCTTTCTGAAGTGTTTTAGTTTTTGGTCCCGCAATCCACTTGTATTAAGCACTATTTACATGGTAGAACTGGTTCAGGCTCTGTACTTATATTAGTAATTTTCAGCACGACTTACATAATCACATGTAAAGGTATATTATTAAAATAAATAGGTATTTTGGGGTTTGGAATTATAAATCATTTTATATCTATATCTATAAAACACATGTTGGTTATACCATATGTTTATTTCAGGTTAAAAAAAGTTTTAAATAGGAAATATATTCCCATGACTCAAAATTGAAAACGTTTAGAAAGATGAACAGTAGTAAGTTTCCTTCCCACCCCTTTCCCTCAGCCTCCCAGTTTCCCTTTCCGAGGACATTACTCTTACATTTTCCTTGAGATACTTTATGGACATGCAAAGATTCGCCTGCTCACTCTACTGTAGTCTTTGACACCTGTTTCTTAATGAAAATAAAGGTCAGAGAGTGCTGCTGTTAACAACAAAAACTCCTCTACACAAGAATTAACTTGTGAAAACTCAAAGGTATGACTATGCTCTCTCTCATGTAATTGAGAATGTATCTAGTCAGCTCCCTACTTCTTCACTCTTACGCCATCTGTCATCCCTTAAATTCTGGCTATGACATTGCTGGTGGTGCTGCCAAGGCCAGAAGCCACAGGCATCAACTTCTGCAGTTCTTACAAGAGGAAGAATCTCAAGTTCACAGGGAAAACTATTTTCTTTTTCCAACATTATGAAGAATTATACTAAACATATAAACTGGAGCTCTTGATCCATCGATACCTTTAGAATTATAAACTTTCACCTGATCTGAAAGTGCATTCATACTGCATCATAGTGACTTAACTTTTACGGGGAGGGACAGGGTCACCACTACCTTTGAGAAACCAAGGAAAGCTTATATAAAAAAATAATAGTAATAGTAGCTTTATCCTCCCATTGGACCACAAACATGGTTGTGTACAGACATCGGGTTATTAACACCTAATCTTACTAACAAGCCAAGATCAAAGAAATCTGCTAAACAGATTGTAACAAGGTACACATATGAGAAGATGATGCAAGAAGCAATTAGATGCTAGGAAGAATTCATTAGCTGCTTGCTGGTTGCAGGGACCAGGACTGAGTACATGGCTGGTGAAACTTTTACATTTTAAGTTGCAAGGTAAAATTATTCTGAGAATCTGATTCTATAAACTTGCTCAATGAAGCTAACTACAAAATAAAATATGCCCTTTGAATCTCATCACAACAAACGCCTCTTTTCTTTTATTATGATCATCATCATTATGATAGCTATCTTTGTAGAAATAGAATACAGGTAATTTAATCTTGACCCTCTTTCGCGGCACGGCCTTTCAACTGCAACAAATCAAAATGAGGTGACAGAAAAAAACATACTTCACTGAAGAATCATCAAAGTAAAGACAATTTGCAAATTAACTGAGAAATTAACAGAAGCTTAATGAGAAAAAGCTTCCTCGGAAGTCAATTAAGTTGGTGATGGTTTCTTTTCCATTCATAGAAACAAAGATGATCCTGGAGCCTGGCCAATTTTAATGGGAGAATTCCATTCATTTTCTTTCCCGTAACATTTTTTATTCCTTACATTTAAGAAATTATTTATAAAAATACGTCTTTTAAATCAGCTAAGCAGTTTAGGTAGATATAAATATTTTCTAGTTCCTTAAAATGGTAAGAAAATGATAACATAAATCCACGAACTCAGAAACACCTGCACAAAAATAGCACGAAACGGCAGTACATATGCCTAAGTTCTCCAATATACGAGTCTCGTGTAGCGAGGTTTGCCCTCTATGGCACGCAGAGATTACTTCCAATTTCTACTCCCTTTACAAAGCACTCTTCTTCTTTTAAAGCTTTTACCTGTATGTTTTAAAGCCTTTCAACTGTTCTGCTGAAAATTATTTTCAGGAACAAACACCACTTTTCAATCATCACTCCTTTTACAGATACCTTCTTTAAATCAAAACGGAATGCCTCATAATAATAAATTTCTCGCAATAAAGTATCTATAGAATTTCTTTAAGATTTCCCATCTATTAAGCAACACAGCAAGTTTTCTTATCCCATAGGGGAAAAAACTTGCATGGCTCTAACATGCTAACCAGGAATGTAACTAAAAGTAACAAGGCTAGAATCAGAGCTCACAGACAAATTATGGACACATTTAGGGGTACATGGTAATATGAGAACAACCTGCAGTTCATTGGAACATATGACATTTGTTCTAACAACAACAAACATAAGCAAGACTGGATGTGTTGAAAATGTGAGTAATAAAATGATGTGATATGTACTAATACATATGGTATATAATTATGAAATGGAAGCCAAACTGGACAAATAGAATGCTCAACCACAAATTCAGATACTAGCTTGTAAAAATTAAATGTTTTTCAGAAAATTCACCCAAAAGACTTTAAAATTCATTTATAGCTTGTTAAATCTTCTAATTTGTTATGAAACACTGAATTTCCAGAATATTATATAACTGTAAAGGGTTTGTGGGAAACTGAGACGTTTACAAAGATGTACAATTTGTCATCACTGCAAATTGGCAGGCTTTATTCTACCTTAGGGGTAAAGGTGCGTCCCCAATAAGGGTTTCTAGGCAACTCCATCACAAAACCCCAGTGGGTAGGATCACTTCCCACCTATCTTTTGCTGAGCACTACTTTCTCACAAAGATTGCAGAAGTTTCAATGTTTCCTTTTCAGGTTGGCGTGATACAAATGGCAGCAGACAAAACAATGTTAAAAAAGAAAAAAAAAACCAAATAAAAGGCTGCACACAAGAACTTATGTTTATTGCAAACAAAAATAAAAACAGAGAGAGGGAAGAGAGAAGATGGTCAGAAGCACAACATATAAGGTTAAGAATTTAAAAGCATCTTACATTCTGCCCTAATGGCAGCATAATTAATAGGAACAAACGGCCGTCTTGCTGCCTGCCGCAGCCGGAGGGTATTTTTGCAGACCTGCCGAGCAAATTTTGTGAAATATGTAGTGTGAAGAAAGAAAGCTTGACGGGTCTTCACTGCAGACTTTGGGCTCCCAGTGTTTCGGACTGGCATCCCCTGCATGGCCTGGCGAGACATATGACTTCTAACTCGTGGGTCCTGTAAATCAGACACCAACAGATGTGTGAAGACCAGAATGTCACATACATACTGCTTGCACTCTGCTCAAAGAAAAGGGCAAGTTTTACGTCTTTCACTGAAGAATGTATGACTTAATACAGGGGGAGAGCATTTTAAAGTGTGTCCTTTGGAGTAGGAGGTGGGGACTAGAGAGGGAAACTGGGTGGAAGTGGGGGGTGTCTGTGATCCTATACATTTTCCTCCTAAACTGACCTTAGCAATCCCCAATCATATTCACAACAGTGAGAAACTGCCAGGAGTGACATTATTATTATTTTAATATTGAAGTGTGTTAGTCACTCAGTTGTGTCCAGCTCCTTGTGACCCCATGGACTAGCCCACCAGGCTCCTCTGGCCATGGAATGCTCCAGGCAAGAATATTGGAGTGGGTAGCCATTCCCTTCTCTAGGGGATCTTCTTGACCCAGGAACTGAACCCAGGTCTCCTGCATTACAGTAGATTCTTTACCATCAGGGAAGTCCCAAATATTGAATTGAGGGTCCTTAAATCTTGTTAGCTCTCAATAGGTAAATACCTATTATTTGCCATCTATGAGAATTTTATCAAATCATATTTAAACTGTTGTTCACCCCAAGATTGAGTCCATGCTTTCCTGTTATACCTATGATAGCTCAGGAACAGGAAGAATGCTCAATTTGTATTTATTACTTTATGCAATAAAGCATATTTTCAACATGCTAAAGGTTGCAAACTGTTTCCAAAAAAGCCATTAAAACCAATATTTAACTTGTAGGCTCTCTTCTCATGCTAACACCTCCCACACACATTGTTCTTTTTCTGTCTGAGTAATCTCTCAAGACCAATATTTTGAATACCTGAAAAAACTGGATTTGTCCCTGCCCCTCTCTCCACACCCACCCTGAACATTTCAGTACTATGCTTAGCTTTCATAGCTTTGCTTAAGTTTGGCTATACTCTACTTCTGTTTGCGAGGAGTGATTCAGGCGCTGAAAAACGTTGACATTTCTCAACACTAAAAAGACCACTGCTTGTGTACCTCGGTAGCTGGGCTAGGAGGTAACTTCTCCTCTTCCGACTGGGTGGGCATCTTCAGGCCTCCGTATTTTTTCCAATAGAGCCAACAGGTTGCACATAACCTACACTGCATATTAGGTGGGCCCCAAGAATACCACTGATGAGACTGTGTAGCTAAAGATGGAGGGAAAAATAAGTAAAATAAGAATAACTTGTAACAGCAATACATATACAGACAAATATTTGAAAAAACAGTCCAAAGCCATCTTTAGTTTACAATCTTATTTTTCTTCTCCCAGTTTACTCAGCAAACAGGAATGTCTGATACATGCATGTATTTTTCAAGTCAGAATTCATTCAGCCATTTATTTCTCTATATATCAAATCCCTTATTAAGTGCCCTCATTACACATTATACTGCTGAAGGAATTTTTGTCGGTTCATTAAAAACATCCTCTATTGTGTACATTTCTGGAGGTAAGTTATCAGGAAGGTATTAAACTAAATCCTGGTTTCCAAACCTATGGTTCAGAAACTAACTCAGGGTTTAAGGTGCTTAGAGGGACTCTCACAGATAAAGGTAGAAGTTGGACAGAAATAGGTTATCTGTTTTTCATTCCTTCTCTCTTTAGAAATGGAATCCGTTTCAAGACTGTAAGTCTCTATCAAGTGAGCACGTGCAGCAGAGATCGCAGCACGCTTAAGCCCCGAGAGCTCAGCTGATTTAGTCCTGAGCCGAACACTACAGACCTGTGTTATTTTGCTCTGAAGTTTAAATTACTGCCATATAACAGTTTAAGTATTCCCACAATGGATCTGAAGTTTAAGACAGAAAACACTGAATACTCTGCCCTTGACCTGCAACGTTGCCTTCATCAGGTTAACATGTTCAAACAGCACATCAGGGTTATCAACTAACACTTCACAAGACCATGTCAAAAAGGGCAGATATAGTGATCACTATAGTCATACTACTTCTTATGAACCCCATCATGTGTTATTCTGGGGGGACTCCAGGCCAACAGTAACCTAAAAATGTTCCCTCTTGTAATTTAAAACCAAATAGTCAAATAAGTCAAGCCGAGTTTTTTTAAACACAAATTTTAAGAATCCTAAATATTAGGCATGGACTTATTTTGGATTCTGAATATAAAATTTCACTTGTATTTAAATATGTATTTTTATCCAAATTAATCATGACATGTCATTTTAATATGTCAACAAATGCCTTTCTCTTTATACAATTAACTCAAATTCAATTAAAGACTGACAAATAGAAAACATCAAATTCTTTCTGTAAAGATAAATTTGGTATGTATATTATATTGAAATATAATTATAACAAGTAATCTAATACATGGACCTCAAAGATTATAAAATTAAAACTGCTTTTTTGTCATGCACATATAAAAATGGTGGAATAATTATTTAAAGGGATATGTGAGACTACATATAAGATGAAAGGGGGGTTATAAAGCAAAAATAAGACACATTAAGCCACTAGCATTTCTTTAGGAGTCTTTCTACTTTCATTTAAATATAAATGAAATTCAAAATCTAAGATCCCCCCCAATGCAAAAACAGCTATGCAATCCATGTAAAATTTTGACCAAAAGAATCTAATTTTCCATAAAGTGTTTCCCTTTGCGCTCTCAGGGTACAGAAAATGGTTAGGCATGTGCTATTTCTATGAAGACAGCAATCTGTCTGGCTCACACCTTCCTTGGTTGTAGGAAAGATAATTACATGATTTGGCTTTAAAAGCCTTTCCTAATGCTGGAGCCTGGTATGGGGCATGGAGGAGATGTTTTTAGTCAACATTGGTACCTTCCCTCTTCCACACCAAGCTGCTCTGACTGGAAGGACATATGGATGATTATGTCACCACAGCCCCATTTAAGAGACTATATTGTTGTTCGAGGTTTTAAAGAAATATCAAAAATGTATCTGGGACCTCCATGGCAGTCCAGTGGTTAAGACTCAGCATCACCACTGCAGAGGACGTGGCTTCAACCCCTGGTCAAGGAACTAAGATTCCACATGCAGAGAGGTGCAGCCAAAAGAAAAAGAAAAAAAGTAGAAAAAGTATCAACTACTTAACAGTTCATCTCACCACCTCAATTTAACATTCAAGGCAAACATAATGCTGCCGGCATCAGGTAGTTTTCTTTAACAAGGATAAATACTGATAAATACAAGAGTATCATAAAACAGCATCTCCCAAGCCAGTGCTCTAAGGGAACTGGTCTGAGGACTATAAATAGCAGTTTCTAGCAGTAAGTCCTTCCTACAAAGTTATGTGGAGCCTTTAATTTATCAAAATATACTGAGAAACACCAAAAGGGATATTGGTATATTTCATGGGACCATGGTTTGCACAAAGCTAGTAACAGCTCTGAATGCAGCTTAGCACGCACTGCTGTGGAATACTCAACAAACCCAGGACACCACAGAAGCAAATCAAAGGAACCTAATACCTAAACTGAGCATCCGAGCGGAAGGTAAGGATGGGCATCTGTTCACTCTGAGGCTACCTTATCCTGCTCTCCATGCAGGGCTGACTCCCATACCTCCCACCAGCACGGTCCCTGGGAGAGTAGGGGCTGGAGCGGGGAATAAGCCCTGCTGGAGAAAACTCACCGTAGCAGCTCTCACAGGCTCGCCCGAGGAGAGGGTTTTGTGGCTGGAATGTGGTTCCCACGGCTCCATTCACAGCACCAGGTTTGCCATTGCTGGTGGATATTTGGTTGGGATTTGGTTTGCTGCTTTCAATGAAATATAAAGTGAAGTGATAAAAATGACTTGTGTAACAAGGTAAAAGGCTCTACATTTCATTACTGATTTATCTTAACCACCCATAAACATGTGAATGTTTGAAGAAGAAGAAATAAAAATAATGAACCCAAACCATTTATCTTTACAAACTGAGGCTATGTAAAAACCAATCTCATAAGCGTGACACTCACAAAATAAGTAGAGTCATATCTCTTCCTCACCCAGGCACAATTTCCTTAGGATACCGTATGAAATTTTGGAAGATGCAAGTTATTAAATTTTATTACTTATCATGACAAAATATTTTCTGGATTAAATAAATTAAGCAGTGTGCAGTGTTCAGGGAAAACCACTGCCCATTCCTGCTGCTAGAGTGACAGCTGCGCACCCTACACCTTGGCTCTCAAGGGAACTGCACAAAAGCTGCCTGTCAGCAGTGACACTGCGGATCTCAGCTGGGCTTGCTGTGAGAGGCAAAAGCATTTCAGGAGACTGTGGCCACTCATCATTTCTACTATGCTTGAATTTTTATGAAGATGATTACAGAGCACTTGAAATTAGAAAAACCAATAAATGTATCCGAGGCATTTCTTTACAAGAGGAAAAAGGTAATATCTATCAGATTTCCTGAAGTCGTAATTCCTCAGAATCATGTAGCCTGGACTGTTTTGGTATTTCCTGTGCCAACACGGTTCACTTTTTCCCATCTGGGGTAGCCTAACTGCCCTGCTTATCAGTCACACCCAAGAACACTGTCCACCTAGGTGTACACAGTATGTCCTCAAGTACACTCTTAATTCACCTAACATACATTTATTCAGGGTCCAGTAAAGGAAAGTGCTGACATCAAGCAACTTTCATTCTAGAGGAGCTTTCATGTCTACATGCTGGGCAGAAAATAAACAAAATAAATCAGCAAATTATCTGTTAGTAATGAATGCTGAATGACTGCATGCGGACAATATATATTCCTATGGCCTGTGAAGTAAAGAGAGTTCACAGCTATCAACAAAGACATCTGAAGCTTCAGCACAGAGTAGACTCATGAGTTTCCTTTTCGCTTTTTCTCATTCCCACACTTACATTTACCAGTGAAAGCCTAATATGTAAACTTGACCTGATGACAAATTAAGATTTCTTTCTGCCAGTGATACTGTAACTCTTACGTGAAACCATCTAACCTGTGTGTGCACTGGAAGCCCTATTCTATAAACAGGGCTATTATTCATACTTCTTATCTGTGCCAGCAATGTGTTTTGAAGACAAACTGGTTTTAAAAACACATTTTAAAACAGACAAAAAGTATTTCTCCCCTATAGATTTCAGTTGGAAACACAAAATTAAAAGTGGTGATTAACAATGACTAAGGTTTCCAAGGGTCTGTAAAAATCTACTATGCATTGTCAGAAATGATACCCCTTAAAGTCAAATGGCTGATAATGTCAATTTCAGAAGATTTTCTCTAAATATGAAAATATCTGACATTTAACACAGGGCCAAATATATATGTGTTAAAAGAGAGCTAATACAAATTTACAGTTGAGCAGCCTGAAAAAAGCGAGAGAGTAAACACAACTTCAGTTGTTCAAATGAATCTAGAATGTTATGTGGCTGAATAAACCACTCACTTTAATTATAATAATCACAAAAGGAAAATGAGTATGCAAAGGTAGAATATAGACAGGTCAACCACTACACATACGCTTTTCAAAACCAAGAACCTATAGATTTAATTCTCAGGGGACAAATGGTTGCTGCTAATGTGATTATTTTAATAAAATTTTAAAAGCTGCATTATATGAAGCTGCCCTTCCTTTTAGCTAATGCCCAAATCCTTCCTCCCCTCCTCTGTGCTCCAGACTGCAGCTCCCCTGCCCTCTTGAGAACTTTGTACACTTGATTCTCTTTCCTGGACCCAAATTTACCATGGAAACAGATCTCTATTAAAAAAAAAAAAAAACAGAACAACTCCACTCTACCCATACTCAATCCTCAACACCAGGAATTTGCCTTTTCAGCCAATTTTCTTGAGAGCTGCCAATCTTCACTGTTACCAACCACCTGCATCTTGCTACATTCCCTGGATATTTTCACTAGCATTTGACTCTTTCCCTCCTTGAAAGACACTCCTCTCTTGGGCTGTGTGATAATGCACTCATCTGACTATTCTTTTTTTGGCTATCATACTCTACCTGATATAGAAATACTAGATTTCCTCAAGTTTGGTCCAAGGCTCTAATTTCTTATTACTCTAAGAAATCTGTAGTTTCAAGAATAATATTCTATGCAAATGAAGCTCAAATTTGAACCTCTAGCCCAGAACTTTCTTCTGAGTTTAAGAACAATATAACTGACAGCATACTCAACACCTCTTTTTGAAGAAAGCAAACTCAAAATGACCCAACCTGGTTCTCTGCTGCAGCTTCTCATCATGGTGAACGGCACAGCAATCCACCTAACTAAGCTCGCCAGAAACCTGGGATTCAACATCTCCCTCCACCCCTCCATACAAGTAAATCACCTCCAAGTAGCAGGCACTGTCCAGGCCACAGGTCTAGGTCAAGTTGTTATCTTTCTTCTCCAAGAACTTCATAATTGGTGTCCTTACAGCCACTCCCCTAACTCCCCAAACCATTTTCCAAAATACAGCCAGTTATCTTAAAAGCGCATACAAATCTGATCATGACACTTCCTTGTTTCAAATCCAATTCCAGTGTTCACCTGAGGGCTAATCCCTGGCCCCTGCCCACCATACTGGCCTCTCATGGCTCACCACTCTCTTCTTATCAGCCACACTGCCTTTCTCTCTGCTCCTTAACATGTTCTGCCCCTTCCCATCTCATGATTCCATCAGCCTGGAAAGCCGCCATCACCCAATTAATCCTTTGCCTAGAGTTCACTCAAACTCATCTCCACAAGGAATCTTCCCTGACAGCATCACCTGAGTGTGGTCCCCAGGATAAACTCTCACACAGCTCTTCCTCTCCACCCCAGTACTCGTCACACTGGGTGACTAGCTGTTTGGCCTCTGTCTCCCCCACACGAGAATGCAGGCTCCAGAAGACCACCTGTCTTCCTAACTGATTGACTTCTAATACTGAACAGAGTGCTTCGCATATAGGAGACTGTCAGGTTCAAACAAGCAAGAGTAAAACATAACTCTTGGTCCTGTGGTTACGACTCAGTGCTTTCACTACTGCAGGTGTGGACTCATGTTCGACCCCTGGGGTGTGCCAAGCCACGTGGTGTGGTCAAAAAACCAACTCAATCTACAATCTGTTTTAAAATAATATTTCAGAGTTAATTGGGAAATTGTTCAAAGAACTCAGCTTCTTATCCAACTCAGCAATACAGATTCATAACTTCTATTTACATATATTATTTACAGAACATGGCTATTCTGTAAACACTTTATTTACCAAAACTGGTGGCAGGTGAGAGTTGACCCACAGACCAGTCTTCGACTTAGATCAAGACTCCAAAGTCAATGCAGAACTGAATAGAAACAGTTATCTGTGGTATTTGGTGAATACTAGCCACTTTTCCTGTAATCTGACAGCACTGCCAAGTATAGGATGTTGGCATGCTTGCTTTTGAAAATCTAAGACACCTGAACCACACCACTGTTTTCTTTGGGGAGTTGCTCTTTTATAGATTAGTCAAATAAAACAGATAATTTTTTAAAATATTAGAAACCACTCTGCAGAAAGGACATTATAGCTCTGAATAAAAATTATGGACCTTATAAATTACATGTTATCGACCTTGAGAAAAAAGACTAATAAGAAATATAACAATTCATTGTCTCTGAGGCTTCCTGTGTATTAAAGTATGTATTAATGTATTGAAATTCAGTAAAGAAAAGGCTAGGTATACGATAACTGTACTCAACTCAAAAGAGTGAAAAGGTTTGAATCAGTACATAGAATTTTGTAGTGAATTTCATTTTAATCCCCAAAGAACCTGGGATAGCACTATATCCATGGTGCTCATTAAACTAAATCTGCTTGAACAAATAAACTGTCAAACTTATGACCCCCCCCAAAAAAAGATAATTCATTTAAAATGTAGCAAATGAAAACTGGCATTCACTTTAATATACAATAATTCCTAAACTCAGAGGATAATGATAGAATGCTAGGCATCTGAAACAAGACCTATTTATTATTTATCCAATATTTACAAAGTTTGGTTCTAATTACATTCCCTAATTTTCCCCAAACAAAGAATGTAAAATCCTCCATAAAATAAAAACAATCCTCAAAAGGGTAATGCACATTACTCCAATAAAATACATTATACAATACAGAAGTCTCAAAAGTTGCTAGCATTCTGAAACACATTTGCTTCAAATAATATTTTCACAGGTTAGTTTTCTAATACTTTCCCTGAAGTTTTGATGGCATTTTTGCTCTGGTCCTTTTGTTAGTCAACCTGGGGATTCCCCCATGAGCCATTTTTCTTCCTAAAATAAAATCACTGCAGTGCATTAAAATGGAAAGCAAATTATGCTTTGTAGTGGAAGAAAATAAGATACACAAAGAAATTCAAATCTGGCTGAAGATGACAAAAATGTAAATATTTTGTTTTGGATAGAATTAATACCATGGCAAATATTTTATAAGATTTCCATTACTTACTAAGTTGGGATATACACTTGTTTCAGTTTACTCTCAGCTTCTGCTGCCTTTAGACGTTTCTAATTGAAAAGATAGATGAAATATTTTACACACACAATGTCAAAATAATTATTACCACTTCATCTGTCTTAAAAAATTCACAAGAAAATAAAACATTAAAACATAATTCAAAAACTATCTTTTTAAGATGAATCTTTCTTTCACGCACATGTTCTTAAACTGCAGAAATTTGTAAGAAAAATCACTAGATTCTGAGGTACAGAACAGATATTAAAAACATTTTAGATACAAATTTTAAAAATAATGCAATGAGCAACTCCATTTCCCATTCCTCTAGGAGCAGATAAATCAAACTTATAAGTAATCATTTTTACTTTTCACATTTAGTTTCTATTTTATTTCTTTTTTGCCTTTCTGGGAGGGATAAAAAACAATGATCTTTGCTTTTAGAAAATTACTCAGAGGTGATTAGTTTCCAAAGTCTATGTGAAAGAAAGAGACAGTAACTAAGTCCAATTAAATAAGCATTTACCTCAAAATCTTGGGAGGTACGCAGTAAACTTTAAAGCTTGATTGAACTCATGTCAGATTTTTAGGAACCAATTAGGAGCCAAATGCAGGGAAAGGCATGGTGAAAAGATTACATAATCAAAGCCAGAGACTGACCAACACAATAGAAAACGCAAATCGAGAAAGAAAACAATGTATGGTGGACATTCAGAATTACGGCAAATCAGAACACAAGGGAAGAAAACAGTGTATGGTGGACATTCAGAATTACAGCAAATCAGAACACAAAGGAAGAAAACAATGTATGGTGGACATTCAGAATTACAGCAAATCAGAACACAAGAGAAGAAAACAATGTATGGTAGACATTCAAAATTACGGCAAATCAGAACACAAGGGAAGAAAACAATGTATGGTGGACATTCAGAATTACGGCAAATCAGAACACAAGGGAAGCCTCCATTTTCTCAATGAGAAGGAAATAAAAAAATTTAAGGAGACAACTTAAAACTTTTAAATAAGGAGTTGAAATTTTTGGAAATAATTTAATTCAAACACATTTCAACCATCCTTGATGCCATCACTGCCACCATCTCTAGAAAGTCTTTTCACTTTGAGTAACACAGATTTCCAGAGCACATGGTCTTCACATCTACCTAAGTAGATCCTGGGGGTGGGGTGGAGGTGGGGGCCACACATGCAAACTTTATTTGGAAAGTCAACAACAGATGAGAAGATGGCAGACAAATGTTCTAAAGAACCATCTTACTTGGTTTTAGATGCTAGTTTGAAATAAGTACTTTCTGAATTATATATGATGATAACACTGGACATTTTGCAACAAGCCATGGGTATCTATTCACTATTCACAACCTCAACAACTCACTAGGGTAATGTTTTTAGTGATCCTTTAAACTGTATTTTTATAGCGTGTAACACTTGCCATTGGGTGGATCATATACTTAGGGGGAAAAGTGCCTGTTAAATTTACTTGCTCCTTTGTCTCTACCAGTTCTGACACGGATCTAGAAGAATATAATATACTAGGTCACCTGAGGAAAATATACTTTTCCTCCAAAAGTAGTAATTGAGAGAATTACCTCAATTTGGGACATTTGGGGAAGATTTAAAAAATAAGTTAATCTCTGCTTTTAGAGATAATTTTTGGGGGAAAGTTCTGTATTTATGTACAGTAAACTTTAAATAGTAAAGACATTAAACTAGCAAAGACTGACTACTACACTTAAGGCCAAGCACTTGATATAATCACACAAATGTCCAGGAGGTTTCAGAAGAACTCTTACACACCTGAAGTCATTTCTGTCAACTATACCAACAAAGAGATGAAGCACCAGGCACGTACAAGGAAAATAATACCTCTCTGGTGGATCTTTCCCTGCTATCTTTTCAAAATATTTATCACAATGGAATCTGAAGTAAAGAAAATATTGAGACTAAAATCTTAAAATGATATGCTAAAGATATGAAATTACATAGTTTATAGTGGTCTAGAAAAGATAAAGCAAACAAAACAAATTTAAAACTAAGTATATTGCTAAGAAATATTAAAGTGTAAATAGTTCATTTTAATGCAACTATATTGGTAGCAACATGAAAAATTACCTGCTGCACATATCTGTCAGTAGTTTTCCACATGTAATAATATTCAATGATGCTAGTCAGTGATTTCCAAGGGAGCTGAAAAAATATGTAACATGACGATGAAAACAAGCTACTGTAGGAACTATTTTGCTTTAAAACCACTTCTTAAAAATAATGAGGCAATAACCTACATGGGAGACGCATTCTAGTAGAAATGTTTGAGAAAACTGAAATTAATTCTGAGCAAAGGGTCCCCAAACAAGTTCTATTCAGCTAGAGGTGATGATACAAAACATTTCTCAGTCCCCATTTTGTTTAAAATTATATACCTTATGACTGATAACATCTCATGACTTAATCAGTTTTTCTCGGGCTATGGGTGAGGTTGAGGTATAATTTTTAGAAATAGTATTTTGAAGTCTCGCCCGAGTTCTTTAACTTCCAAAGATGACATCCACAGCTAGGGGTCATTGGTCTGTAGCGTAGTACCTCTCACCTTTTCAAAAACTGCTCTACTTTAATCTATTTTGTTGTAAATAAAATGAAAACCTAGGTTTCCGAAAAACTGCCAAGTGTGGTATATATCAGAAAAGTAGGAAGCTTGTCTGCTATTTTCCATAATTATTCAAAAATGGCCAAATGAGCTTCTGCTTATGATACCCAAGATGGAAGAAAATATTTAGTGTGTCCCTCTGTAAAGGGAGATCTGTTATTCATTCAAGAAGCCAATCAGGGCACTTCAAACAGAATGATAGCATTCAATTGTTAGCTGTTGAGGCAGATTTACTGACGGGTGAGTCAGCACCCTTTGACTCTCATCGAGCTTGCTCTAATGTACCACTGGCTTTAAATAGTTCCTCCCAGACCCCAGTGCAGCTAGGGGTCTGTCTGTGACCTACATGAACACCATTCATGACATTCCTATCACGTCCATATTTAACTCACCTGTTTAGCCTGAAGAGAAAAATAAATGGAGTTTAGAAAAATGAAATTATTTTTAAGTTTAATTGGGTGCTACCTTCAACAAATGTGGTCTCCTTACAGGAACAGATCGGCACAGCTGCCGTTTCAATTGCAGTTAAAGCAAACATAATTTTCTCCAATTTAACATAAAGCAATCTAATGGAGCTGAAAGGGCCTGAGGGGCAGTGTTAAGGACCTGACTACAGCAAAACCCCAGGCATAGTCTCCTAGGGTTTTAAGCAAAGCAAGACTTCTTATCTCTTAGTTATTCTTTTGGGAAACAGCCCTGGCATGCAGTTTACCTGGTAGTCTGAAAAAAGAAAACCAAGTGACCATGTGACCCAAGCTTCCTCATGAGCCACATTTTATCTAAGTCATAAAGTCCTAATCAGCTGTGCTCAGCACCACCAGGCTCTCATCAAGAAGTGTAGGTCATGTCTGCGTCTACTCCTGATGAAGTATAATCTCTCCCTCAACCCTCACTCTGGCTTCATGGGAGTTCCCGATGATATGCCAACTGAAGAGGAAAAAATCCAAATGCAACAGATGGCTCCGCATGATGCTGGCACCAACTGGAATTAGACTCTGCAGCATTTCAGCCCCAAGCAGGAGTGCCTGAAGCACAGTGAAGAGGGGAGACCCTTGTGGAGGGCAGACCACTAGAGTGGACATATGATGTTGTACTTTGAATTGCAAGAGAGAAGGCCAGAGGTACTAATCTACACCCACCTGTGGACAATGGTCATTTCTTTGACACAATGATCAGAGACTTGAAAGGAATCAGATTAGAGGACTGGTTGCAATGAGGCTTAGAAAAGAGATTTGTGGGACAGACAGCTGGAGGGGGTCTGGCTGTGAGGATATTTGAGTCCCTGTGCTCACAAAGGTCCTCTGCACAGGAGGTTTCTCATTCACCTGCTGGCCAAGATGATCCCCTCTATGGCTGACAGCCAGCCTCTTTCCCTAGACACCCAATGACTGCTCAAAAGACACAGACAAAATAGACACACACGTGGAAGCCACCACAGGGGTCTCTCTTACCGATTCTGATCTGATTCCTCCAAGTGTCTAACCTGCAAGAAACAAAGTACACAGGGCCTCCAGCATGGGACCATTCCTAGTAAAACGTCAGCCAGATTAGACTATCAGCATCCTAGAATAGCAGTTATCTGTTTTTATTGAATGGACAATTATTCTAGATGATTTCCCTTTTTGGCCTGAAATGCAATGGCTAGTAATACCATACACAGACTTATGAATGACTTATTTCCACAGAACACTGCCTTTAACCCGGGACTCAGAACCTGCAGGAGTGAAGGTTCAGGTCACCCCACCAGACCAGATGAACTCTGATCATCTAAGATACGGTGTTGGCCTTTCTTTCAAATAGCAGAGGGCATGGGCGGCATCCAAACCTAGGTCTCTAGTCTTCCCAGAGATTTTATGAGAACTTAATATCCTATATGCCTTTTGGCTTAAATCAGATGTAGTGAATTGCGTACTTAGCAACTAAGAAACCTAATATAACCAAAATATCTATCTTTTCTTCTAAACTAGGTGAGGTTGAGTTTCCCTCACTTATAATCAAAAGTACTCTGATACAAAACTCGGTCAGGGGAGGCGGAGGGGGAGGTGTTCTATTTTGAATGACACCTAAGGCATCAGAAAGCGTTTCACAAAGGGAGAAAGGAAGACTAGAGAAACATCTATATTTCATTCCTTGCTCAGTATAATTATTTTCCTTCTGCACCGACTTCCCTTTCTATTTTTATATAAAGTCTGTTGTTGGTGGTGTGTTTTTACCTTTATAATTTAATGCAGAAGTTATAAGTTATAAAGACAAGGTTGTGGCTAAAACCAGAAGAGGAATAAACATCAGAGATGGATGCCATGACATTAAATTTAAGCCTCCTCATTTAAGGAAACAGTACCATAGTTTCTAGTAATTCAGGGATAATTGGTGTTATTCGGTCGCTAAGTTGTGCTTGACTCTTTTGTGACCTCATGGACTATAGCCAGCATCTGTGCTGACCTTTCAAACAGCAGAGGGCATGGGCGGCATCAAACCTAGGTTTCTAGTCTTCCCAGAGACTTTATGAGAACTTAATATTCTATATGCCTTTCGGCTTAAATTAGATGTAGTGAATTGTGTACTTAGCAACTAAGAATCCTAATATAACCGAAATACCTATCTTTTATTCTAAACTAGGTGAGGTTGAGTTTCCCTCACTTATAATCAAAAACACTGTAATACAAAATTCGGTAAAAAGTAGTGTTCTAAGAACAGAGCCGAGATACATGGCACTTACTGACAGAGTCAGGGAAGAAGAGAGTCAAGCAAGATGGGTGGGCAGAGGCGGTAGACACGATGCGGGGCTGGGGGATCCCTGCTGGAGGGTCGCCACTGTGGGGTCAGGTAGGTTTGTTGGCTTCAGAAGTCCTGGCTATGAAGCATCGAAACATGGATCCCTGGCCCTTCTGGAGGTCTGTTAGCTTTCTGACACCCTTTAATAAATTTCTTCCTCCTCAAACGGGCTCACTCAGACGGATTCTACTGTCTCTAATTTTGACTTGCTCGGTATCCTTTCCAGCTTCCTGTTAGTTCACTTTCTTATGCTACCAAGGCTAGAAATCCAAACACGGTATTTCTAAGACTGCCCTGTGATTCATTTCTGCCAGTCAGATGTGTATGTATAAGACAAGTTCAGAAGTAAATTAAGCAGGCACAGTATGGACGGTGCATAGTGAGGGATCCATCTTGCTGCAGCAAAAGTAAGAGGCACAGAATTGTTCTAGACCCCATGAGTCTGCCAGAGGTTTCCTGATCTGAAGATCATGGCTACAGCAGTGTGACCCTGGCTCAGACGTTAACCCAGCAGCTTCTCAATTCCCATAGTGGGCAGAGGTAGCAGCTCACCTGGGGATCGTTTCTGTGGGCTTATTCTGAGATCCAGCTTGAGCCTCCTTCTCCAACCCTATCAATGATTTTAAGTATCTAATTTCTAAAATTAAACACCATTCAGTTTAAAACAGCTCTTATAATTTTGTTATCTGCAACTGAAGTTTAAAGGATACAATAGCCAGGAAATACCCTTCAACGAAAAGTTTCTATGGTAAAGGACTCCATTGTATGAAGGGGGACGGACTTTGCTATTTTGCACTTTAGATTTTTCAGGTTCCTCTGCATATTTCAGGTCCTGTTTAGGATGTAGAAATCCACAAGAGAATGTCATCCCCATTCGAAAGATGAGGGGAAAAAGAAAAATTTTTTTTCAAAACCATACCAACTCTTTAGACCATCAGAGAGCCAAGATTACAAGACAATCAACTGAACTAAGTTAAGTTCCCAAGCCACGGTGAAGACAGACAGGACTCATTAAATATTTTCACTTTGGCAGCGCATAAAAGAAACAAGTGATGAGCAAAAATAAAGGTAAGAACAACAAAAAACTTACCAAACTACTAAAGGCCAGGAGAGGGCTAGAACAACCATTTAGCATCTGTGGAAGGGGAGTTCAGACACACTTGCCACAGATGTCCACAAGCTGTTCATGAGACAGAACTAGCCAGAACAGGAAACCTGAGAAGCCCCCCTGGTGGCGGTGGAAATTTGAATCACACAAAGAAACAGGAGGGGCAGAAACGGTGAATTTTTAAAAAATAAGTAACAATAAGTAAATAAATATTGTGGGGATTAATCTCTTTTAAAAAATCACTGATTGCCTAAAGCAAGAAACAGTAATAATTCACTGTGGAACATGGAATAAAGTGTATGGCAACAAAAGCACAAGAATGGGAAAAGAGGAACTGGACGTGTACTGTTTCGTGCTTCTTCTATTCTATGTAATCTAAGTAGTATTTACTTGAAGGTAAACTGTGGTACATTAAAGATATATATTGTAAACCACTAAACAAAAGTTTAATTAGTAAGCCACTAGTAGAGATAAAATGGGAGTCATAAAAAAATTATTAAAAAAAGGAAAAGAACAATGGGACAAATGGAAAACTCACATTAAAATGTATTTAAACGGTTAATTATAGTATTAACAATTATATTAAAGGCAAGTGGTCTAAACACTTGAAGTAAAAGGCAGAGATTGTTAGATTGGTTGGGGGTAAAAAAATGATTCAACTTATTATGTGTACAAAAAGCCCACTTTGGACATAAACAAAAGTAAAACGGATGGAAACAAAATATATCATGTAAACAACAAAGCTGGAATGGTTATATTAATAGGAGAAAAATCAGATTTTGCCACAAGGAATATTATCCCAGGGATAAAGAAGCATAATGTAAATAGTAAAAGGTCGATTCATCCCGAGAACATAACAATTCTAAAAGTGTTTGTGTGTAACAACAGAGAGTCAACATATTTAAAGCAAAAACCTAATACAATTCATGTCAATGCATGGCAAAAACCACTACAATATTGTAAAGTAATTAGCCTCCAATTAAAATAAATAATTTAAAAAAAGGAAATTAGAAAAATCTACAACTCTATCTACAGACTTTTAATACTACACTCAACAAGTAATAGAACTCTCCAGAAGACTTGAACAATGCTATTAATAAGCCTGGCCCAAGTAACATTTATAGAATATTATACCTAACAGCAAAATACCTATTCTTTTCAACAGCACATGGTGCAGTCACCATATACAATATATACGACACCATGCACTCTACACACTACAAGCAAACATATACTAAGGCAGAGTTAATCAAATCTTCAAAATGTAAAGTTTGTGTGTGTGTTTAACAAAGAATTGTTGTTTTCTGAAAACAACAGATTTAAACTGGAATTCATAACCAAAAATATATATGGGGGGAAAACCCTACAAGAATGTGGAACTTACTTCTAAATAACCCATGAATCAAAAAGGAAACCATAAGGGAAAATGAAGAAATGAAACTGAAGATACAATTGATCAAACTTTGTGCAGAGGGAACTGACACACCCCCTTCCTCCATCAGATATTCGGCAGAAAGAACTGGGACAGGACAAGCCAGCTGCCCCGGGGCAGTGGTGTGGGTGTGCAGAGCGGCGACCTGCTGCCACTGGCCGAGGGCCCCTTGCTTCCCAGATCCTGCACACCTACAAAGCAGAGCACCTGCCACTGGAGGTGGACTAGACCCGCCCCCCAGTCCCTGCCAGTGGAGGGGGACCGGAAATGTGCTCACATCCAAGAACCCCTGCTAACAAAAGGCTGCCCAAGGCAGAGACTGGTCTCCACAAGGGAGCTGGAGAAAGAGCACAACTGTTGTGGGAGCACCACCGCTGAAACACGGGCACAGGACTGGGCAGGAACAGGGCAGCGAAGAAACCCCGAGCCCTTACCATGGACCACCACCACCACCCTGCCACAGGGGGAAGGGCGGAAAGGCAGAGAAAGGCTCCACAGCGCAAGGCCTGCCAAGGATGGGACAGGCACAGTGAAAAACAAAAGTCTCCGCTTTCCAGGCGCCACATTACTAAGCTGCCTCGGTCGTGTGCAACTCTCTATGCCCCTATGGACTGTAGCCCGCCAGACTCCTCAGTCCCTGGGATTCTCCAGGCAAGAGTACTGGCGTGGGCTGCCATTTCTTCCTCCAGGGGATCCTCCTGACCCAGGGATCACGCCTCCTATGTCTCCTGCCCTGGCAGGCGGGTTCTTTACCACTAGCGCCACCTGGGAAGCCCAGGCCCCACACTAAGCACAGGTAAGACGCTGAAATCTGTGGGTTCAGTTCACCCCTATTCACCCTTCTAGTGAGGGAGAGGCCTAACCCTCTAACAGTGGAAGGTGGCCGGACATACAAATGTGACACCAGAGACAAATGAGGCTGACAGCAGTTACTTACACTCACAGCCCAGAGGAAGAGGACACGGTACAAGATGAAGGGGAGCAACTGGGACTGGAGAGTCCAGCAAGGCTGTGGAATGCGCTGCCAGGTAACAAGAGGGTGAGATATGCCTGGTTCCGGAAGAAGGCTCCCACAGCAGGATGTGATTGGCTTGTGTCAGTAACTCTGCCTGCTGGCAGGGACATGAAGCCCATTAGTTTGAAGGCTGGGGGTGGGGTGCTAGGTCCATTAGCCATATGAGGTGCATGAGCCATATGGCTCTCACCCTTTCCTGCTGGGTGGGGGACATATCTGGCAAGAAAGGGGAAATCCAGTTAAGCTTTTGGGGTCCAGTGGAATTCAAAGAAAGTACATGAAATATTAGGCCTTGCATGACAGCAGTACACTGAAGGCAGCCAAATAGTAAGGAAATCCAAGCCTAGCCAATAAGAGACTATTAATATACTAAAGGATCTGGTTGAAAAGGTAGACAATACATGAATAGACAGGGAATTTATGCAAAGACAAAAAGCATACAAATAAAATGTGAATGTTAGGAATATATGGCACCGTATGTGAAGAATTCCTTTAACAAGTTTATCGGTATACTGGACACAGCCAAGAAAAAGAATTACTGTACTAGAAGACAGATCAATACAAACTATACAAACTAACACAGAGACAGCAAAGCTCAGCTCTAGGAAACTCAGTGAATTACAGGACAGTAAGTATACAGAAAAGCCGGCCAAGGGCACAGTGCAGCAGCCAAACCTGCTGCGGACCCAAAGCCAAGAGGGAAAAGAAACATTTACACACACAGGAACTCCTCATCAGATGCCAGGGGAGCCAGATAGAGAGACATCTTCAGCATACTTAAAGAGAAAAGAAATTTAGGATCTTTTCAAAAAGGATAGTAAAGTTTTTCAAAGCGGAAGTCAATTCTTGGTCAAACCTGAATTCACTGTCAGCCTAACGTATACTACTAAATGATTACATTAGAAGAAAAGTTTCAAAGTAATGATCCAAACTCCAAGCTTACCAAACAAACAAACAAACAAACTAGGAAAACACAAAGAACACAAGCCCAGAGCAAGCTGAAGGAAAGAAATAATAAACAGAAAAGCAGAAATCAATGGAAGAGAAAACAGAAAAATCAATCAAATCAAAAACTAGTTCTTTGTAAAGATCAGTAAAATTGATAACCTCCCTGGCCAAACTAAAGATGAAAAAAGAGGAGCTAAATTACCAGTATCAGCAATCTGACACAGGACATCATTACAAATCTATCCCACAGAACTTAAAAGTATAATAAAATTATGAACAACTTTATAACAACAAACTAGACAAAATGGACAGGGAGAGAGAGATGCCGATAAGAGAGAGGAGGATGTACCAGTCTTGATACAATAATTAGACAGTTATCAACAAGTGAAACTTGCCCTAGGAGAATACAAGAGTCAAATAAGAACCTGCAACAACACAGTGTAGCCAAAAGTGGAGAATAACTGCACAGGGAGGGTCACTGAGGAGATGGACTTCAGCTGAGACATCTGGAAATAGCTAAGAACAACGAAGGGTGGAGGACGTCGGCGTGAGCCACACAGTGGATACCACTGCGGTCACCAGCAGCCTGCTCTGCAGAGAAGACTGACAGCCCTGGTCACTGAGGACTCAGTAGCCCCTCAGCCGTGTGGAATACGGGCAGCTTGGACACTAGAGGATTCTGTAGTGTTTGCTGGAGTGAACCTCAGCAGCCTCCTCTGCAGAGAAAGCTGGCAGCTTCTGCCACCAAGGTAATAACCAAGAGCACTGCTGCTGCTAGCCTCCTAGAGAAGGAGACGTTATTGCACCCCTCCCAGGAGACATGCACACCCCAGACCCCCGGCTCCTCCACAGGAGCTCACATCCCGTGCACCAGAACACATGCTTCAGTCACTTTGTGAGCACACACACTCCACCCCGAGCTTCAGTGATCCAAGCATGCCCCCACCTCAGGCATCACTGCCACCATGGAGGCACTCCAAAGACAGACTCAGCACAGCACCAAGAGGGAGCCCCTTGCCCATGACATGCACTGTGGGGGGAGGAGAGATCAGGAGGCCCCCAACAGCCCTCTCTGCTGCTGCAGACACCCTCACTCTCGGCTGCTGCAATCTTTACTGACATGGACACCTGCAGTCTTCTGACTTCAGCTCACGGGGCTGAATGTGTACTACACCAATGGGCCTTCCCAGGAGCTGGAACTAATAATACACGCCACTCACCCGGTGCCCTTGCACCCACTGCCCACTAACACTAGTCTGTAAAGTCTGTTGTATCTGCTCAATCAAATGCACAGACAATAACACAAAGCTACAAGAAACATGAAAACAAAGTAACATGACACCCCCAAAGGAACAGTAATTTTCTAAGAAACTAACCCCAAAGAAATAGAGATCCAGGATTCCAAGAGCAAGAATTTAGAAGAACTGTTTTAAAGAAGTTGAGTGAGCTGTAAGAAAAATACAGATAGAAAATTCAATAAAATTAGGAAAACAATGTACAAACAAAACAAGTTCAACAGAAAGAAATCATTTGAGAAAAGCCAAACAAATTCTAAAGCTGAAGAATACAATGAATTAAACGAAAAATACAATGATGATCATCAACAACAGACTTGATTAAGGAGAAAAATCTGTGAACTCAAAGACAGGTCATTAGAAATTATCCAGTCAGAGGAGGAAAAGATTAAAAAAAAAAAATGAATGAAAAGAAATTTATTCCAATTATCAGAAAAAGAAGATCACATCAGAAATAAATGAAGAAGAAACAAAGAAAAAACAGAAAATATC
>SJYQ01096189.1:358665-453127 GCA_006410935.1 Redunca redunca | reverse complement strand
CTGGTTTAAAAAAAAAAAAATAAAGTAAAAAATAAAACAAAATCTACAAACCAGTGGCTAGACTAAGAAAAAACAAAGAGAAGATTGAAATAAACAGAATCAGAAGTGAAAGATCTTACAAATGACATCAGAGAAACATAAAAGGATCCTAAGTGCCTGCTATGAACAATTACAGCTCACCAAATTGTATAATCTAGGAAAAAATGAATAAATTCCTAGAAATATACAATCCAGACTGAATCATGAAGAAATAGAAAATGTGAACAGAAGACTGCATCAGTAATCAAAAATCTTCCAACAAAGAAACACCCAGAACCAGATGACTTCACCAAACATTTAAAGAATTCATGCCAACACGTCTCCACATCCCAACCAGCATCTGTCATCTCTCATTTTAAAAAAATAATAGGTAACAGATATGACGGAGAAGGCAATGGCACCCCACTCCAGTACTCTTGCCTGGAAAATCCCATGGACGGAGGAGCCTGGTGGGCTGCAGTCCATGGGGTCGCTAAGAGTCGGACACGACTGAGCGACTTCACTTTCACTTTTCACTTTCACGCACTGGAGCAGGAAATGGTAACCCACTCCAGTGTTCTTGCCTGGAGAATCCCAGGGATGGGGGACTCTGGTGGGCTGCTGTCTGTGGGGTCGCACAGATTCGGACATGACTGAAGCGACTTAGCAGCAGCAGCAGCAGCAACAGATACGAGGCAACATCCCGTTGTGGTTTTGATTTGTACTGCTCTGATAATTAGTGATGTTGAACACCTTTTCACATACTTGCTTTTCACCAATGATGATGGTAGCTGGAGGCTTGTCATACATGGCCTTTAAGTTTATATATTTCAAGTATAGGGTGGTGGAGGGGAGAGATAGTAAGTTAACAACACTCAAGATGGGGTTAACAACTGCAAACTATTATATACAGAATGGATAAACAAGGTTCTATTGTATAGCACAGGCAATTATATTCAAAACATCCTGTGATAAACCATAAGGGGAAAATATTTTAAAATGTGTATCTATATATATAATAACAGAAAGTAAAATTGTAAATCAACTATATTTCAACAAAAAGATAAATAAGGCAAAAGCTACAATGATTAAAAACAAACACCCAAAACTACAAAAAACTATTCGAAACTACACTAAACAAAAACGCTTTGAACAGTTAGGCTCCTGATGGTCTATCTTCTTTTAGGTTTTTGACATGCTCAGTTGCTTAATCGTATCAAACTTTTTGCTACCCCATGGACCGCTGCCCTCTGGCTCTTCAGTCCATAGGACTTTCCCAGCAAGAATACTGGAGTGTGTTTCCACCCCCTCCTCTGGTGAATCTTCCTAACCCAGAGACTGAACCCACATTTCCTACATTGCAGCAGGTTCTTTACCACTGAGTCATCCAGGAAACCCAAGGTTTTTAACACTGGTGGCTAATTCCAATCTTCAAAATACAACAATCCTAACGTGGACTGGCTCACTGACAAGCATTCTAGCCACCTTCAGAAAAACTAATGTATATAATGCAACAAATTTACAAGAATTTTATTAGGTCATGAAGGTAACAAAAACCCATCTGACAGTATTATTGCTGTTATGCTCATTTTCACACCTTTACTTTACCTATGAATGCCAGCTTCTATGTCCAAGTGTATTTCATTAAGCTGCTGTTGAGCGTTATTTCCTAGTCCTGTATTAAGTGCTCAAGAGGACTGTCTACAAGTTTCACACCTGTCAATCTGCTCTTCTCTCCTTTTACGCATCAGGGGTCCAGCTGAAATGCTGGTTAACTCCCTGAAGAGACTCCTGAGTTGACTGGCACAACCAGTAGCTCCCTTCCCACTGCTTCCACAATACTTGTCCTTACAGCTGAAAGAAATGATTACACTATATTTTATTTGAGGGCTTATCTTTCGATCTCTTGATCACGACTACAAATCATTCTCTGAGGTAAGGTCCACACTGCATTTCTGAGCATGCCTAGTTGTGTTGCAGGTGCTCAACAAACATCTGTTCAACTGAACTGAGTTCAGAATGATTACAGGACATAAAATGAGCATGCCACACAACGCAGGGAAAAACAGCTTCACATTGGTGCTTCTCATCTTCTACTCTTCATCAGATCTGCAGACTTTGTTCTTTAGGGGGCTTTGTTTTTGCGGTTTCTATTTAGTGGTGTAGTAACTGTTACATTAGCAACACTGCACTGCTGTGTTATTCTGGCCATCTGAAGCTAAATGCCACCAATGCATTTTAAATTCCCAGCTGTACATCCTATAAATTGAAACCATGACATATAACAATCTGGGTGTGAGTGAAGTTTTGCCAAAACAAATGCCAGTGACACTAACAGCTTTAATTATCATGTTTGGGATTTAATATATCAACTCATATTGATAAGTAAAATTTTCCTTCAGAATAATTTTAAAAAGATGCAACAACATAAAAGACAGGATACTGGCTCACATTATATACTTCATAGTCTATTATAAAGAGCCTATTTTCATAATTTAAAAAAAATGACTGCTATAAAAAGCTATTTATGAACTTCACAAATAGAAATTTCTCCATTTCAAAGAGACTGTAAGCTTAATTAAAAATAACAATTCCATAAGACAAAGCAAGTACACAATAGTAGACACAATTACCTAGTATTTAAAACACAAGTAAGATCATGTACATTATCAGGAAGAATAAAGATTGAAAACCCAAAAAGCAAATCCTCCTGCTTTCCTTGGTACTGGTTGTTTCTGTATTAGAGGTCTGTATCAAATTCAGGCTCAATGATTACTAAGATAACCAGAAAAATACCGAAGGTCTAAAGAACAACAAGCTTAAAAAGCAAAGATCAGAAGTATCTAGTGCAAATGGTTAGAAAAGCTGTGCATAAATTAAACCTGGAACTCAGAGAGAGGTGAAGAGGATGAATTCATACTGCCAACGTTTTAAACAAGAATCTGGGGCTTCCCGACCCTGGGTCTTACAATTACTTCTCAGGACAAATGTCAATTTCTCTCTCCACAATACTGACCTACACTCTATACTGAGCAGACAAAAATTACTATGTCACAGGCTTGCTAATGAACAGTTTAAGGTTTACCAAATTTTTAAGAGATAAAATATTCCCACTCCGACATTTTACTTAATTCACAATTTTCTACTTACAAAGTCTTGACGTATGTCATTGAAGTCTTTGCCATATTTTTCCAATGCCTCTTCAAATAAACTAGCTTCAGAGGCTGACCATTCTTCCATTTCATCTCTGCATAAAACAGGTCCCCCAAGTGGTACTAAGACACTAATTGCACTGCTCAAATCATAGCCGTGCCTATACAATGTATCCATAGCATGAAACTAAAAAAATAAAGAAAATGAGAGAAGAAATTAGCCAGAAAGGCAAATTTTCTTGATTATTTAAGAACAGAGATATCAAAATTCATGATGGAATTAATTAACAACAATATACTTAGTATTTTTTAAGTAACATAATTAAGAAAAATTTAAACAACAGATTATTCAATTATTTAAGACATCACATACTGCTTTTAAGAAAATGACGATTTGTACCTTTTAAGATATGTATTTTATTTAATGTATTTTCTTAGAGCAACAAATGGCTAGATCTCCTAACCATGAAAACCTAGGACCTCCAGGAATTAAAATGGGAACCCAGTAAGTTTCACCATCCTTTTGGTTCAAAGTGCCAGAGTCACTTACTTCAGCTATTGTATAAGGCTGGCACAGCCTTCTTTGACAAGGGAAAAATACAGAGGATGTATCAGAGAGTGAGAAAAAATATTTTCAGGTTGGATTAACAGAATGATATACTACAAATTAGAGATGGAGGAAAAAACACCATGAAACTGAGAATGATGGTTAAGACAAAATTACACATCCGTGTTAAAACAAAAGCTGAAAGTGAAGTCACTCAGTCGTGTCCGACTCTTTGCGACCCCATGGACTGTAGCCTACGAGGCTCCTCCGTCCATGAGACTTTCCAGGCAACAGTACTGGAGTGGGCTGCCATTTCCTTCTCCAGGGGATCTTCCCAACCCAGGGATCGAACCCGGGTCTCCAGCATTGTAGATAGACGCTTTACCGTCTGACTCAACAAAACAAAATAACATATCCACGTAAAAATAATTACTTGGTTGAAATTCTGTAAGACCAAAAATAAATGACCAGGCTTGCTTGAAACAGCTACCTAGGCCAGCATGGATTTCATACATATTCCAAAGGTGAGTGACTGAAAAGCAATTAGAAAGGGAGGCAATATAAATTTGGGTAATATAACTGGCTTTTTTCAAAAAGTACCTTGGGTCTAGCTTATTTTAAAAATCCGTTCACAATATGCACACATATTTGTATGCGTAGGAGGAAAACTGCAGAACAGGACAGTCAGCTCTGTGTCTAGATAAGCATGTAGGTGTGGCGCAGATGTGGTTGGTGATCAAATCCTTGCCACGTGGGAGCTAGTTCTGTTTAAGCTTTCTAACATGTGAAAGCCATGTGTTACACCTTTTACACAAAGTATCTTCTGATAATTAACTAAAAATTTTATAAATGGGGATAGAGCCACATCTATGTTTTACTTTAGCCACCTGATGCAAAGAACTGACTCACTGGAAAAGACCGTAATGATGGGAAAGATTGAAGGCAGGAAGAGAAGGGGACAACAGAGGATGAGATGGCTGGATGGCATCACTGATGCAATGGACATGAGTTTGAGTAGGCTCCAGAAGTTGGTGATGGACAGGGAAGCCTGGTGTGCTGAACTCCATGGGGTCAGACATGACTGAGCAACTGAACTGAACTGAACTGATGTTTTTAAAATTTAGCTATGGTCCTGAAATAACTGGTAGGGGACAGTAGACAGTTCCCTACTGGTACAAAAGCATAAAGTAAGCTCAAATAGCTGCTAATATATATTAAAGAGAAAAAAATTGGCTACAATATGACTAAAAAAATATGTAACACTGATAACATTAAGATGCTGAATAGGGTGAAGTGAAGTGAAGTGAAGTGAAGTGAAGTGAAGTCGCTCAGCCATGTCCAACTCTTTTCGACCCTGTGGACTGTAGCCCGCCAGGCTCCTTTGTCCATGGGATTCTCCAGGCAAGAATACTGGAGTGGGTTGCCATTTCCTTCTCCAGGGGATCTTCCCGACCCAGGGGTTGAACCCAGGTCTCCCACATTGCAGGCAGACGCTTTAACCTCTGAGCCACCAGGGAAGCCCCGCTGAATAGGGTATGGAATATGAATTTGTTGACAGAACAGGCAGAATTTAGGACATGATTAGGAACAGTAATTAACTTCTTTTATAAGGGTTAACATCTCACCTCAAATCACTGTATTCCACACAACAAAAACACGTAGAGATTTCATCATCAATTTCCTAGTTATTATCTCAGTTAAGCCTACGCTGACCATGTGTACACTTTTGCTCTGCCACAATCACGGAATAGTAACTTCAACCTGCAAGCGAATCTCTTCTCTTCTCACTCTTCTGCAGCAGGGGTTACAAAAATATTGGAACTGATCTTGATTCTTCACTTGAGTTCTGCAAACTTCAAAATCAACTAAACTGCACCTTTCTAGATAACCTTTCAGTTGACAGATTCAGCAATTTAACTGTACATACACTGTTAATTCACTCTTACACCATCCTTGAAAATAAAAAAACTATTGTTTCTAGATAACTGATCTATGAAAATGCAAAGACAAATATCATTTAGGGATCTCTTCAGTTAATAATATATCCCATAAATGACTCCAAAATTTACAGTGCATAACTGAAAAAAAAAGTTAATGGTAGTCAAAAATCAATAATTATACAAATTAACTGTGTTGCTGAGATTCCTTAGGAGGTACAAGTGATTTTTATAATACACAGGTGCTCTGAAACCAGAAGTCACAGAATTAAATGAGTTTCTCTCAGCTGATATTATACCAACCATTCAAAGCATGAATGGATTTTCAGTCATTTTGTTCATGTTAGATGAATGAAAATGCCTTTCTTATAGGTACTTTTTAAAATGATGATGGGCTAGTATCTAATAAAGCTTCAAAGTATGAAAAATATCCTGGCCTCTATAAATAACAGTAACCCAAATCCCAAGTGATCAGGTTGTTTTAAAGATTCTGTTCTTTACAATGTGTTTATATCTCTAAACACTGAAGCAAAGCTTTGCTTTTGAAGACTAGCTCCTGCCTTGTGTCACAAATCAACTGGAAAGAATGGGTTGGACTAAGGCTGACCATAGCTATGAAACCTCTAAGCCCATATTTACACCACAGCCCAGAGGAAAGTGCAGTTAATGATCACTATGTGAAGAAAATAAACATCCCATGGGACACAGGCATTGTGGAATGCCTAAGGAATAATTCTGTTAAAATCAATGACCAGAGAGGATCACAAAGGAAACCAGAGGATCATATTATTTGTTCAGAGTCCATATTAATGCCATCTTTCTGACACACATAGAAGCTTCTTCAGAATGAAATTTTGTATAGTTTAATCCAACCCTAAAAAGCCAAGTGAAGCACAAAATATACTTTCTTAAATAGTGGAGACAATATCCAGTGAAGACTCACAGAAATTAGCTAAGAAAAGACATAAGAGCATGACATATAACCAACACCCCGTTGTTTATCAGTTAAGATAAAAACTCAAAGAGCTAGACATGTAAGAGAACATACTGGCTGAGTCCATTTATGTGAATTTTGGCGAAAATAACAATTTATGGTGAGACAAGTCAGAATAATGATTACCTGAGAAGAGGATATCACTGACTTGGAAGGAGCATAAGGGATCCTTGTTCATCACCCAGATCTCGGTGGTGGTTATATGCATGTACATACATGTAAAAATTTATAAGCTGGGCATCTAAGTGTACTTAATATACTTTATTATATGTATATCTCAATTGAAAATAAGATAAAGCCTTTAAAACTGAAAATCCTCCCTCCAGCTAAATACTTTGTGAAGACACCATCTTCTAAATAGAGATACAGATACACACAGATACAGATACAGAATCCATTCAAAACTAAATTTTAAAAATCATAACAGCTAAGCACAAGCTTTTCTCTCTGCCAAATAGTGGTGAAGGTGTTGTCACATTTCATCTCATTCAAAACAGATGGAGATGACAAACAGAAGTATTTTAGGATAAAGACTGACAATGAAATCTTGGCAGTGGAATTCTCATCTTTTGTTCATCAAAGAGAATTACATTATGGTAAACTGGACTATTGTTCAGCAAATATTCACTCCCTCTGTGGGCCTCCAAGGGAGTGTATTCTTCCACTCCGTTGAGGCTGGGCCTAGCAATGTGACTTGTGTGGCCAACTGGATGTTACACTGCGTGACATAACAGAGCCTTGACATGAGTTTGTGCATTTAGACTTGTGCGACTGATATTTGCCAACAGAAGAGGAGAGAGATACACAGCAGGACCCAACCTACAGCTTCACATCTGAATCAGCCCAGTATAGTTCAGCAGAACCCTAGGTAATTTGTAGAGGGTTGCACAAGATATTAATGCTTGTTGTTTATAAAGCAATGAAATTCTGGGCAGTTTAACCCATGTTTTTCCCTTTGGGGAGTTAGGAGCTTATTCACCCAGTGCTAGCAGCGCTGTGAGCAGACCAAACAGCCCACAGCTGCTGCTCCTCTTTGGAATGATCTCAATTCAAGAGAGATTCATCTCCCCCTTCTGCCGGGGCAGCCTGCATCCGATGACGCGGGAGTGTACAGGCTGAGGCCTTCATTCACACAGCATCAGAGCCCACCTTCTCCCTCTGTTCAGTTCTGCCTTCCTCTCTTCTCTCCCACAGGTGTAGATCCCAACAGTGCTCTCTAAGCATTTCCAGCATTCAAATCTCATCGCAGAATCTGTTTCCCAGGTACCCAACATGTAACATTTTGGCAATGCCAAAATGATGCCCATATATATTCAGTACTAACTACTGATTTGTTAAGAGTTTTACAAAAATTTTATATGTATAACTCCAGCACAATATACACCATTCAGACTATCAAGTCTATTTTAAAATTAATGAGCATATTTTTTTTTCAAGTAGAAACAGAAATTCTCATGACTAAACCTCAAACCATGATCAAGGCAAAATTTTTTATACGTAAGTAGTATGCCATCCAATTAACTTTTGCTTCAGTGCACAGTCCTCAAAGGAAAAGCCTTCATTCATAATCAGATTTGTGGGGACTTGGTTGTCATTCGCTCATATCAATCCATAAGACACCCAGAGACATGTTCTTCTGTGAACTCATACCTTCATCATTATCAAGAGAAAGCTCTAGGAGTGGCAGGTGATGGTAACCCCGTGGCCCTAATGTCACTTCCAATCTTACTTTGAGCATAACTGTGGGGTCTTCCCCCAGCTCTGATTCTAGACACAAACCAGACAAACACAGGATACAGCTGTGTGGGGACACCTAAGATAATTCAGAAAGAAGAGGCATGAGAGGCGAGCTTCCACACAGATCTGAGCTTTCACCTGGAGGGCATTTTCTAAACTGCTACAAAAGAGACCAGTCAGTCAGTCAGCTTCGTACTACGCTAAGGTAAAAATGGGCAAGACCACTTTCACCTCCGAGGGAACAAAACCATTGGATATTCCAGGTATTTGTGAGAATTACAATATGCTAAAATAATTGGTATCATACATGTTCTCTGACCAGAAGCCCTAAAGCAATTAAGATAGATTTATGAACTGCATTTCCTTGGACATTAACTCCCAATCAACTGCAAAAGTATAAAGTAGATTAGGAAATACTTAGAACCAAGTGATAATGAAAATGCCACATATTAAAATATGAGAGAGACACTTATAATCCTAATTACTAATAACAGAAAAGTAGATAATGATATTAATGAGCTAAAAATTGGTCTTGTAAAGTTGGTACAGGAATATCAGGGTAAAGCCAATGAAAAGAAGGAAGAAAATAATAAATAGAAAACAAATATACAATAAAGAGAATCACCGAACCTAAAATCTCATTCTTTTAGACAAGAAAATTTTCTGGCAAAACGATCAAGGAAAAAAAATAAGAAATGTGACAGATAAACAATAACAGGAATATTCCCATGTGGACCAGTGATTAGGATTCCAGGCTTTCACTGCAGAGGGCATGGCTTAATTTCTGGTCAGGGAACTAAGACCCCACAAGCTGCAAAGCATGGCCAAAAACAAACAAAATTACTATGAAAGATTATGTTGCAAAATTTGAAAACCTAAGGAAAAACGGAAAGTCTCCTGATGTAACTGACCAAGGACTTGGACAGAATAAAAACTTACTCTAATTATTAGTCAAATTATAACCATATCCCAAATCGAGGGATATTCTACAAAGTAAATGGCCTACACTCTTCAAAGTGCCATGGTCACAAAAGACAAAAAGGGTGAAGAACTGCTCAGGATTGAAGGAAGGTAATTAAGGAGATAAGACAACTAAATGCAGTAAGTGATTCTCAAGTAAATCTTGGATGAGAAAGAAAATTTTTTTATCCTGACATTACTGAGACAACTAGCAAATCTGACTAAAGGCTTTAGATTAAATAACAGTATTATAACAATGTTCATTTCCTGAGTCTGAAAACTGTACTGTGGTTAAGTGAGAAACGATCCTTGTTCTTTCAGGAAATACCTCCTCAAATACTTCGAAATAAAGGTACATCTATTCTGTAAGTAAGTAAGTGTTAGTCGCTCAGTCGTGCCTGACTCTTCACAACCCCATGGACTGCAGCCCACCAGGCTCCCTCTGTCCATGAGATTTTCTAGGCAAGGATACTGGAGTGGGTTGCCATTTCCTTCTCCAGGGGATCTTCCCAACCCAGGGATCAAACCTGGGTCTCCTGCACTGCAGGCAGATTCTTTACTGACTGAGCTACAAGGGAAGTCCAAACTTAACTCTCAAACAGTTCAGAAATAATCATATGAATATAGAGAAAGGAAACATGGTAAATGTTAATATTGGGGAATCAGGGTGAGGGCAGGATAGGAAGTCTTAGTGCTATTTTTACATTATCTCAAAATACAGAAATAAAGTTTTAAGAAATGTAACAGCAAGCCTTCATTAACACAAACTTATAAATTCAAATCTCTTTACCATGAACCCTCAACAAAGAAGTCAAACCAATTTTCACTATATTTCCCCATAGTTCAATTGTGCGGTGATTTTCTAATGTTTCTTATATTAGTGTAAAATGCATGGGAGGAAAAGTCAAGTAAAAGGCAACATACACTGAAAACAAAAAATAAAAACAAAATTTAAGCTCAAATTTAAAAGAAAAAAAGAGATGGATAAACAGATGCTTAACACAAGGACGCAATTGCCCCCAAGACAGTTGGCAGTGTCTCTAAGGTCATTTTGATGCTTTTGAACTGTGGTGTTGGAGAAGACTCTTGAGAGTCCCTTGGACTGCAAGGAGATCCAACCAGTCCATTCTGAAGGAGATCAGCCCTGGGATTTCTTTGGAAGGAATGATGCTAAAGCTGAAACTCCAGTACTTTGGCCACCTCATGCGAAGAGTTGACTCACTGGAAAAGACTCTGATGCTGGGAGGGATTGCGGGCAGGAGGAGAAGGGGATGACAGAGGATGAGATGGCTGGATGGCATCACTGACTTGATGGACGTGAGTCTGAGTGAACTCCGGGAGATGGTGATGGACAGGGAGGCCTGGCGTGCTGCAATTCATGGGGTTGCAAAGAGTTGGACACAACTGAGCAACTGAACTGAACTGAACTGAACTGAACTAAGGTCATTTTATATAATTTTAAAATTCTTACCTGCATTAGATCATCAGACAAAAAGAAAATGTGTTTAATGTAGTAAAGTACTGCCTTAATGCTGTATTTAGAAGGAAGGAAAATTTCGTGTTTTGCTTGTTTTACTGTGTGGCAATCCATTAGTTCAAATTCTAATTTTAGTCTTGGATACATGGATACTCAGAAGTACTCGTAAGTTTTAGCAAAATGAGTTTTTAAAATTATATGAATTGTCATTTAATCAATTTTATGTTCATTGTGAAGACTAGATTTTTTTTAAATGCAAGTTGATGCCTAAAATGTTCACTAGATTTATATACTGTACTGAGTACAATTTCTTTAAATGATGTAATGACTGTGATTTCCAAACTGATCTCAATTCCCAGTACCCTCAAAGCCCTAAATGAAGTGTCTGATGTGAACAGGAATCACAAACAAATAGTGAAGTGCATGGTCAACAGCTGGCATTTTAACAGAGTATCTGAGGGATAAAACTATTGTTGGTTAAATAAACTTTCTCTTATCAGAAAAGTAAGTTATTTTTTCTAAGTTTTTCTTGATGGGAAAATTTTTTTTTTGTAAAAAGTATAGCTTGTTTTAAGCGGAAGATCTTTATAAGTGATTTCCTTGTAACAATTATGTTAAAATGGTTAAAATGTAAGGTTAATCATAGCGTAACGATCACGTTCAAACTTGATAATCTACTACAATGACAGTAAATATGGCATGAAAGAAACCCTTTCAGTCAATAATGCTATAAAATCAGAAGAAACTAAATGAGACTCAACAAAGATGGGGGGAAGGCAATGCATCATTGTCATCATAAGCTCAACAATAACAACTAATATTTACTGAGCTCTTATAATGCGCCAGACACTGTTCTAAATGATCTACAAATATTATCCTGTTTAATCCTCAAGTTGATGCCACGAGGTAAGTCAGAGACAGGCTTTTCTGGAGACTGAAGGAGGACGCTGAGGCATCGCCTGCTCTCTTCTATTGAAGACGGGGCTGCAAGAGCCAGACGAGCTCAGTGTTTGTGAACATTACCTTAAATGAAGATGCAGAAACTGCTAAACACAATCACTTCCGGAATAATGATGGAAGCTCAGAAAGACTTGTGACATAGCAATAAATGAGTTGCTTCCACCCAATCTGGACAGTCAATGACACGGGGAGCTCTATGCCCCTCAAGCTCTATACCCTGGGGCCCGGGCTCAGCCCCAAGGTATACTCTGGCAAGCCAATGCAGCTCCATCAACTTCTATATGCTTGGATACATATATCAGCAAATAATAGGGGCATACCCTCTTCTTGTCAATCTATAACCTCAGGGCAGAAAGATTTTATTATTACCATTGCTGAAGAGGAAGCTCAGACTTAGTGAGGTTAAACAACTTACACATGGCTAGATGGACCAAAAGCTATAGGTCTAGAGGGAAAAAAAAAAAAAAAAAAAAAACAAAGAATAAAAAAAGCACATTCATTTGTACACTCATGTTCATGGCAGCATTATTCACAATAGCCAAAAGGCAGAAGCGACTCAAGTTCCTACTAACAGATGAATGGATAAACAAAATGTCATATACACATACAATGGATTGTTACTCAGCCTTAAAAGGCAGGAAATGCTGACATATACTACAACATGGATGAACTCTCTTGAAGATTGTTATGCTGAGCAAGCCACCAAAGGGCAAGTATACGGTTCCACTTACATCAGACACCTAGAGTAATCAAATTCAAAGAGATATAAACTAGAATGGTGACTGCCAACGCCTGGGGACTGTTTGAAGGATCTGGGTTTTTACCGTAACTGCAATGAAAAGACACTAAAGTAAATAAAAAAGACACTATCTTATATAAGATAAGGGACAGCAAAATCAAAGTTGCATTTTTAAAAGATCAGAAATAATACAGAAATTAGAGATGTTCCAGGATATGATTTTCTCCCTACTGAGTCAACCCTTTCTCAGAACCAGACTTTAGCATCAGGAAACCTAAGTTTCTACGTTTATGTAAGTTATTTAACCATTATCTCTAATATAGTCCATCGCAAAAGATTTCTGCTGCTGCTAAGTCGCTTCAGTGTCCGACTCTGTGCGATCCTATGGATGGCAGCCCACCAGGCTCCCCCATCCCTGGGATTCTCCAGGCAAGAACACTAAGGCCCCCTAAACCTGAAAAAGCTTTGAGTCCTACTCTCCCACCTGTTTTGGCACTCAGAGTCCAGCCAAAGGAGAAACCCGGTACTTCTGCAAAAACCTGTTCTCAGAGACAGAGGCTTTACTCCAGCAATGGCTGCCTAATAATGCACGTGGCACTTGGCCCTCCCAGCCACAAGCAGAAAGGAGCAGTCTAGAACGTCCATCAGCTATTACTTAACTAACCACTTCTTAGTTTACTTTTGCCTCAAGGGATTTTGCATCCACAATGCAGGAGGAAAGGAGAGTGAATGTAGGGATTGTTGTAAACTGATTTTTTTCTTTCTCTGCATATTATACGAAGTATATTTAACATTTTAGTGAAATGAATGTGAAATCTATGAAGCCTCTGTGACGTCAATGTTTTAACAAATATAAATCTTATTATATGGCTTAGACTAGTAGGGTTTGAAATTCGCCACCCACCTATGTTTGTAACAGGTCTCAAAAAGAGGAAGTTAGACCCAACAACCCTGCAGGCGGCACAATCGCCTGCCCCCAACGTCACTGGCGACTTGACAAACCAGCATATGCTGCCTTGGGTAAGCAGACGTGCCAGCTGAAAGCCACCTGTGGCCCTCAGAGGACAAGTCACAGAGAAAACACCTGAACAGGGTGCCTAGGGTGCAGCAGCTCCACAACCCTGCCCTTCTTGGTGCTCTCCAGATCCATGGTCTGGTCACCTGACAGAGAAAGGTACTGACCTGTGGCTCTGTGAACAATGAAAGCAAAATGAGAAGCCAACTCTCCAAATTCAACTAAAATGATGAAGCCATTTTCATTTAATGGCACAAAACAACTTAGCAAACAAGCTGTTACAAACACAATTTCCTAAGCCTCTGAGCATACTAATGCTTAAAAAAATTATAATATAACACATAATTTAAGATAATAATGTAATTAAAAAGTGACTCCAAAGTGCTAAATACTAAAAAAAATAAAAACAGAAGAGATGATAACAACTGGAGGGTATGAAAGTACCTACCTTGATGACACGTAATAAGCAAGTATTAAAAAAAAACACCACACACACCATATATTTAAACTAATTAAGATATAAAGATTGTATCCCCTTTAAAGTGTTTCTTTTTACAATGGCCTTCAACTGAACAAAAACAAATACTGAATCCTGAAGACTGCCCTCTCCTAAAAGAAATTCATACGCTGTCCCACCAGTTACCAGCAGTGGGAAGCAGAGAGTCGCCACAGCTGTGAGCCAAGAGCCCACGCGCCTGCTCTTCACCTGTCAGAGTGAACCCAAGGCAAATCCCAGCCCCAGCTGTCTTTTATCCCAAGAGCTCTGTCCCATCTCAGGAACTGGCTTGGTATTCTCACTCCTCAGTGTAGAGGGAATTTGCTCGGTTACAACACGGATAGCACCCCTCCCCCTTAATCTGGGAACCATTATCTTATAAGAACATTGTCAAATCACAAGAGACTGACTACATAGGTAACAGTTGCTCTATACAAGGCAAAACCATGCAACATTAGAAAAAAAATTTGCAGATTCTTATATGAAATAATGTTATAGTGTTAGGAAAAACATGAGGTAGAAGGGAGGCACAGTATAAAACGCTCTTTTTAAATGACTTCAACTCTGTGTTTAAAACAAAGTCATGTGGAACTTATATCAGATATCAAAATTTATTATAATATGGTGCTTTCACAAGGACAAATAGTTCAATGAAATGAGAGACGAGATTAAGAATCCTAAGCATTTTTAGGATCATGAAATAAGATAGAAGAGGCATTACAAAATTCTGAGGCAACAACAAATTCAATAAAAGATGCTGGAATAATTAATTTTCCATATGGAGAAAAAAATGAAACTGCTACCTCACTTCATTCTTAAAAATATAAACTCCAAATGTATCTGTCTTACATATGAAAAAAAACTTCAAAACTACTAGAAAAAAAAACAGAATAATAATATAAGTGAAGAATGGACAAAGGATACATTAATCTAAAATACAAAAAAGAAACAAATCTGAAGAGTCATTATGAAAACATGCTAAGCCTCATTAAGTACTCAGGGAAATATAAATTAAAATAAAATAGCATGAGATTAGTAAAAAATTTTAGTCTGAACATACCAAGTGTCCAGGCGTTGAAGACAATGTAAGGAAATGGAGGTAGAAAGAAGTACAGTCATTTACTGCTTAAAGGATTACAAATTTCTAGTATGGTGTATAGAATAATTTTGATGCATGTGGTCAAACTGAAAATGAGCACTACCCTATGAATCACTATGAATAATTATTCAGATTTTAATTACAGCCTAGAAAGCTGGCACACATGCTCAGAAAGGACATGTGTTAGAATTCCCAATGCAGCATCATGGGTAATAGCAAAGAGAAAATGCTTTTCAAGCACTCCAGATGTTCACTGATTGGTAAAAGAATAAATATATAATATGGAGCAGTATTCTGTGAAAGTATACTACAAGTATTACCAACCAGTAAAAGTGAGTGATGGAGGTACATATTTATTAACATGGCGCCATCTCATCAATAAACAAATAGCAAACTGTAACAAAGTAAATGTAAGACAATGTTTATGTTGTTTTTGGAAACATCAATATATGGTACAACTAGAAAAACAGGACTAGATACACAGTACACTTGATACAGCAGGTACAGAGACAGGATGGGGAATAAGGTTAGGGAGAGAGTATTAGAGATTTCATCAATAATATAGCGGTGGAATGACTCACTGGAAAAGACCCGGATGCTGGGAAGGACTGAGGGCAGGAGGAGAAGGGGACGGCAAAGGATGAGATGGTTGGATGGCATCACCGACTCGATGGATATGAGTTTGAGCAAGCTCCAGGAGTTGGTGATGGACAGGGAGGCCTGGCGTGCTGCAGTCCTGGGGTTGCAAAGAGTCGGACACGACTGAGCGACTGAACTGACTGATAGTGGTGGAAAAATCGTTTACTCCAAAGAACTAAATAAAATACTAACATCTGCTTTAGGTGGCATTGCATGGTATTTTATTATTATTTTATCCTCTGTACTATTCTGTAATTTGCTAGTATATTGTTTACAATGCATAGAAAGTGGCTGAAAGGAAACAACAAAATGATAAGAATATTCTACTTTGGGTAATGAGGACAACACTTTTTTTTTTTGGTTGCTGCTGCTGTACTTTATTTTTGAATTTTTTCAGAACTGGGGAAAATTTTATGTGTACAGATAGTGATTAGATTCCATGCAGTTCTGATTCACATAAACTCACACATATACTTTTGCATCTAAAGGTGCTAAGCAACCAAAATATAAACCTATCTTGAAACCCCTAAATTTTCATAAAAAATTAATGTAGAAATAAGATAACAAAACTCTTTTCTATAAACAATATTCTAGTCTTTGAGAAAGGATAAAGAAAAAGGTTCCTTAAAGACTATAGGCTATTAATGTTTACATCTCTAATTGTACAAAAACACAAGAAAGCTTTGTAAGAAACAAATTTGTCGCACATTCTAGTACAAGTTTTTATATTATCATGATAAATATTTTGTGTAAAACATTTGAAATTGGAGTATAGCAAGAAAGTAATAAAACCTCTAATTGTACTCCATCAGAAAACAAAATGCTAACTTTTATTATCTGTAATGAATATCAAACACCGTAACCTCGTCAAACCTCCGTTTTCCCATTTGTACTAATAACATGAGTATCATACCATGCCTATCTCAGAGGGAGTGGAAATCAATACAGTAAGGAAGTTCAACAGGCAAAAATATGCAGGCCTGCTTTGTTGGAGGGTGCAGAGCAAAAAGCAAGTGCCAAGCTCTAGCCATAGCAGGCATCAGTGGTATAAACTGAATGTGGAAAGCCTCATTTGATCACCAAGGGAAGAAAGGAAATAGTTTTAAAAGATAGCAACCATAATATAATGGAATAATTTGGGAAAACAGAACTTTTAGCTAATGAACAGACCAAAAAAAAAAAAAAAACTTTAAATACTGATACTAAATAATGACACGACAAAAGGATTCCTATAGCAATGGTTTCAAGAAATGTCACTTTCACTGAAAAAATTGTAAAGCACTACATGTGAGCTACAACCATTTATGTACACAGACACAGTACATCAAAAAAGCACAAAAGTCGACACAGGTCGATTAGAATACTGAACTGTTTTCTCCAAAAAAATTTTTTTTTAATCATTTTGTACCCACTCGGTGAACAGTCATTCTTGCTTGTCTCAGTTCACAAACACAAGGGGGTGACTTAGAAATGAGACAGCCCAGTTAAGTGACCAGCCAAGCCAAATCAACCTAACAGCAGGGCTTAGAGCCGGGAAGTTCTCAGGTCTATAACACTGGTATATCAGCTTTTAAATTAAACAAGCAGCAGAAGAAATAATAAGCCCCAAATTTCAAACAGCATCTTACCAGGGTGATGTCTCGAGAAGCTGCAGCTGCACTCATATGCAAACTAGGCTGCCTTACAGAACTGCTACAATCAAGGGCTCGAGCAAATGTCCCAACAGCGCTGGATAAACCATAAAAACAAAGAGGAAAGGTTAAGGAACTGCTGTTCTTTTAAAAAATCTGGGTAGTAAATGAACAACTGTAATAGCCAAACAAGTTCTTTGATGTTTAAGAATCAAACATCAGATTAAAAAGTATCTTCTTTACAATTTAAGAAATGACAAGCCAATTCACTATACATATAGGTCATTATAATTAAATAAAGAAGCTTGTGTGGCATTAACAAGGGAAAGATCTATAGTGAAATTTCATGTAGTTAACAATTTGGTATACAACTGTTTCAAAAATGAGAAATGTTAGATGGAGAATTTGACTATTACTGTAAAGCAAGTTGTGACCACCTTTTTAGCCCAAATGGTGAAATTCCAGTAATGTTTTTCCCTTGAAATGCGATATCATCAACTGCAGCAACTTATTACAACTATAGTTACATATTCCTTTGGGGAATATGTAACAGACTACCATTTTAGGAAAGAAAAACCGTTATCACAGTACTGATTTAAATTTAATGATTTAGAAGGCGTTCCCATATATAGAGAACTCTAACTTCAAGAAATAAAACATAAAGAGATTTCCTGCTTGTTGTCTATGCTTTAACGTGTTAGCTGAGGAAGATTTTTTTTTTTAAGGTTTTAATTAAAATATAAAACACGTGCAAAAAGTACATATTGTACCACTCTTTCGTTACCACAAAATCAATGCATCCATGTCACCAGCATGCAGGTCGAGACCCGGATCCTGACAGCACTCAAGAGACTCTTTGTGTTCCTTCCCAGTCACTACGCTTCCTCAAGGGGAGCAAGCATCCCAGATTCTAACACCCAAGATGAGTTTTGCTCAACAGAGAACTTAAACAGAATCATGCACTGTGCACTCTTCATAACCAGCTTCTTCTGTTGAAAACCATGTTTGTGGGTTCACCCAGGCTGCTGGCTGTAGCTGTGTTCATTCATCTTCCTTGCTGTGGAGCATTACTTGGCATGGTGTCCCACCCCAACCCTACTGTTGATGAACATTTCTTTCCAGTCTGGGGCTACTACGGATAGTACCACTGCTGCCATCTGTATACGTATCTTTTGGCACACAGATGTATACATTTCTGCTGGGTATATATTTAGGACTGAAACTTCAGGGATGTGTGTGTTAGATGACAGCAGATAGTTTTCCAAAGCAGCTATACCAGCTTGTGCTACAACCAATAGGATATGTGGGTACTGGCTGCCCCAGCTTTTCACCAGTGCTTGGCACTGGAATGTGCAGTGGTACTTAACTGGGTCTTAATTTGTATTTAGATTAAAAAAAAAAAAAACTTGAAAAAGATACTGGGAGTATCTCCTTGGTGCCTCTCATGCTGGCTTCAAGAAAAAAGAAAACATGGCCCTTGGCAATCAGGAAAAGGAAAGATCAATAAATCTGAAACTGCAAAGCCTACTAAATAAACCAAAATCCAGGTAACCTGTCTGGAGACTCCAGCGACTCCACCAATGATTCAGTCCCGAATCTTCAGTCTCGTCTGTTTCACTGACTGGCTCCTCCCTGGCAATGTACGCTAACCAAGGCTCTTCACCTAATCAGCTAGTGGCCAGGCACCTGGGCTCTGGAGTCTGAATGCCTAGCCACCGGTAACACTGCATAACTTCCACGGTGACCAATCCTGTCAACAGTGCAAAGGACGGCCAAGGGCTTCTGTCCTTTGCATTATGACAGACAGTCAACAAAAAAATTAGAGAATATGGTGGAGATGGTTACAGTCATGTCCAGATCTACCTCATTCTAATATTTTGCCATGCTTGAAGCAGTAAGTGTATACTGTACAACACAGGGAAATACAGTCACTCCTCCGTAATAACTTTAGGTGGAATATGGTCTATAAAAATACTGAAACACTATGCTGTACACTGAAACTAATAGACGGCTGTAAATCACACATATCTCAATAAAACAAGTAATCAAAACCTAAGCTAAAAAGGTAATATTCTGCCACATCTGGTTCATTCTTTAAGGAAATAAACATTATAATCTTGTCAGAGCCCCCATATACATTCCCAGAACTCATACGTGCATACACGACGTGCATGTGCATACACAAGCCCATTAATGAAATAAGACATTGTCTGCATATTGTAAACTTTTTCTTTTTTAAAGTCTTTATTGAATTTGTTATAATATTGCTTCTGATATTTTGGTGACAGGCATGTGGGATCTTAACTCCCCAACTAGGGTTTGAACCCATACCCCCTTCATTGGAAGGCAAAGTCTTAACCACTGGACCACCAGGCAAGTCCCACTGCAAACTTTTTTATCAGTTGATCATCCTTTTTCCTTATTCAATACTATTTTTGAGGTTTATCTCTGTTACGTATAGCCCTATTTCATTCTTTTAATTGTTGTAAATTAAATTCATTTTAACTGTTGTAAATACTCCATTACTAAATAAACCTCAATTCACTCAACTGCTTGCTGATGTGTTTTTAGGTTTTCTCCAATTTTTTTGCTATGAAAATGCTATGATATTATCTTTTACTTCTGTTTTGCAGCAATTCCTTCAACAATATCATTTACTTTTATAATTGGAAAAATGAAACTAAACTTCTAAAGAACAAAACAAAAAAACTAGACTTCTATCCCATTCGTTTCTCAAGAAAAGGGGCAGGGGGCACACAAGACAGTCAGGGAGCTGGACTCAGAACTCGTAGGAAAGCCTTACACCCAGCAACTGACCTTACTCACATGTGGCTGCAATCAGAGGCTCACATTATTATTTACACCTGAAAAGTCGCTCATGGGCTTAAAGGAGGTCACTACTTTAATTAAAAATACGGGATTTCAGCTGTTGAATTTCTTCTTTATAATTTTTTGTAGTGCTGAAATTTTTTCAAGGGGCATTTATTTTCTTAATAAAAATTAATCTATTTTCATATTTAAAACAAAAACTAATGCCAATAAAACAATATTATTAAAATAAATAAATCAAGAGTATTTAGGAAGTAATGTGATACATGTTAGGCTTTCTTACACAGAAGAATACAACCAATGAAAAAAAGCAGAACACAAAAGAAAGGAAAACTCATAAATTTTCTATGAATTCTTTTATATTACATGTGTGTGTGTGTGTGTGTGTATGTGTATCTTGACTAAACAGTGCCATACTCACCGGGCTACAACTAAAAATTGGTCAATCTGTCGGTCTGTAAGTGGGCTATTTGGGTCCCAAACTTTCACTTCCAGTTTTGACTGTTCTCTCTCATCTGATTCTCCTGTCCAAGAACAAAGGAAACGGAGTCTTGTTACTCTAAGGCACATGCACTGTCGCATTCGATTGATGACTGTGGTCACGACATTAAAACTGAAAGGTAGATGTTCACGGTTTGTGTACATCTCTTCAGATGGCAAATGTAGAACACTCTGTAAGAGAATGTTGGTAACACAACCAAACTAACCATGTGATGTCTTCACTTAGTCATCAACATGTCTTTCCTGAGTATCGTATGTGTGAGACTCCAAGCCTTGCTAAGGGAGATAGAGACAGAAAAGAAAGCTCTCTTGCAAGACATTCAAACAAGGTAAAACTTACTCATAAAGATCTATGATACAAACGAATAGGAACAGGTGTCACAGAGACATACACATATGACTGCAAGATTCTGAAGAGAGAAATCATTTCAGGCTAGCTAGGGAATGATGTCATGCGGGAGGAGGCATTCCTGCTAAAAAACTGAAGGGTGTGGATGCACTGGCAGGGGGAGAGAACTGAAAGTAAATGAGAATGGGAACAGAGTCGTGGGGTGGGGTTTTAAGATGTGGTAGAAAAGTAGCAAACTTTGTCAGGAATGCATGTATCAAAGGGAACGAGGAGAGACAGCTTTAAGAAGTGGGATATAAAAATACTACTGAAGATGCTGCACAGGTTTTCTGAATAGATGTCTGTTTGGAAGTAATACGAAGCCCTTGCCTTTTTAGCAGGAGAGTGTCAAAACGAGAGCCAAATTTCACACCTCACACTTAGCAATGGAGTGATTTGCTCTACAGATACGTGATATAGACAGACAGACAAGGTATTGACAGTGACAATAAAGAGCCTAGAGAGAAATTTAGGGACATCAGTGACAGACTGGTATAGCGGGAAGGTTTCCAGTCGAGAATTACATAGACGGTGTTGGCACTAACGGAAAGAAGGAACAATCAAGAGACTGAGGAAAAGACTGAGGCTAATACAAGATGCTTTCTTTTAGGAATGTCACAAGGAGATAGAACCATCAGGCAAGATTTCGTGTTAGGACAAAGGATAGTAATGGACTTGGCAGACAAATGGATTCTAATTTACAGGTATGAATTTCCTATCAGGCTAGGGGCTGGTCTGGGCTTTGTTTTGGTTTTGATCACGGCATCTTAATATCAAGCAGAATGACTTGCACTGAATGACAGACTATGAGGCTGAACCTCCCCTGGTGACTGATGAATCCAGGCTATGGGCTTAGAATGTGTTCCCTCCTAGGCCGGGAGGAAGCAGGAGCTGACATTCAAAAGGAGAAAGGGGGACAGCAGAATCCTCCACCCACCCATCTGCAGCCTCCTAATTACAGCCACTGCTGTCAGCTGCAGGGGGTGGGGGCGGGCCTGTCCATCTCGCTCCCTTTTCAAAGGCAGGTAGGTAACCAAAAAGTAAATTGCCACCACCAACAAAAGAAGCACAAACAGACCAGAGTGAATACTAGTCCAAAGACATATAAGGTGTTTAAAAGGATTTTGGTTTTCATTATTTTTCCTTACAACACATGCTGAGCCACATTTACTTGATTCATTTTAAAAAACCAGTTACAAACCCAAAAGTCTATAAACGTGAAACTTTTGAAAGAAAAATGAAGCAATTTTACCTCCTTGTATCTTCAATAAACACATTTTTAAGTAAGATGAACAGTAAAAAAATATATATATTAAATCTACATTTGTAATCTATATTTTCAAATAATACAAAATGAAATGAAGATGATATTCAACATGAAGCCCCTTCTATTATATATTCCAGGATGTAAGGCTAATAAAACTGATATTGACTTTTCAAATTCAAGTTAGTTAAATTGATAAACTTCAATCCTATCCATACATTTTGTAACATACAGAATAAAGAGAATTCAGTATAAGAATTCTAAATAAATCTGCTATAAACAATAATAAAACACTCTTGAGTGTCTTTCTACTAACAACTGAAACATACAATACCATGGGATGGGAACAAAAATAACAAGAACAACAAAAATACAGAATGTTCTACTTAAAGTCACTCTAGAGAATTCCCCATTTTGGATTCACCACATAATACATTTATATCAGTTTAATCCCTTTTCACAAGGGAAAATCTTTTAAGAAGCTCTAGAATCTGTATAACCAAATACTCAACAAACCTAACAGCAATCTGGAGAATGGTCTTGGGGAATGTACTATGAGCCTAAGACAGAACCAACATGAATTCTATGCTCTGGCCATGTTCATTCGAGTCACTGCAATAATCTCACTTTACTCCTCCATTTATGATAATCTGGGCAATTCCAATCTGCTCCGGTCCCACATTCACCCATTAAGATCTCTATAATCTGTGAATTCCTACAAACTGTATTTACCAACTAATTACATGATTACATACAGCATCCTATTTTTTGCTACATATGTTCCTCTTCATAATTTTGGAAAAATATAGATTCAGCGATGATTTTAACTGTTCGCTCTAATCCTTCAACTACAGTTTGAGATTTCTAGACAGTAATGACAAACTACTTCTTAAAAATGCCCCCAAAGAGCACAAAATGTTCTTCAAAGACTGGAAGTACTAAGGCTGTATGAAGACAGCATCTTACACATCCTTTGATGGACAATTAGATATATTCTTTGTTCTAAATATAATTCATTTTCTCTACAACAACCATCAGAATATATTATATTCAATTCAGAAACACAGATGCCATTTATCACCATTTTTATTAATGCTATAAAAGTTCTGGGCACTGTTTTAAGTTATTCATCAAAGGAATATTAAGTTACTAGAAACAAATAATGTGTGATGTAACTTCTATGTGGAATCTTAAAATACATAAATACAGAGTAGAATGGTGGTGATAGGGGGCTGGAAAGGGGGTAGAGGGGAATAAGGAGATTTTGCTTCAGGAGACACACAACAGTAGGTAATGCACGGCATAGTGATTACAGACAGCAATACTTTTATTATCAACATAAACTTCAGAGTTGCTAAGAGCCTAGATCTTTGTTCAGTTCAGTCGTTCAGTCATGTCCAACTCTTTGCGACCCCATGAATTGCAGCACGCCAGGACTCCCTATCCATCACCAACTCCGGGAGTTCACTTAAACTCAGGTCCATCGAGTCAGTGATGCCATCTAGCCATCTCATCCTCTGTCGTCCCCTTCTCCTCCTGCCCCCAATCCCTCTCAGATCTTTGTTACCACCACAAAAAGCAGTAATAATTATATGACATGATAGATAGCAAATGCTTTGGTGGTAATCAAACTGCACCATATAAATGTAATCATATGAAAACCTTAAACATACACTGTTATATGACAATTATATCTTAATAAAAATAGGTTTTAAAAATAAATTATAAGAAAAGTAAAATAAAAATGAATATATAAAACTGAATGGCATTCCAAAGAGAATGAAAACAAAAATGTGAAAAAACAAAATTAGATAAGTAAATCACATATATTATGGCAAAAAAATATAAAACACTAAGAAACAAAATTGAAAGTGGTGTTAGTGGTAAAGAATCTATCTGCCAATGCAGGAGACATTAGAGACATGGGTTCAAACCCTGGGTCCAGGAAACCGCCTGGAGAAGGAATGGCCCACTCCAGTATTCTTGTCTGGAGGATCCCATGGACAGGGGATCCTAGTGGCTACAGTCCCTGGGGTCTCAAAAAGCTGGACACGACAGAAGCAACTTAGCACTCATATTTATATAAAGACATTACAAGACCTTCAGAAAATATAAGATGACAAGTACAGAAGATTTCAAAATCTTCAGTTCAGGTGCTCAATCGTATCTGCCTCTTGGCGACCCCATGGACTCTAGCACACCAGACTTCTCTGTCCCTCACCAACTCCCAGAGCTTGTTCAAACTCATGTCCATCGACTCAGTGATACCACCCAACCATCTCATCCTCTGTACTCTCCTTCTCCTGCTTTCAATCTTTCCCAGCATTAGTGTCTTTTACAAGAAGTCAATTCTTCACATCAGGTGACCAAAGTATTGGAGTTTCAGCCTAAGCATCAGTCCTTCCAATGAACATACAGCACTGATTTCCTTTAGGATTGACTGGTTGGATCTCCTTGCAGTCCAAGGGACTCTCAAAGAGTTTTCTCCAACACCACAGTTCAAAAGCATCAATTCTTCGGCACTCAGGTTTCTTTATAGTCCAACTCGCATATCCATACATGACTACTGGAAAAACCATAGCCTTGACTAGACGGACCTTTGTTGGCAAAGTAATGTCTCTGCTTTTTAATATGCTGTCTAGGTTGGTCATAGCTTTTCCTCCAAGGAGCAAGTGTCTTTTAATTTCATGGCTGCAGTCACCATGTGCAGTGATTTTGGAGCCCCCAAAAATAAAGTCTCTCACTGTTTCTATTGTTTCCCCTTCTATTTGCCATGAAGTGATGACCAGATGCCATGATCTTAGTTTTCTGAATGTTGAGTTTTAAGCCAGCTTTTCCACTCTCCTCTTTTACTCTCATCAAGAGGCTCCTTAGTTTTTCTCTGCTTTCTGCCATAAGGGTGGTGTCATCTGCATATCTGAGGTTATTGATATTTCGCCCAGCCATCTTGATTCCAGCCTGTACCTTATCCAGCCTACCATTCTGCATGATGTACTCTGCATATAAGTTAAATAAACAGGGTGACAATATACAGACTCCATGTACTCCTTTCCTGATTTGGAACCACTCTATTGTTCCATGTCTGGTTCTAACTGTTGCTTCTTTACCTGCATACAGATTTCTCAGGAAGCAGGTAAGGTGGTCTGGTACTCCCATCTCTTTCAGAATTTTCCACAGTTTGTTGTGATCCACACAGTCAAAAGCTTTGGCATAGTCAATTAAGCAGATGTTTTTCTGGAACTCTCTTGCTTTTTCAATGATCCAATGGATGTTGGCAATTTGATCTCTGGTTCCCCTGCCTTTTCTAAATTCAGCTTGAACATCTGGAAATTCCTGGTTCACGTATTGCTAAAGCCTGGTTTGGAGAATTTTGAGCATTACTTTACTAACATCTGAGATGAGTGCAATTGTGTGGTAGTTTGAGCATTCTTTGGCATGGCCTTTCTTTGGGATTGGAATGAAAACTGACCTTTTCCAGTCCTGTGGCCACTGCTGAGTTTTCCAAATTTGCTGGCATATTGAGTGCAACACTTTCACAGCATCATCTTTAGGATCTGAAACAGCACAACTGGAATTCTATTGCCTCCACTAGCTTTGTTTGTAGTAATGCTTCCTAATGCCCATTTGACTTTGCATTCCAGGATGTCTGGCTCTAGTCCAGTGATCACATCATCATGGTTATCTAGGTCATGAAGATCTTTATGGTATACTTCTGTGTATTCTTGCCACCTCTTCTTAATGTCTTCTGCTTCTGTCAGGTCCATACCACTTCTGTCCTTTATTGTGCCCATCTTTGCATGAAATGGTCCCTTGGTATCTCTAATTTTCTTGAAAAGATCTCTAGTCTTTCCCATTCTGTTGTTTTCCTCTATTTCTTTGCACGGATCACTGAGGAAGGCTTTCTCGTCTCTCCTTGCTATTCTTTGGAACTCTGCATTCAAATGGGTATATCTTTCCTTTTCTCCTTTGCCTTTTGCTTCTCTTCTTTTCTCAGCTATTTGTAAGGCCTCCTCAAAAAACCATTTGACCTTTTTGCATTTCTTTTTCTTGGGGATGGTCTTGATCACTGCTTTGTATATAATATCATGAACCTCCGTCCATAGTTCTTCAGGCACTCTATCAGATCTAATCCCTTGAATTTATTTGTCACTTCCACTGAAAAATCATAAGGGATTTGATTTAGGTCATTCATGAATGTTCTAGAGGTTTTCCATACTTCCTTCAATTTAAGTTTGAATTTGGCAATAAGGAGTTCATGATCTGAACCACAGTCAGCTCCTGATCTTGTTTTTGCTGACTATATACAGTTTCTCCATCTTTGGCTGCAAAGAATATAATCAATCTGATTTCGGTATTGAACCTCAGGTGATGTCCATGTGTAGAGTCTTCTCCTGTGATGTTGGAAGAGGCTATTTGCTATGACCAGTGCATTCTTCCCACATGACAAGATGGTGGAGTAGAAGGATGTGCACTCATCCTCTCCTGCAAGAACTCCAAAATTACAACTCACTGCTGAACAACTATCAACAGGAAAATGTTGGATCCCACCAAAAAAAGATACCCCACGTCCAAGGGCAAAGGAGAAGCCCCAATAAAATGGTAGGAAGGGTGAAAGCACGTTTAGAATCAAAACCCCATACCTGCCAGAGACAACTGGAGGTTCAAACAAAACCTTGTGCACACCAGGACCCTTAGACCCCACAGAGACTGAGCCAGAACTGTCTTTGAGCGTCCCCTGTGGAGGTACAGGTCAGCTGTGGCCTGCTGCAGGGACAGGGGCTCTGGTTGCAGCAGACCTGGTCACATAGCCCGTGGCATAAGCCCTTTTGGAGAAGGTCGCCATTAACCCTACCACAGTGCTGCCAATAGAAGACGACTCACCAACTGCAGAACAATTATACCAAAGAAACTCTTGCACCATTAAGAAAGTTCTAGGACGCACAAAAGATTCCCCAACCTGGGGATCTGGCAAAGGGACTGAGAACCCCCAGGTAATTTGACTTTGGAGTGGGATTTGATTATAGTACCCACACAGGACCGGGGAAACAGACTCTTTGAGGGCACAAACAAAACCTGGTGCGTAATAGGACCCAAGAGAAAGGAGCAGTGGGTTGGAGGTGGCCTGATGCAGGCTCAGGGGCATTGAGTGCAGGAGTTTGTGCACTTTTGAAGGAACCTTTTTAAGTCTGTGCACTTTGGGGACCTTTTGAAGGATTACCTCCACCACAGTTTTGTCTCAGATCAAACAAAAGGGATGATACACAGCCCCACCCATCAACAGAAAACTGGATTAAAGATTTAATGAGCATGGCCCCGCCCATCAGAACAAGACCCAGTTTCCCCCACAGTCAGTCTCTCCTAACAGGAAGCTTCCATAAGCCTCTTATCCTTATCAGTCAAAGGGCAGAAAGAATGAAAACCACAATCACAGAAAATGAATCAAACTGATCACATGGACCACAGCCTTGTCTACCTCAATTAAACTATGAGCCAAGTCGTGTAGGACAACCCAAGACGGGTCATGGTGGAGAGTTCTGACAACACATGGTCCACTGGAAAAGGGAATGGCAAACCACTTTAGTATTCCTGCCTTGAGAACCCCATGACCAGTATGAAAAGGCAAGAAGATCGGACACTGGAAGATGAACTTCCCAGGTCAGTAAATGCCCAGTATGCTACTGGAGATCCATGGAGAAATAACTCCAGAAAGAATGAAGAGACAAAGTGAAGTTGCTCAACTGTGCCTGACTCTTTGCGATCCCATGGGCTGTAGCCTACCAGGCTCCTCCATCCATGGAATTTTCCAGGCAAGAGTACTGGAGTGGGTTGCCATCTCCTTCTCCAGGGGATCTTCCCGACCCGGTGATCGAACCCAGGTCTCTCACACTGCAGGCAGACACTTTACCATCTGAGCTACCAAGGAAGCCCAGAGGCAAAGTGAAAACAATGCCCAGCTGTGAATGTGACTGGTGATGGCAGTAAAGTCCGAAGCTGTACAGAACAATACTGCATAGGAACCTGGAATGTTATGTCAGTGAATCAAGATGGCAAGAGTGAATATCAATATTTTAAGAATCAGTGAACTAAAATGGACTGGAATGGGCAAACTTAAAATCTTAAGGCTATTGTTTTTGTACAAGTATTTCAACTTAAATTTAACAAGGTTTAGTTTTGAAAGCCCATAAAATAATTCAAATATTAATCTCTACATACAAAGAATATTATCATTACTGGAAGAAATAATGAAAGATTATCTAAACTAGGTGGGATTATAATATACATAGATAGTAATCAAACCATGTCTATTGGCACAAAGATAGAATCAAAACCCATAGAAATAAACCAAGTCATATAATTCATATTAGAAAATTTAAATATTTTTATAATTATGTAAATATTAAACAACATTTATTTTGTGCTTACTACATCCCCATAACCCTTTACAATAGGGTTTCTCTGTAAATAGTGAATTGGGGGGGACGACAATAACTGTTGGGTGGGTGTAATCCTGTGTATTAGAAGATATTCAACAGCAACCCTGATCTCTACTCACTAGATTCCAGTAGCATCTCCCCATCCTCCAGATGTGACAACCAAAAATGTCTAAAACATCTATAGACATCATCTCATGGCCCATAGAAGACAAAAGTGTCCTGGGTTACAAATTAGTACTTTTATACACTTGCAACCAATTATCTACCTGCACTACTTGTTATGGTCTGATGTTTTTCAGTTGATTAACATCCACCACACTATAGGCAATACATTCTGCAAAATTACACACTTAAAAATAATAGCGCTTATGAAAAGATAGGACAAAACTTTAAAGACCTATGAACTTGGTAACCAGAGCACTTAAAAAAAAAAGTAGTAATCATATAATAAAAATACCAACACACTTAAATCTCTACTGACATTTGTACCAAGCACAAAGGTCAGTCAGTCCTTTCTTTATCTTCTCAAACCTTGGACTTCTTCCTGCACTGAGATGTAGGTCACTGTGTACAGTTTCAGCAAAACTGAAAATAAAATCTAGAGTGAAGGTTTTTACAAAAATTTGGGGAAAATACTTTTCATCCATCTGTAACTCTAAGATGACACATATACTTTCAACACAGTGAAAGCACCCCAGTCTTTGAGGCTACTACTTGCACTGGAGGATGGTACTTTAGCAGAATTTTTATCTTTTTTTTTTCTTAAACACTCTTCATCTGTGAGAATAACTGCTTGGAAAGGCCTCATATAACTGACATAATTTCCACACTATACTGATACTTTTCTATTGACTGACTGTATATGGGTTAATTCAAGTTTTAAAAGCATATAAGGACACACCCTAAATTCCCAAATACAGACAAGAGCTACTTACTTGGTAGCAGCAGGCAGCGGTGGCCCAGCAGAAGCAACTGTAGTAGCTAACACTAAGCAGTGGGCGCTGTGCTAAATGCTTTACCAGAGTTACTTCACTTGATCACCACACTCTGATGTGTTTTAGAAAATGAATGGGAACTTGGAGAGGTTAAATAATTTTCCCAAGGTTACTCAGCTAAAATATAGTACAGCCAGATTTCACCCAAAATTGTGAATCCCAAGTCATTTTTCTTTAATAATTTAATGTTATAATACTTTTTAATTTCTTTCTTAAAATTCTAGTGTTACAATACAACTAAATAATAATTCAAAACTTACTACATATGACATCTTTTTCTTTGGAAAATACTTTAGGTATTTATTCAAACTCAATAAAGATTTTAAATCTCAAAAGCAACTTTCACCTTCGTTTGCAAAAGAAATATTCACCATCAAGACAAATGCCACAACAATTTTTTAAAATTCACCAGGACACATTCACAAAGAAAGCAAGCCTGTAAAATATTCTGACATGGGGCTGATGCTTCCACCACTTAGGATATTTCTACATCCCATGCCAATGCATACTGGAATCTGGCCACTGGTCTAAACATATCCACTTAAGAGGAGCAAAACGGCTATTAGTAAGCACGGACTGCATCAAGCCCTAAATATCTGTTCTTAAACATGATGTCATCTACTACTTGATTTCTCTGCAAATAGGTACTAGCTGTGAATCAAAGTTTCTATGATAGCAATGTCTGTATTTTTCAAATGTGTTTTAACTGACAGTGTATCTATCTGCCACCCTAACTCCTCCTCAGAAGATACATTAATTAGAAAAAGGTGGTTCTTAGGACTTCCTTGGTGGTCCACTGATTAGGAATCTGCCTTCCAATGCAGGGAATGCAGGTTTGATCCCTAGTCAGGTAACTAAGATCCCTAGTCAGGTAACTAAGATCCCATATGCCCAGAAGCAACTAAGTAAGCCACATGCAGCCCAAGTAGAAAGATGGTGGCATACCACAACAAAAGATCCCACATGCCCCAAAAAGAACCAACACAGCCAAAATAAATGTTTTTAAACAGAGTGTTCTTCAAATCTTGCATCTAGTTGGTTGTCTGATGACAAGTGAAAAAAACATTTTGGATATGTTAAATGCTTCCAGTTGAAATAAGAGTCCAAAGTGACTTTTATTTATGATGAAAAAGATGAGTACCAACAAATAAAGCTAATAAGTTACAAACTTTAAAATATTAAACTCAACAAGAAATAGATAAAATCTATAACCAAACAAAAGACTTCCACAAATCCAAAAGTAGTGTTCAACAGAGAAGGACATTTCAAAAATCACAAAAATGTCTGTTTTCCTTAAATTAAGAATTAACTGCAACTCACATAAAACTAGGAAGGAAGGTTTTTTTTTTCAAGCTTGGAAAAGTAAGAGGGGGAATTAGCCTCACCAGATATCAACACATACTACAAACCTTCTATAATGAAAACAGTGAGTTATTAGAGCATAAACAGACCAGAGTAATAGAATAGAAAACTCAGCACTAGAACCATATACTGCAAAATATTATAAAATAACCAATCACCTCCCAAAGAACTGTTAATATTAATTTCAATTAGAATCCTAATGAAATCTGGAAAAGAGGAAATTGACAAATTGATGATAAACTTCAACAGTATGAAAAGAAACTATGACATGAGAGCCCACACCCCCCACACACAAACAAGAAATCTTAAAGAACAATTGAGGGAAAATTTGCCCAACCTTTAAACATACACGAAACAGATAAATGTGGCTCTATCACATGCTGGAATACTGCATAGAACATAATCTCATGGGTGTCTAAACGTATTTACGTAACAGTCTGTGAGATCACGTTAAATTAGTAACTGGTTACTAGAGGGTTAGAAGGGGTGATCAAAGGGATGATCTAAGGGACTACTACTTTTTGTTCCCAGTATAATTATATTTTCTATCATAATTCATACTGCTTGCAATGAAATAAATTTTAAGACTTAAAAGAATGAGAAGAAGAAAAGGGAAAACAGTGGTGGTTCTTCCCATACTATGTTCCAAAAGAGTTCATAAGCATGTCTAACTGTGAAGACTGGGGGTTCTGACTGTGCCATGAAGAAATGAGATTCTTTTTTTTTTAAATATAAATTTTTAAAATTTTAATTGGAGGCTAATTACTTTACAATATTGTATTGGTTTTGCCATACATCAACATGAATCCACCACTGGTATACACGTGTTCCCCATCCTGAATCCCCTTCCCACCCCGTACCATCCCTCTGGGTCATCCCAATGCACCAGCCCCAAGCATCCTGTATCATGCATTGAACCTGGACTGGTGATTCGTTTCACATATGATATTATACATGTTTCAATGCCATTCTCCCAAATCATCCCACCCTCGCCCTCTCCCACAGAGTCCAAAAGACTGTTCTATACATCTGTGTCTCTTTTGCTGTCTTGCATACAGGGTTATCGTTACCATTTTTCTAAATTCCATATATATGCGTTAGTATTGGTGTTTTTCTTTCTGGCTTACTTCACTCTATATAATACGCTCCAGTTTCATCCACCTGATTAGAACTGATTCAAATGTATTTTTTTACTCCACTCTTTCTTATACTCCATTGTGTATATGTACCACAGCTTTCTTATCTATTCGTCTACTGTTGGACATCTAGGTTCCTTCCATGTCCTGGCTATTATAAACAGTGCTGTGATGAACAATGGGGTACACGTGTCTCTTTCAATTCTGGTTTCCTCGGTGTGTATGCCCAGCAGTGGGATTGCTGGGTTGTATGGCAGTTCTATTCCCAGTTTTTTAAGGAATCTCCACACTGTTCTCCATACTGGCTGTACTAGTTTGAATTCCCACCAACACTGTAAGAGGGTTCCCTTTCCTCCACACCCTCTCCAGCATTTATTGCTCGTAGACTTTTGGATAGCAGCCATTCTGATTGGCGTGAAATGGTACCTCATTGTGGTTTTGATTTGCATTTCTCTGATAATGAGTGATGTTGGGCATCTTTTCATGTGTTTGTTAGCCATCTGTATGTCTTCTTTGGAGAAATGTCTGTTTGGTTCTTTGGCCCATTTTTTGATTGGGTTGTTTATTTTTCTGGAATTGAGCTGCAGGAGGAGTTGCTTCTATATTTTTGAGATTAATTCTTTGTCAGTTGCTTCATTTACTATTATCTTCTCCCATTCTGATGTCTTTTCACCTTGCTTATACTTTCCTTTGTTGTGCAGAAGCTTTTAATTTTAATTAGGTCCCATTTGTTTATTTTGCTTTTATTTACAATATTCTGGGAGATGGGTCATAGAGGACCCTGCTGTGATTTATGTCGGAGAGTGTTTTGCCTATGGTCTCCTCTAGGAGTTTTATATTTTCTGGTCTTACATTTATATCTTTAATCCATTTTGAGTTTATTTTTGTGTGTAGTGTTAGAAAGTTTTGTAGTTTCACTATTTTACAAGTGGTTGACCAGTTTACCCGGCACCACTTGTTAAAGAGATTGTCTTTTTTCCATTGTACATTCTTGCCTCCTTTGTCAAAGATAAGGTGTCCAGAGGAGCGTGGATTTATCTCTGGGCTTTCTATTTTGTTCCATTGATCTATATTTCTGTCTTTGGGCCAATACCACACGGTCTTGATGACTGTGGCTTTGTAATAGAGCCTGAAGTCAGGCAGGTTGATTCCTCCAGTTACATTCTTCTTTCTCAAGATTGCTTTGGCTCTTTGAGGTTTTTTGTATTTCCATACAAATTGTGAAATTATTTGTCCTAGCTCTGTGAAAAATACCATTGGTAGCTTGATAGGGATTGCATTAAATCTATAGATTGCTTTGGGTAGTATACTCACTTTCCCTATATTGATTCTTCCGATCCATGAACACGGTATATTTCTCCATCTATTAGTGTCCTCTTTGATTTCTTTCACCAGTGTTTTATAGTTTTCTATATATAGGTCTTTTGTTTCTTTAGGTAGATATATTCCTAAGTATTTTATTCTTTTCATTGCAATGGTGAATGGAATTGTTTCCTTAATTTCTCTTTCTATCTTCTCATTATTAGTGTATAGGAATGCAAGGGAAAGAAATGGGATTCTAAGAGATGTGAAGTACTGAATATGGCCTTCGAATTGACTCAGTGGGCCCTTCTTTTCCCATAACAACCTGACTTTCTTATTGAAGGTGACCTTGTATAGTAAGAAAGGGCTCTATTAACTAAATAAAGTTTGTAAACTAACCACCCAAACACTACCAAGACAAACACAATATTAAAGGCAATTAATACTTGTTAATGAATTATAAGATTTATTATATTAATGAACATTTCATCACATTTTAAATACAAAGAATGCCTTTGACAGGTAACTAGTGCAACTCCCCAAATGCCATAAGCTGTTTAGAATCACTCCTTTTACCTGAAACAAGAACCTCAAGATTCTCACCCTCAAGAACTTCAAATCTTCACTATGATATACTGTAGAATAAACTATTGCATTTTATATGTGATTTTATTTCCTTAAAAATTTTTTTTTTTTTTTTTACTCTAAGCTAGGTAGATATGCTTTCCAATTATACAACTCTAACCAGCTTTATGCATCTCAGGGGCAATAATATATTTAAAAGCTTTTCAGGTAGGTGGGAACTCATGAGATTTTGTGAGCTGATTTTTCTGCCCACTATAACCTGATATATCCCAACTTTATTACTTGCTTCAGCATTTATCTTTACATGAGCAATACACAAAATTTTCTAGGCTTTCTATACACTTAGGCTTATGCTCAGTGCCCAAGAGAGAATCATACACTTAAAAAAAAAAAAAGAAAGAAAGAAATTAGAGCAGTCCCAGATGGTTAGGATTCTGAACTTTCATTGTCATGGCCCAGGTTCAGTCCATGGTCAGGGAACTGAGATGGCACAAGCCAAAGTGTGGCCAAAATTTTTTTAATTAACTGATTAAAATAAAAAATTAAAATACGTCAATAAATATATACATACAAATTTTAAGATGAAATTAAAAATACAACATTGTAAATCAACTATACTTCATAAAATATATTCAAACTTCTTCTATAAAAAAAGAGAGAAAAAGAGCCACACAATCAGTAGCTCAGACAGCCCTACATTTTAAAAAGTCAAATAAGAGAAAGGGTACTCAGGGTTGGTGCACTGGGATGATCCTGAGGGATGGGATGGTGTGGGAGGTGGGAGTGGGGGTTCAGGTTAGGGAACACATGTACACTCATGGCTGATTCATGTGAAAGTATGGCAAAAACCATCACAGCATTGTAAAGTAATTAACCTCCAATTTAAATAAATAAAAAAGGAAAAAAAAGTCAAATAATAAAAATAGTACAAAAGATTACATGAACAACACAGGCTACGTAGTTTTGCAAAGGGGAGAGATCAGAGTTCAGGGAGGAGTAACAAAGGGGTGCTGAGGGGTGGAGAGTGGGCCAAGTGCTGCCGACACATGCAGGAGTATCCTGGCTCTTGGTCTATGTGGAGATGGACTTGCTGAATATCTCACAAAGAGCTATACATTTCCAAAACTCAAAGAACAGCACACAAAACTGGGAGAAATGCACCACATATAAAGTATACCTTGACTGAAACGAGGGGAAAAAAGTCTGTAAATGATTACTTGGAAGCCAACTGTCATTTTGTATAAAATTTCAGACACACCACCTTACAGCTTAGCAATTTCATTTCTGGGAATATGTTTTCCAGTTATATCCAGAGTACAAAATTATCCATTATGTAAAGGATAGGCGGGAATACCAGACCACCTGACCTGCCTCTTGAGAAATCTATATGCAGGTCAGGAAGCAACAGTTAGAACTGGACATGAAACAACAGACTGGTTCCAAATAGGAAAAGGAGCATGTCAAGGCTGTATATTGTCACCCTGCTTATTTAACTTCTATGCTGAGTACATCATGAGAAATGGCTGGGGTGGATGAAGCATAAGCTGGAATCAAGATTGCCGGGAGAAATATCAATAACATCAGATATGCAGATGACACCACCCTTATGGCAGAAAGTGAAAAGGAACTCAAAAGCCTCTTGATGAAAGTCAAAGTGGAGAGTGAAAAAGTTGGCTTAAAGCTCAACATTCAGAAAATGAAGATCATGGCATCCAGTCCCATCACTTCATGGGAAATAGATGGGGAAACAGTGGAAACAGTGTCAGACTTTATTTTGGGGGGCTCCAAAATCACTGCAGATGGTGACTGCAGCCATGAAATTAAGACGCTTAATACTTGGAAGAAAAGTTCTGACAAACCTAGATAGCATATTCAAAAGCAGAGACATTACCTTGCCGACTAAGGTCCATCTATTCGAGGCTATGGTTTTTCCAGTAATCATGTATGGATGTGAGAGTTGGACTGTGCAGAAAGCTGAGCACCAAAGAATTAATGCTTTTGAACTGTGGTGTTGGAGAAGACTCTTGAGAGTCCCTTGGACTGCAAGGAGATCCAACCAGTCCATTCTGAAGGAGATCAGCCCTGGGATTTCTTTGGAAGGAATGATGCTAAAGCTGAAACTCCAGTACTCTGGCCACCTCATGCGAAGAGTTGACTCACTGGAAAAGACTGATGCTAGGAGGGGTTGGGGGCAGGAGGAGAAGGGGACGACAGAAGATGAGATGGCTGGATGGCATCACTGAATCGATGGATGCGAGTCTGAGTGAACTCTGGGAGTTGGTGATGGACAGGGAGGCCTAGCGTGCTGCGATTCATGGGGTTGCAAAGAGTCGGACACGACTGAGCGACTGAACTGAACTGAAAGGATACTCAGTGTACTTTTGTAAATTTAAAAATCAAATGCTTTCAAAAATAAAACAATAAAGTCTAAGATCAAACATTAAGGACTATATAAATATCTGAAATTATTTTGGGAACACAAATTGGTTGTACAGATCAGAATGCCAATAAATGCAATTTCTCAGCCTATAATGGAGAAGGAGATGGCACTCCACTCCAGTAATCTTGCCTGGGAAATCCCATGGACAGAGGAGCCAAACAGCAGCACCCTATAATAAACCAGTTCACTACTTACAATCTCTTAAAAAAAAAACACACACACACACACAACAAAGGAAACTTCTAAACACAGTTGAGTGCAGACATGGCAACCTGTTCTCAAAGCTTAGTCATTACTGACTGACCTTTCCTGGTACTGAGTTCATAAAAATGCAGAAGTCTGCAACCTCGTGTTATCCACAGCCACCCATCTGCCCACCACTGACAATGATAACCCACCAACCACAGTGGGTACTATGGTTCACAAACTCTACCTTGAGTTGATTTAACTTTTCTGCATATACTTCCTATAGGAAAGCATGGTAAAGAATGCAAATTATAAAAACCTTAGGAATAATTTCTAAACCTATGACAAAAATTCTAAATTTCTGTATAACAAAAATAAATGAAACATTTAAATATAAAATCATTAACATTTTTTAAGTGAGGAGGTAACAGGTGCAATACTCACAGACAAATACTTCTATATTTGTTTACCTTTAATATGCAAAATACCCTTGCCAATACATATAAATAACCAAACAGAAAATAGACAAGAAATTTACAGAATAGCTAAAAATAACTATGGAAAGCATAATTTAAACTTTTAAAAATAATAATAAAAAAGCAAAAACAAATGAAAAGCTAATACAAAAATGTAACAAAATGGGGGTGCTAATAATCTATCAGTGAATGCATCTGATTTGCTCATACAAAAATTTAAAAAATTTTTGAAGAGCAAAGTGGCATTTTCAATACTTCCAAGAAGCTATGCTTGAAAAATGTTTATGCAGCATAAGTATGTGTAAAGATTTTCTAGCAGTATCATTTGCTCAAAATATGTAGGAACTTCCCTGGCGCTCCAGTGGATAAGACTCTGCATTCCCAGTGCAGGGGGCCCAGAGTTCAATCCCAGGTCAAGGAACTAAGATCCCACATACTGCAACTAAGCTCTCGCACTTGAGAGCCCACGGTCCCCAGCTAGGAAAGCCTGAATACCACAATGAAGAGCCTGCACACTGCAATGAAGACCCAGTGAAGCCAAAATAAATTTTTTAAAAATGTAAACACCTAGATGTCTTTCAACAGGGGTACTGGTAAAGGAAATAAATTATGGCACATCCATGCAGAATTAAGAACTCTACAGTTACAAAAAGAAGAAAGTCACTCTTCTCATTTGGGAAGATGCAAAAGATGCACCATTAACTGAAAGAAGCAGTTGCAGAGTAACCTACAACTTGCCACTGCACAAAGACCATTCCTGAATGGATTATGAGCCATAGCCATTACCAAAATAAAATATGGGTTTCAGTTTTTCATACTGTTCATCGGGTTCTCAAGGCAAGAATACTGCCATTCCCTTCTCCAGGGAACCATGTTTCGTCAGCCTGCAGACATGAAATTCAAAGACGCTTGCTCCTTGGAAGAAAAGTTATGACCAACCTAGACAGCATATTAAAAAGGAGAGACATTACTTTGCCAACAAAGGTACATCTAGTCAAAGCTATGGTTTTTCCAGTAGTCATGTATGGATGTAAGAGTTGGACCTTAAAGAAAGCTGAGCACTTTTGAACTGTGGTATTAGGGAAGACTCTTGAGAATCTCTTCAACAGCAAGGAGATCAAACCAGTCAATCCTAAAGGAAATCAGTCCTGAACATTCATTGGAAGGACTGATGCTGAAGCTGAAGCTCTAATATTCTGGCCACCTGATGCGAAGAACTGACTCCTTAGAAAAGACTGATGCTGGGCAAGACTGAAGGCAGGAGAAGGGGATGACAGAGGATGAGATGGTTGGATGGCATCACCAACTCAGTGGACATGAGTCTGAGCAAGCTCCAAGAGCTGGTGATGGACAGGGAAGCCTGTGCAGTCCATGGGACCAAAAAGAGTCAGACACAACTGAGTGACTAAACTGAACTGAAATACAGGTTTGGAAGGAAGAAAAGGGTGCGGTGTTCATTTTCTATATTACACTTTATTTTGTGTTTCATTTTTAAGATTTTAAGAATGTTTTACTTTTCAAATCAGAAAATAAAGGTTTTAAGTATACAATTATGACAGAAAAAAGAAAAATTAAGTCTTGCTAGGAAGATATGCTTTTAAAATATAAAGTTTTGAATCTCTCTGGTCTACAAACTTCCCAGTTCAGCCAAAATCCCCACCATAATATGTGTTCACTAGATTCCATGGCTTCCTTGGATAGAAGATGTGAAGGCACACAAAATCTCAAAGCATGAGTCTGTCACATTAAAATACAAGTTCAACAACATTAACGCTCTTAAAGTTGTATTTAAAAGAAAAACACAGGTAGAAAACTCATGAAAATGTGAAATGAATAATTGATCAAACAAATTATTTTTCATTGCTGTTTGTTGTATTTCTAAAATTGGAAGAGGTCATTTCTTTTCAACTTTGGCCTGAAAGTTGTTTTTTCCATCTGATGAAAATACTCAAGTTTCAAGGAAATTTGTTTCACATGATTTGAAACTCAAAGAAAAACATACCTTCTAAGAGCATTTCTGGAATGTCTGCTTGATATCTAGGTCCCACTCTGATTTCACCTTTGTCAGCTAATAGTGTTTTCACTGAGGGATCATAGACCAATGAATAGAAAAAGGTATCCTGGAAAAAAAGATGACAGAAGACAGAAATATCGACATAAACGTAATTCCTTCTACTTTTTATAAAGCAATATATCCAGTGTCATAATAATGAAACCATAAAACTCCACAGAGCATAAAATTTCATTTTGGTGAATAAATTCATAAATCCTTAAGGAGAGCATAATGTTACTATCATCAGGTAAACAGTATAAAATTAAATGAAAACAAATAGCTTACAATCAAGGTGGATAATAAAGTGTTACTATTATTTGTTTAGTCTAACAGAAAACCATTAATTGCTCTAACAGTTAAGCTAAAGTCAAATAAAGACCACTGAAATCCAGTAATCACTTTAAAGCTGTAAAGCCCACACCAAACAGTAAGGGTGCCTTCACAGACATGTGACACTCTTACTTTGAGAGTGCCCATCCCACATTTTATCAAAAATATTAAAATGTAAACACATTTCACATTAAAACTATAGAACTTAGTTTATATGCAGTTTACTAATATGTCACACTGTATACACTTAATTATCTATTTAATTACAATTACCCATTAATTATAATTCTGCAGCTGTCCTTTAAATTCTAAAACATGTCTATATGGGTAAGCATATAAACGTAACTATACTTTCCATGGTCACTTAAAAGAGCAAACACCCTATTTACTGGACCTAAAGGATAAAACGACCTATAGCCACCAGTCTTTAGCTGAATTCTGCATAACCACTAGATCATCTGAACCAGCAAAGTCTTGCCTGTTGTTCCCCCCACCTCCCTGCCCCATGCATATGAGAGTCATCTACTGCATGACTCTCCGTATTAAGCCCTGAAAGGGCCTATTAAAGATTGATAAAGGACTGAGATTAAAAAGCAAGAGGATAGGAAAAAAAATCCTAAACACTTGGCAAATTTTCATCTACTACAATCCTCAGCAGATACAAATTGTTAACAAATTAGAAGGTAACAAATATCATCTTTAAAAAAAAAAAATCAAGAGAATTTCCAAGTGGCCCAGTGGAGAAGTCTCTGCACTTTCACTCAGTGGCCTGGGTTCAATCCCTGGTCGGTAACTAAGACTCCGCAAGCCACACAAACACAGTGCAGCAAAAAAAAATCCACTTTCCGAACAGCCAAATACAATATACTATACTAAAATATATTGACTATTTCTTCTTTTTATTTCTGCTTCTGTGAACGAAAGGTCATTTCTGAGCATCATCAATCCATATTATCTATCAATCTGTTCGACAGACTGACAACAAACCCTTCTTTTCCAAATTTCACAAAACCATTAGCCTTTTTTTCTGCCTTAAATACTTACTTTCCTTCTAATTTTATTAGGCTTCTGGTGCACAGTAGTTCTACATGTTTGCATCAACCTTTTTCTGTAATTTTACTTCATTTGAGATAAGGGAGCAACACTTTCAAACATAGAAAACAATTTTTTTAAAAGAAAATATGTCCCTTTAATTTTGCTTTTTAAAATATATATGTAATAAAGATTCTGGGAAAACAAACGCTATGAAATTATAAAGGTTAAATACTGAACCACCAATAGTAAAGTATTTTCCCCACAATAAAACTGATAAAAGTCACATAAAACTGCAAAATGTAAAATAGTCTGCTTACGAGAATTTCCTCCCTTCAATGGCGTCCATGCTCTAATTCAATTTCATAAAAATATTTATGACATCTCTTGAAGGTTACAGAAAAAATTATTCTTAGGTGACAAAGTTTATTAGGATTCTAGTAAAGAAAGCAGACCACCAATGGTAAAATTTTATCTGCAAAGAGCCTAAAAGAAAAGCTATTTACTTCCAAAAAAATAAAAGGGAAGAGGACCAAGTATTTTTATTTATTCCATAAAGCCCAAATTAGTTTCTCCCCTCCAAAAAAGTTCTTTCACTACCAATTTCAATCATGTGCTATACTTTACCAACTTTTCATTACGAAGCAAAGACAGACAGACAGACATAGGAGTTTTTTCCAACTTTTATCTCAGTTAACCAGAAAAATGAAATTACCTGAATACATTCTAATCATTATACTTTTACCATAATATTGCTATCATTATGCAATAATTTGTTAGAAGAAATAATACAAAAGTATAGGCTTTGTACGAAATAGGGAAAAACACACACAAGTATAATTGTGAATTACCTCTTTATCAAGATATGACAATACTGACTCTGTCTCATTCAGAAGGGCAACACTGCATTTCCCCCTGTTGAAAGAGAAAAAAACTGAATAAATGCAAGAAAAGCCACTTTGCCTTCACAGAGATGATATACACAAAGTTAGGACTATTCAAAATGTAAAGGTAGTATTAAGAAACCAGATGGCAGTCGGGAACATCTAGACATGTATATCCTTGGACTTATTCTACATCTTGGTGTTATGGAACCTAAAAATAAGGCTGTAGACATTTGTTGAGAGGCTAACCTGGGGACGGAACAGTGTTAGGCAGTAAATCCTTATAAAATAAAACATTTTATAGGTATTTTAAGAAGAGAAGAAAGAAGAGTACAATGTAATCTTCAGACAAAGTTAGTTTCTGAATCTGTAAAGAGTTAATATGACGTAATTTTATACAAGGGCTTTTTAAAGAAATCACCATGTAAACCAGTGCCTAAAATAACCTTCAAATTTTTATAGTAGCCACTGCACACAAGAACATAAAAATAATACACATTTACATCAGGATTACCTGATGTGAGTTACCTATACCTTTATTGCTAACTTACCTTTATTGAAACTGCTCTAAAGACTAGTTAAAATTTAAACACAAGGAACTCCTACAGAGCAAGAGGCAAATAAAGATCGAGAGATTCATGGATCTGGAAGTCTTATGGCATTTACCTTTGATCATAGCTGGGCGTGTACTTGAAAATGAAATGCTGTTTACAAAAGGCCTGTCTAGACCTGAGAAAAATTATGGTTATTCACGTAGTGGTATTTAATACCACTTTTAAAATTATCTTCCCAGTTTGAAAAATTCACTAAAGCTACAAATTTGACAGGAGAATTCTGAGAGACTATTCAAGTTACAGATATTGGTCAGGGCTCACAAAATACTTTTTAAATGTCATAATATCACTTGGTTTTCTACCTAAAAATCACAACTTGCTCCTCACAAATTAACATGTAAAAACAAATGCATCAAATACACATTACACAGAAGTGTGGTGCTGGATTATCAGAGTGAAATACAGTTCAACGGAAAAAATTACCAAAAGCAAAAGTAAAACAGGAATGCGCATAAGTCAAAAACTACACTAAGCATTTTGCAACTGTATGTTCCTTAAACTTAAATTAAAAAAAAGTTTTCCTCTCATCAAAATATCTTTCTCTGTTAATCATCTTAGGTTGACATCACTTCAAAAGGTTTCTCTGAGAGCATGTGGTACTTCTATACTATCCTGTCAAATCCATAATTCAGTTACTGGGAGTTATGAAGATTTTCTGTTTTTCCATTGTATTTTATTCGTGCATAGTACTGAAGCAGAAAAAACAACATCATTATTTCACTGCATGTAACACTCAAAATCAATAAGTACCTGACATGCTCATGCAAAGGACAGAATTACAAGAAGGGGAACTGCTCTGCTGCTATTAGCACATCTACGACTGCCATAGAAGAACTTCTATGACCCATGAATATGTGCTCATGCATGCAAGAGTGCTTAAGGAACAAACGGGATTTCCAAAAATAGTTTCATTCACTTCTCTTGCCTCAGTAACAGCTGACAAAGCAGTATTTCTAACATTTAATGCTTATTCCACCTAGAAATCATAAAATCTTTTTTTTTAAGTTCTCTATAGTCAGGTTTAAAAAAAAAACGGGGAGGAACAGATGTTATAAATATTATTTTAATAGGTATCACTTGAATTTTATAAGACAACAGACACTGAAAATTCATAAAAAGAATACAGCATAAAGGTGCCTCCATACTGTCTGAAAGGATAAAAGATTTTTTTAACAATTATTTATTTATTTATGGCTATGCTGGGTCTTCACTGATGCATGCAGGCTTTCTCTAGCTGCAGTGAGCAGGGGCTACTCCCTAGCTGCAGTGTACCGGCTTCTCTTGTTGCGGTGCATGGGCTCTAGAGCACGGGTACACAGGCTTAGCTGCCCCGAGGCAGGTAGAGTCTTCCTGAACCAGGGATCAAACCCCATGTCCCCTGCCTGCATTGGCAGGCAGACTCTTAACCACTGGACATCCAGGAAAGTCCATGAAAAAAGATGTTAAACTGAATCAGTAAACCATTATTTTCATATTTACATCAGGAGGTAAGGAAACATTGGTTATACTGGTTTTAGAGGCCCAAGATGATTACAAAACCAATAAAAGGACAGCCATCCCAATCAATCTAAAATGTAAAATATCTTCGGAAATATAGATTTTATGCAAAAAGGAAAGGATAATAGACAATTTTAACTTATAATTTTTCCTTAATATATCTATACTGTACCTTTCCCATTAAAAACAAAAATGTGACACTTAAATTTTCATGTACATATATTAACAGCTAACAAAGAAAGAGACTGAGTCAGAATTATTTTACGAAGTAAACATGAATATGTAATTAGCACATGTACCACCACGCCAAGAGTTGTTGATAAAGTAGTTTAAAAAGAGATTTAAAGCGTTGGCTTCCATTATGCTGAACAAATCTTGGCTCACAGGAAAAAACATGATAAATTTTAAGCTAACTGCAAACTAAAGGAACTATTAACAAATTCTGAATATAGATAATGCAATTGTTTTACCCTGAATCTCAAGCAATGAACCTGTGTCTCTTCCACAGCACTTTAAACCATAAGGAATAAAGATACCAAAACACTAACAATATAAAACATAGGAAAGACTGTAACACTGAGAAAGGCCCATATAATCATTCACACTGCTTTTCGACAGGAAACTACACAGGAGCACAGAATTTCTAGAGATAACATATTTTCCCACATATCATTCAAAATGGTTTTTTTAATATATTTTATTTCAAAATATATATATAAATATTCTATTTCAGAAACTGCAGAGTACAGGGACAGAGAAAAATGTAATTATTATTACAGAATACAGTCCCATGTTTAATGGCAGGTACTGATCAGCCTGAAATCTGCTGTTTCCTTAACAAGATGTTAGCACAATCCCATAGGACTCAAAAACCTTATGTAAAATGTGCATCCAGGTTATTTTTCCTCTTTTCAAAAGATGTTACTACCCATTTATACAAGTGGAAAACAAGGAAGTTTAAATTAGCATCCATTTCCCCCACTATCTGTAGGCTTTCCTTCACTAACACACAGAAGTACAATGGTCCAGGACCTGAAAAAATGAAAATTTCTTAGTGTCGCACAAAGATAATTGAATCCAAATATCTTGGAAGGGATCCAAGAATCTAGGTGGTTAACAAGCATGACCTTAGGCACACTGAACATGAACTTTAAACCTGCCTTGTTCACTGAAAGCCATTATTTCTTCATTAAAGAAAGGTATTTTTCCGTTTAAAAAAAGGAAATTTTGCCATTTGCAAAAACATAGATAGATCTAGAGGGTATGAAATAAATCAGACAAAGAAAGACAAATAGCCATGTGATCTCTCACTTACATGTGGAATTCAAAAAACAAAAAAATAAAACAAAAGGAAAACAGACTCACAGAGAACAAACGTGTGGTTGCCAGAGGGGCAGGGGTAGAGATGGGGGTGGGCAGCGGTACATGGGGGCAAATAGGTGAAGCAGACTAAGAGGTACAAACACCCAACTAGAAAATAAATAAGTCATGGGAATGTAAGACATAGAGCATAAGGAATACAGTCAGCGATTCCGTAGTAACTTGGCAAGGGGCACCGCCAGTTGCTAGTCTTACTGTGATCATCTTGTAATGGATGCAAATGCCAAATCACTATGCAGTGCACCTGAAACTAACATAACGTATGTCAATTACATTTCACTTTTTAAAATACGTAAAGAAATGATTTGCTCTTGTGGTGGGGGGAAGACTCTCAACATTCTTAGCCATTAGAAAAATGCAAAATCAAAACCACAGTGAGATACAGTTCACAGAAAACCACAAAGATGGGCTAAAATGGAAACCACAGACAATTCCAAGTGTTCGCATGGATGTGGCAAAACTGGAACACTAACACTTTCCTGGTGAGGATACAAAACTGTGTAGTCATTTGAGAAAACAGTCTGGCAGTTCCTCAAAATGTCAAACACAGAGCTGCCATTTGACCCAGCAATTCCACACGTGAGTATGACACTATAAGAAAAGAAAACATACATCCACACAAAATCTTGTGCACAGATGTTCACAGCGGCATTATTTACAATAGGCAAAAAGTAGAACAATCCAAATTTCCATCAACTGATGAATAAGCAAACAAAATGTGCAGTTCCAGTCCAAGTCCAAAGGCCTGAGAACCAAGAGTGCTGCTGCTATAAATCCCAGAGAGGAAGAAACCGAGGTCCCAGCTCAGTCAGTCACAGAGACGGAGAATTCTCTCTTCTGCCTTTTTGCTCTTTTCAGATCCTCAAGTGAATGGAAGAGGTTTCCCTCACACTGGGAAAGACAATCTGCTTTACTCAATCTACTGATCCAAATAATCTCTTCTGGAAACACCATCATGGACACACACAGGGTTTTTTAACCAGACATCTGAGTGTGACAGGAGCCCAGTCAAGTTGACCACTAATTTAACCACCACAATATCTCAATAAAGTCATTATTAAAAATATATATATTCTTCTTCATAACTATCAAGGTCATGAAAAACAAGGAAAGACTGGGACACTCTTACAGACCAGAGAAGATGATAAAGACATGATGCCTAAATGCAATGTCAGCGTAAATTCGGCAACAGCAAAAGGACGTCAGAGGAAGAATGGTTAATGTCTGGATACAGTCTGGAGTTTAGTTCACAGTAACATATCTATGTAAATCTCTTAGTTTTGATGAAGATGACATGATTAAATGAACTGTAAACATTTAGCAGAAACTGAGTGGAGAGCACATGGATGCTCTCTGTGCCATCCTAGAAGCTTTGTCTGCAAACCAGAAAGTACCCCAAATCAAAAGGCTTACTTTTCAAGACTCCCTCCTTTCAAAAAAAGTGGCATGTGTGTCACTGATCTTATGAGTCTGCTATTAACCACAAACTGAATTCTGAACATTTTTTCATTCAAGAATCACACCTAGTTCTGTGACTGGAAATTCAGCAAATAGTTTTATACACCATTTAATCCACTAAACACAATGAACAAATTTTTTAAAATGAAATTCAAAACTGCAAAATGCTTTCAAAACATTATGTTTCTCAACAGCAGCAATGTAAGACAGGACAAAAGAAAAGATTCAAAATTCTGAGGGAAATTATTTCCAAACCAGAATTATATCCCTAAACAAATCATCAGTCAAGTGTGAAAAGCATTTTCAGATAAGCAAGGACTAAAATGTTTTACATTTTAGAAGATTAAGTAAAAGGAAAAGGCAAAACAATTATTAATTCCAAGGAAAACAAAAGGTGGTACAAGAGACAATTATGTGAGGAATATTTATGTGCTCATAAAATACAGATATGATTATTAAGTTAAATAAAACTGTAATATGCTGGAAACACAAAAGGGAATGGAGAAGAGGAAGCAAAGAGACATTTTCAAAACTGAAAATGAATAGTAGCAGTGTAAGAGTAGTATAAACGCCAAAGTCAGTGTCAGAGAAGTTGAAAATAACTGCAAAATGGGAACCAGGCACATAACTGCCTGAGATAATATTAGACAGCTATATTCATATATTTAAAGTGAAGGGGGAGGGTCCTAATTAGATCAAGTATATAAATTTATGTGTATACACACACACACGTACATACACCAAGGGAGTAAGAGTTATGATGACATTAATCAGGTTTTCTCAACCCTGGCAGCACCACTGGGTGAGTCAGTAGATGATAGAGGAATCCTAAACCAGATACGAAAACCAAAACTGTCCAGACTTTGTCCAATGCTCCTTGGGAGACAAGAGTGCTCCTGGATGAGAAAACGATATTGACTAACCATGGTTTTCTTAACTATATCTTACTAACAAATATTTAAGGACTGCCTATATAAGCGAAAAAATAAAATTTTATACAATTTTGGATTATTAAAAGGAGGGGAAAAAAGGAGAAAGAAATCTAGACACTTTCAAGTATTTCTATTCAAATGTATATTTTCTGTTGTTAATACTACTTTAACAGATGTTAACAAAGGTTAAAGCAGGTCCCCAAGAAACAAAATAGAAAAGCTGAAACACCTCTGTGAGTAGATGAGCTAAAGGAATGAAAAACCAAGAAACGGAGGTTGGGCTTAATGTAATAGCTCAGTGGATTCTGTGAAGAAACATGACAAGCAGCGTTTTAGAAAGCCCCCTTGTGTTTATGGCATGTGGAGAGAACCAAAGCAACAAGATATGAATCCCTGATACTGGAGATAGGATAACAAACATGAAAGAAACTTTCAAAGAGAAATTCAAGGGAAAAGAATCCTCTCTTGTTGCCACTTTCCCTTTTACAACTAGGAGAAAGTGAAATGTTCAAAAGGCACTAGGAAGTTCCTCTTCTCCAAGACAAGATGACCAATAAATTGTTTTGATACTAAGAAAATCTCATAAGTGTTTGTTTGCACAACTGTGTGAAACACCAGTACAAAATGTAGGCTATACTGTGGTATATACCCAGTGCTTTTCTTCATTATCATTTTAGTTGCAAAAGAAAACACTTCAACCACCAAAGAAAAGATTACACAGCATAAACACAACAGTTGAGAAAAAATGTGCTAAACATGTAGACTTAAAAATGTTAAATTGTGGTATGATTTTTGTTTCTGTTTTTCCTCTAGTCCTGCTTCTCCTAAAAACCTAAGCACACTAAGTAACTTATTTATGCTACATTCATCTCTTAAGTAGCACTACTTATGGTCTCAACAGCATTCTTTTGGCTAATTCAAATGTTGTTTACAGATACCAAGAAAGCCGCAAAAATCTAACATCTTAAAAATACTGGCACAACGAAATGTACAGAAAGAAAATGGCTTTTATTAGTTTCTTTAACATTAATAGTCAACTCTAGAGAGAGACTGCTAACTCACAGTGGAGTTCTGTTTCATTATTTATACACTTTAAACTTAACATTACTAAAACAGGAGTGAAGGGGGCAGGGCACAACCTTTAAAAGAATGGCACAGCCCGAGGACACAGCACGAACCGATCAGAACCGATCAGAACCGAACAAGTCCTAGACTGCAGACAGTCGAGTCCACTAGACTCTGAGCCTCAGCACACTCTCACTGTAATACATGTATGCTTAGTCACTCAGCTGTGTTCAGCTTTTTGTGGCCCCATGGACAGCAGCCCGCCAGGCTCCTCGGTCCGTGGGATTCTCCAGGCAAGAAAAGTGGAGTGAGTTGCCATGCCCTTCTCCACAGGATCTTCCCAATCCAGGGATTGAACCCAGGTCTCCCAAAATGCAGGCCGACTCTTCACCAACTGAGCCACCAGGGACGCCCACTGTAACACATTAGCGGACTGAATGACACACCCACAGGCACCATGACGTTTCCAGAGCTGGGCCATGAAGGTCAAAAAGTGCATGGTGGTCCAGTTTCTGGAAATCCCTACCCCTTGCCAAAATGGTTGGAATACTCCTCTCACTCATTAGCCTATAAAATATCGCCCCCTGTACCCCGCTCACAAAAACTGACCAACCCATACTCTGTGGCCCTCTTGCCTTCTGAGATGGAGTGTGTTTCTTTCTAAATAAATCCACTTCTTATCTATTACTCTGTCTCTCACTGAATTCTTTCTGCTATAAGACATCAAGAACGTCAGCTTCATTAAGCCTGATACAAGGTGCGTGATCTCAGTTAAAAGACGGTAAATTCAAATCCCAATCAGAGTTACAGTTTCATTACTACTTATTTATCAATAAACACAAGTCTGTAAAAATTTTTCTCTGAAGATTTTAAAAAGGTCTCAACAGAAATATCATCAATTCACAAATTACAAATCCTTTCAGTTCAATTCCCCTGCTTTGACCAATATAGAAACAGGAAGAAAGAAATACAAATACAAAAAGCATAATTAAGACATTTTCTACTGTTTTACTTTGTAATTTAATTTGTACACAACCTCATAATTCAACATGTGAAATGACTTACCCACAAATTTGCTCTTTGCAGTATTATTTGTAACAGTAAAAGACTAACATGAAGCAAATATCCATCAATTATTGGATTAGGAACAAAGTGAGTGAAGGTGATGGAATTCCAGCTGAGCTATTTGAAGTTCTAAAAGATGATGCTGTGAAACTGCTACACATTCAATATGCCAACAAACATGGAAAACTCAGCAAATGGGCACAGTAAAGGACAGAAACAGTATGGAAGTAACAGAAAAGAAGATGCTTAAAAAAGGTGGCAAGAATACACAGAAGAACTATACAAAAAAGATCTTCATGACCCCGATAACCACAATGGTGCGATCACTGGACTAGAGCCAGACATCCTGGAGCCCGAAGTCAGGTGGGCCTTAGGAAGCGTCACGACGAACAAAGTTAGTGGAGGTGATGTAATTCCAGCTGAGCTATTTCAGGTTCTAAAAGATGATGCTGTTAAAGTTTTGCACTCAATATGCCAGCAAATTTGGAAAATTCAGCAGGGGCCACAGGACTGGAAAAGTTCAGCTTTCATTCCAATCCCAAAGAAAGGCAATGCCAAAGAATGCTCAAACTACCACACAACTGCACTCATCTCACACACTAGCAAAGTAACGCTCAAAATTCTCCAAGTCAGGCTTCAACAGTATGTGAACCGAGAACGTCCAGATGTCCAAGCTGGATTTAGAAAAGGCAGAGGAACCAGAGATCAAATTGCCAAAATCCAGTGGATCACAGAAGAAGGAAGAGAGTTCCAGAGAAACGTCTACTTTTGCTTTATTGACTACACCAAAGCCTTTGACTGTGTGGATCACAACAAACTGTGGAAAATTCTTAAAAGAGATGGGAATACCAGACCACCTTACCTGTCTCCTGCGAAACCTGTATGCAGGTCAAGAAGCAACAGTTAGAACTGGACACGGAACAACAGACTGGCTCCAAATCGGGGAAGGAGTACGTCGAGGCTGTATATTGCTATCCTGCTTCAGTTCAGTCACTCAGTAGTGTCTGACTCTTTGCAACCCCATGGACTGCACAAGCTTCCTTGTCCATCACCAACTTATTTCCTTTAGGATTGACTAGTCGGATCTCCTTGCAGTCCAAAGGACTCTCAAGAGTCTTCTCCAACACCACAATTCAAAAGCATCAATTCTTCGGCGGTCAGCTTTATCACCCTGCTTATTCTTTACGTCACCCTACTTATTTAACTTATATGCAGAGTGAAGTCACTCAGTTGTGTCCAACTCTTTGAGACCCCATGGACTGTAACCTATTAGGCTTCTCTGTCCATGGGATTCTCCAAGCAAGAATACTGGAGTGGATTGCCACTTCCTTCTCCAAGGGATCTTCCCGACCCAGGGATCGGACCCAGGGATCGAACCCAGGTCTCCCGCATTGGAGGCAGACGCTTTAACCTCTGAGCCACTACATCATGCGAAATACCAGGCTAGATGAAGGAGATTCTACCAGTCAATCCTAAAGGAAATCAGTCCTGAGTATTCACTGGAAGGTCTGATGCTGAAGCTCTAATATTTTGGCAACCTGATGCAAAGAACTGACTCCTTAGAAAAGACTGATGCTGGGAAAGACTGAAGGCAGAAGGGGATGACAGAGGATGAGATGGTTGGATGGCATCACTGACTCGATGGACATGAGTCTGAGTAAGCTCCAGGAGCTGGTGATGGACAAGGAAACCTGGCGTGCTGCAGTCCATGGGGTCACAAAGAGTCGGACATGACTGAGCGACTAAAGTGAACTAAAATGAAGCACAAGCAGGAATCAAGATTGCCAGGAGAAATATCAATAACTGTAGATATGCAGATGACACCAACCCTTATGAGAAAGCGAAGAGGCTAAAGAGCCTCTTGAGGAAAGTGAAAGATGAGAGTGCAAAAGCTGGCTTAAAACTCAATAGTCACAAAACTATGATCATGGGATCCGGCCCTATCACTTCATGGCAAATAGATGGGGAAACAATGGAAATAGTGACAGACTTTATTTTCTTGGGTTCCAAAATCACTGCACATGGTGACTGCAGCAACGTTATTAAAAGACACTTGCTCCCTGGAAGAAAAGCTACGACCAACCTAGACGGCATATTAAAAAGCAGAGACATTACTTTGCCAACAAAGGTCCGTCTAGTCAAAGCTATGGTTTTTCCAGTAGTCGTGTATGGATGTAAGATTTGGACGATAAAGAAAGCTGAGTGCCAAAGAAGTGATGGTTTTGAACCGTGGTGTTGGAGAAGACTCTTGAGAGGCCCTTGGACTGCAAAGAGATCAACACAGTCAATCCTAAAGGAAATCAATCCTGAATAGTCATTAGAAGGACTGATGCTGAAGCTCTAATACTTTGGCCACCTGATGTGAAGAGCTGACTCATTAGAAAAAACCCTGATGCTGGGAAAGACTGAAGGCCAGAGGAGAAGGGGACAACAGAAGACAAGATGGCTGGATGGTCAACTCAATGGATATGAATTTGAGCAAGCTTCCAGAGATGGTGAAGGACAGGGAAGCCTGGCATGCTGCAGCCCATAGAGTTGCAAAGAGTAAGACACAACTGAGCAACTGAACAACAAGAATAAATTAGAAATGTAAAACAGCCATTGGACTGAATGAGACACATCTTTATGACTTGACAAGCACAACATAACAATGTCATAATTTATTTCACTATTTACTTAAAGACACTAACACACACACCTCATTGCTTCTATACACATTGTTTCTAGAAATAAACATAAGATTCTAGGAACATTAATGAGCTGGGGACTGTATAGGAGAGGAACATTTTATTATTTACCCCACATTTTTATTTCTGAACTATATACATTACGTATCCCTTCCCCTCAAAATGTTCAAGTTTATAAATGGGGGGCCAAATCAGTTTTCCTTAATCCTGACAACAAATTCACTGCTTTTGGATCATAGGTTAGTCCAAGCGTTAATCCAAATTGGGTAACTATGCCCAATCTCAGTAATTCATAAATTCACTATGGCAATCTATTCCCATCAACTTCCATCTACTGACACCAAGCACGGCTCAGTTTCTCTGAGGTTCCCTGAATCCTAAAGGACACATCCACATAGTAGCTAATCAGGGAAGGGAGGAAATGCAGGACCAGAAGAGGACCAGTCAAGAAACAATAGTGCAACCTTGGATCCAGATTCCACCACAAGGAATACATAGAATAATATTTTTGGGTATTTTTTAGTTCTTTTGTAGGAACCAAGGCCCCCCCACACCTATGTGGAGGATGGCAACTTTAGGCTGAGTGCAAGATTCCTGGAGCACTGCTCTGGTGTCAAGGAATGTTTAACAGGAGGATTCCTACATGCTGTTTCTCAAGGATTCTCTGTTGCTTATCAGTTTCTATTCCAGGAACGAGTAGAGCTGCACTCAGGACTGAGATCATAAGAAAGGGTATCTGCTTGGATTCCTTTCTGTAACTCCCTTCAGTGACTCTTTCCAGACTCAGCGACCTTGTATGTATTAGACTATCCATACTGTGGCTATTCATAAAATTTCATCCTGTGTAATAGCTTAGTAACCATCTTACGAAAGATATATAAGCCTGCATTTCTGCTAATAAAGCATCTTTGTTCCATCAGAGCTTGGGTCCCTGTGTCTTTTCTTTCTTTCTCTCTCTCTCTCCCGCCCTCCCTCCCTCCCTCCAGCTCTCTCTTTCACTTTCTTCTCATCGACTCCGGACCACCAGGTTCTGGTCCATTAAAGGACCCGAACACTCTGGTACCTCACCATCAACCACTCGGAAGAAAACCACTGTATGCCCTTCAGCCCTCACCCCAAATTCTGCTATAAAACTCGCCACAATCCACTGGGAAGTTCTGGGTTTTTGAGCATGAGCCACACTCATTATCCTTTCTCGGCCCTACAATAAACCTTTCACTGCTCCAAACTGGAACCTTTATTCGACCCCACTATTTTCAGTATACAAAATAGTTTGTATTTTGTTTGGTAACACTACTAACTATAGTTTTACAGTCTTTGGAACATTTTTGTTCCTTTTGTTTTGTTTGCTTTTGGCCACACCACATGAGGGATCTGAGTTTTCCAATCACGGATCAAACTTACACCCTCTCTAGGAGAACCATTGGACCACCAGGGAAGTCCCCATATTATTTTGATTCTAAAAAGATAATTCACATAGCTAACTGTTTCCTGTTCATTTATTAGTTTCTGATAAGAACAGAATGGGAAAGACTAGAGATCTCTTCAAGAAAATTAGAGATACCAAGGGAACATTTCATGCAAAGATGGGCTCGATAAAGGACAGAAATGGTATGGACCTAACAGAAGCAGAAGATATTAAGAAGAGGTGGCTAGAATACACAGAGAAACTGTACAAAAAAGATCTTCACAACCCAGACAATCATGATGATGTGATCCCTAATCTAGAGCCAGACATCCTGGAATGTGAAGTCAAGTGGGCCTTAGAAAGCATCACTACAAAAAAAGGTAGTGGAGGTGATAGAATTCCAGTTGAGCTGTTTCAAATCCTGAAAGATGATGCTGTGAAAGTGCTGCACTCAATATGCCAGCAAGGTTGGAAAACTCAGCAGTGGCCACAGGACTGGAAAAGTTCAGTTTTGAATGCTCAAATTACCGCACAATTGCGCTCATCTCACATGCTAGTAATGTAAGGCTCAAAATTCTCCNTGGGATTTCTTTGGAAGGAATGATGCTAAAGCTGAAACTCCAGTACTTTGGCCACCTCATGCGAAGAGTTGATTCACTGGAAAAGACTCTTGATGCTGGGAGGGATTAGGGGCAGGAGGAGAAGGGGACGACCCAGGATGAGATGGCTGGATGGCATCACGGACACGATGGACATGAGTCTGAGTGAACTCCGGGAGTTGGTGATGGACAGGGAGGCCTGGCGTGCTGCAATTCATGGGGTCGCAAAGAGTCGGACACGACTGAGTGACTGAACTGAACTGAACTGATATGTATGACCACCTAGAGAAAAAGTCTACCTTCAAAAATTAACTACTCAAGGTAAAGCATGAACCAAAGAGATTTTCAGATTACACCTCTTAAAATGGATGAAAACATTTTTTTTTATGTTGAATAACTTAAGAGTTACAAAACATTTCCAAAATAATTTTCTAACTAGTTTCACAAAGACATACAAGGAGATAAACCCCAATACTGCAAAGCAGTTTTACTTGGAGTCTCACAATAATAATGAATTAATGACAGGCAAAGCCCAGGGGTTTATCTCCTTTTTTCTCAGACGCCTTTAAAACTATAGCAAGAGCATTAGAAACAAAAGAACCTAAAATCAGTACAATAAGAAGGTCATCAGCACATGAAAGATGTCAAAAAATGACAGACAGGTAAGACAGACTGAGCACAGCAAACCCAAGCCCAGGATGAGCATTTTATTTACTAGGAAAACACTAGAGAGATTTTCACTAAGATCATAATAAGGCACAAATGCCCACTTAACATCATTACTATTAAACATAGCACTGGTCATTTTACTTAATACAATCAGACAACAGACAGCAATTGAGACAAGGTCCAAAACATGCACAGTGACCCGATGCTAGGGGAAAATGAAACTGATCTACCCAGCAGAGCCCTAAAGAAATTCCAGTCTCATCTAGGAACATATCACCCAAACCACACCCGATCTCAGAGGCTAAACAGGGTTGAACCTAGTTAGTACTCGGACTGGACAGTGGAACAAAGCAGGACTCTGCAGAGCTCCGGGAAACAAAAGCCTCTGAGTCCCCTGTTGCTTGTTTGTAGGAACAGACTCCAGCCTCCTTGACCTTCCCTGAGTTCCTAAGGGCAGATTCAAACAGTTGCTGATCAGTGAAGGAAGGGTATACACAGACAAGGGAGGCACAGTCAAGAAACAATAGCCCAGTCTTGGGGCAGGTTCCACCTCAAAGGATACATGTAACAAATCACTTTTGAGCTCTTTACAGAACTAAAACCCCCCAAAATGGAAAATGCCAGCATTCTTCATTCCAGAGTAGACCATCTGCCTGCTAAACTGCTTCAGTCACCTGCAGCTCTTTGCGACCCTGGCCCTCCTCCAGGGGATCTTTCCAACCCAGGGACAGAAACTGTGTCTCCTGCACAGGCAGGCAGGTTCTTTACCACCTGGGAAGCCCCAGACCATCTGAGACCAGATTAAAGGAATCAGAGCAGCTCATCAAGAGACAAGTATAAAGTATGATGTGAAGTCGCACAGTCGTGTCCGACTCTTTGCGACCCCATGGACTGTAGCCTATGAGGCTCCTCTGTCCATGGGATTTTCCAGGCAATAGCGCTAGAGTGGATTGCCATTTTCTTCTCCAGGGGATCTTCCCAACCCAGGGACTACCTGAGACCAGGTTAAAGGAATGTAGGCCCTGCTCCACAGCCTAATCTTGTCAGCAATCCCATCCTTGAACCACTGCCATAAAATCCCTCCTCAGATCCTTCCAGGATGGGACACACAGTTTTCGAAGGCAGGAGTCCTCTGTGTCCCCACTTTGCCTAGAAAAGCAATAAGGCTATTCTCTTCTATCTTACCCAAAACTCTGTCTCCAAGATTCAACTTGGCACCAGTACACAGAGGCCAAGTTTTCAGCATCAATACTGCCAGGAAATACTGTGGGCTTTTACAAAGAGAAAGAGAGACCAGAAGGGAAAATTCCAGTCTTAAGAACAGAACCTGGAAAAGCCCATTATATAGCCTAACAGAAAGAAGTCTACCATCGGTCTGTCCATATAAATGTAGCTCCTCTTTAGCCTCACTATTCCCTTAGTTTTAAAAAAGCATAGACAGCTATGAATCACCTAATATTTGCAAAAAGATTACAGAACAAAAGATAAATACAAAAAACTTTTTTAAAAAACCTGAAACTAGAGGAAACAGGGGTGACTTACACAACAAACAGAAATTTGAAGACACAATCAGAATGTTTAAAAACATTTGTGAGGATAGTACATTCATAAAACAAAAATAGGATGTATTGAAAAGGAACATGCAGAAGACAAAAGCTTGAGAAATTTTAAAACTATGGCTCCAGATAGAAGATAAAATTCAAAGATCTGGCTCAAATCCAAAAACAAATAAGCAAGTTTTTAAAAAATAAAAAAATAAAACAACAAAAACAGGAGACAATCAATCCAGGAGACCTAACGTAAAAACAATTGAGGAAAAAAAAAAAAATTTTGATTAAAAACAATTTGATTAAAAACCAGGCAGAGGAGATGAATCTCAAAAGAAGACATAAAGATGGCCAACAGGCACATGCAAAGATATTCCACATCACTAATTATTAGGCAAATGTAAAGTCAAAGCCACAATGAGTATCAACTCACACATGCTAGAGCTAGAATTGCTAACATCAAAAAGGCAAAAAATAACAAGTGTTGACAAGAATGTGGAGAAAAGGGGAACCCTCATACACTGTTCATGGGAATCTGTGCAGCCTCTATGGAAAATATTAACTGTTATCTGTTAATTGCTCAGTCACGTTCAACTCTTTGCAACCCCACGGGCTGACTATAGCCCACCAGGCTCCTCTGACCATGGAATTTCAGGCAGAAATACTGGAGTGGGTAGCCATTCCCTTCTTCAGGGGATCTTCCAGACCCAGGGATCAAACCCAGATCTCCTGCATTGCAGGCAGATTCTTTACCATCTTGGGTTGGCCAAAAAGTTCACTCATCCATTAGGTGCTATGGGAAAAACCTGAAAGAACTTTTTGGCCAACCCAATAGTATGTTGATTCCTCAAAGATTAACAATAGAATTACCATATTATCAAGCTATTCCACTTCTGGGAATATATCCACAGATTATAAAAATGCTAATTTGAAAATACATGTATTCCCCACTTGTTCACTGCAGGATTATTTATAATAGCCAAAACATGGAAACACCTGAAGTGCTCATCACCAAATGAATGGATAAAAATGTATGCTATTTATGCAATAGAATATTAATCAGCCATAAGAAGGAAAGATAGTGCTAAGTCATGTCCAACTCGAGACCCTATGGACTGTGGCCTTCCAGCCTCCTCTATCCATGGCAAGAATACTGGAGTGGGCTGCCATTTCCTTCTCCAGGGGATCTTCCTGACCCAGGAATAGAACCCAGGTCTCCAGCATACAGGCAGATTCTTTACCAACTGAGCTATGTGGGAAGCCCAATCAGCCATAAAAAAAGATGAATTATTGCCATTTGCAACAACATGGATGGACTCTGAAGGTACTGTGAAAGTGAAATAAATTAGAGAAAGAAATATACTATAAGATTTCACTCATGTGGAATCAAACAGATGAACAAAAAACAAAATAAAGGAACAAACCAAACACACGGATACAGAGAAAAGAAGAGTGGTTACCTGAAGGAAAGGGGCCTGGGGAGGCTGAAATGGGAAAGCGAATCAAGTACATGGTAACAAAAACTAAATTTCAGTGGTAAGCACATTGTAGTGCATAGTGAAGTAGAAATATAATATTGTACATAGGAAACTTATATAATGTTAGATGCCAGCATTATCTCAAGAAAAAAAATAGTAATAAAACAAAGGCTATACTAAATTAAAAAAAAAAAAGGGCCAAAACCACTGGCAAAGAGAAAAAAATATATAAAATATTAGGGGAAAAAAAAAGCTCAGCTATAAAGACAGTTGTCTTCCAATTAAAATCATCTACCTCACCACCAGGGATTCCCTCATAGCTCAATCAGTAAAGAATCTGCATGCATTGCAGGGGACCTGGGCTTGATTCCTGGGTTGGGAAGATCCCCTGGAGAAGGAAATGGTAATCCACTCCAGTATTCTTGCCTGGAGAATCCCATGGACAGAGGAGCCTGGCAGGTTCCACGGGGTTGCAATAGTCGGACACAACTTAGTGACTAACCAACCACCACCACCGCATACCGAGGTCATCATTGAAACTACAGAATACAATGGGTAAGAGAATTTTAAGCTTTCAGTTCAGTTCAGTCGCTCAGTCATGTCCCACTCTTTGCGACCCCATGAATCACAGCATGCCAGGCCTCCCTGTCCATCACCAACTCCTGGAGTTCACTCAGACTCACGTCCATCGAGTCAGTGATGCCATCCAGCCATCTCATCCTCTGTCATGCCCTTCTCTTCCTGCCCCCAATCCCTCCCAGCATCACAGTCTTTTCCAGTGAGTCAACTCTTCACATGAGGTGGCCAAAGTACTGGAGTTTCAGCTTTAGCATCAGTCCTTCCAAAGAAATCCCAGGGCTGATCTCCTTCAGAATGGACTGGTTGGATCTCCTTGCAGTCCAAGGACTCTCAAGAGTCTTCTCCAACACCACAGTTCAAAAGCATCAATTCTTCAGCGCTCAGCTTTCTTCACAGTCCAACTCTCACATCTATACATGACTACTGGAAAAACCATAGCCTTGAAGGTAAATTTGGGTAATATGCAGAGTGTGGAGAACCTATGTGATATAAACTTTCAATGACAATAGATGTTTGAGGACAATGGGGTTAATCATCTTCAACCCAAAATTCAATTCCATGCCAAATTATGTACCACATGTGTAGTAATAATCTATGAATTTCACTTCACAACAGCATACGAAGTTTCAAGAAATATGTGAAACAGAGATTGAGTCTGATAAAGTTGATAGCCTCTGGAGAAGGCAATGGCACCCCACTCCGGTACTCTTGCCTGGAAAATCCCATGGACGGAGGAGCACGGTGGGCTGCAGTCCATGGGGTCGCTAAAAGTCAGACACGATTGAGCGACTTCACTTTCACTTTTCACTTTCATGTATTGGAGAAGGAAATGGCAACCCACTCCAGTGTTCTTGCCTGGAGAATCCCTGGGACAGGGGAGCCTGGTGGGCTGCCATCTCTGGGGTCGCACAGAGTCAGACACGACTGAAGCGACTTAGCAGCAGCAGCAGCAGCTGTTGTTATACCAGAGAAGGCAATGGCACCCCACTCAAGTACTCTTGCCTGGAAAATCCCACGAATGGAAGAGCCTGGAAGGCTGCAGTCCATGGGGTCGCTAAGGGTCGAACACGACTGAATGACTTCACTTTCACTTTTCATTTTCAGGCATTGGAGAAGGAAATGGCAACCCACTCCAGTGTTCTTGCCTGGAGAATCCCAGGGACGGTGGAGCCTGGTGGGCTGCCGTCTCTGGGGTCACACAGAGTCGTACACAACTGAAGTGACTTAGCAGCAGCAGTAGCAGCTGTTGTTATACACTAAAATATAAAACTAAAATTAAGAGTCATTACTAAAAACCACAGAAGCCTTCCAACTAGTATATGAAGAAGGAACAGTATAATCAGAATATCACCACTCCATACAAATTGTGATTAATGGAATTCTAGGTGTGTATGTGTGGCAGTCACTCAGCTGTGTCTGAATCTTCACAATCCCATGGACTGATTATAGCCTGCCAGGTACCTCGTCCATGGAATTCTCCAGTAAAGAATACTGGACTGGGTAGCCATTTCCTTCTCCAAAGGATCTTCCCAACTCAGGGATGGAACCTGGGTCTCCTGCAATGCAGGTGGATTCTTCACCCGTGAGCACCAGGGAAGCCCACACTGCAATGGAGCTTTCATCAAACTATCAACTTGTGCTATATATGCGAGTCTGTCCTGGCTCTTCTGTTCTACCCCACTGGTTTATTTCACAATCCACTTGCCCATACTGTCCTACATTAATTACTGTAGCTATGCTGCTGGTGCTGCTAAGTCGCTTCAGTCGTGTCCCACTCTGTGCGACCCCATAGACGGCAGCCCACCAGGCTCCCCCGTCCCTGGGATTCTCCAGGCAAGAACAATGGAGTGGGTTGCCATTTCCTTCTCCAAGGCATGAAAGTGAAAAGTGAAAGTGAAGTCGCTCAGTCATGTCCGACTCCTCACCACCCCATAGACGAGCCCACCAGGCTCCTCCATCCATGGGATTTTCCAGGCAAGAGTACTGGAGTGGGTCACCATTGCCTTCTCCAACTGTAGCTACACAAGTGTCTTAATATCAAATGATATAAGCCTCTAACATTTTTAGTCTTAAAGACTGACTTTATCTTGATTCTCAAACTTTTAGATCTCAAGATCTCTTCACATTTCTAAAAATTATTGAGGACCTCAAAGAATGCCTGTCTTTGTGGGTTATATCTATCAATATTTACCTTAGATAGATATTAAAATTTTAAATTTAACATCAACTAATTTAAAATAAAAATAAATATTACACACTAGCAAATATTTGCTATTAATAACTACTATATTTTCCCCTCCAAAATTAATGAGAACAGTGGCATTATTTTACAGTTGTACAAATCTCTTCAATGTCTGGCTTAACAGACAACTATGTTTTCACATGAGTGACTAGTTTACTTCATTTTCAAAAAACATCCACCAAATGGTCATGTCTTGAAAGAAAAACATAGTTCACCTCTCGGTGGCTTTTTCAGGGAAACATGGTTTTCCATGACAAAGGTGGCCATTTAATAGTTCAGCTCATATTTCAAACAAGACCATGAGTTTTCTTCTCAAGATAACCATCATGCTTGCATATACAGCTAAAGTGATTCATGCAGACTTCTCATTTCAGTACATGGAACACTAAAAAGATGTGTGACCTCTTTTTGTTCCTTTCAGTTTTATGGAGGTATAATTGACATACAGTGCTATACAAGTTTAAGGGGTAGAGCACAGTGATTTGACTTAGATACATCGTAAAATGAAGATGTGTCATCTCTTGAAATAGGGAGAGGTGATAGGTTGGAAAACATTATCAGTACCCTGAATGCCAATGAAATATACCCTGTATATTGTACAGTATTTAATATGCTGTGTGAATTTTTCTTCAATTTTTTTTTTAAAAAGGCATTTGAAATTTATTAAAATTAAAAAACTGTACTGTTTGGCAAAGGACATTCTTAAGTGTAACTTGCCTCTTTTCCCCTTTACTTTTTAATTGGAAATACATACAATACAGTGATAACTACAGTTCAGTTTGGTGACAAAGACTTGATTATAGCTGGCTTGGTGCCAGCAGTTGACCCACCACTGCTTTTGCACATGATTTTGTTTTCTCAAAATTAATACAGGGAAAAGGTAATTAACATCTTACTGTTGATATGAAGATAGTTTTGATCTCACAAGGCCCCTTCTGAATGTGTATGGGGGGACACCCAGAAGAATACGAACCATGCTCTGAAACATTCTTGGTCCTTTCCATTACCACAGATTTTGGACTCAGCTTCTTAATTTACACACACACACACACACACACAGAACCCTGCTAAGTTTTTCGATGGAATTACATTGACTCTTTAGATCAACTTGGGAAAACAGACATATTGTTACACGTTTACTTTACTAAGTCTTTAATTCCTTTAGCAATACTCCATAGTTTCTATGTGGAGTTTTCATACATCTTTTCCTTTTCTTCTTTTAAGACATCCTTATAATTTATTCCTAGGTATTTGATATTGCTTGATGTAAATCGTATCTTTTTAAACTTAGCTTTTAACTGACCTCTATTCACACCATATAGATAAAACAGACCTAAATATAAAAGGTGGAACAGTAAAACTTCAAGAAAACAGAAGAATATCTTCATGATCCTGAGAAATCTTTGTCTAGTCCAAGACAGTAACACTTAGATTGGCTTCTAAATGAGCACCAGTCTTTCTGAATGACAAAGTATTCTTTTCTTTGGGTGGGGAAGGGGGTCCAGAGCACACTTATAGCAGTGAAAGCACCAAGTCCTAACCACTGGACAGCCAGGGAGTTGCCCAAAGTATTGGTACTCTCATTCTGCTACTTCAGATATATCAAACCTATCAGGCATGTCTGTTTATGTCTCAAGAATGGAATTTTTCCAGCCTTTATTTAACTGTCCTCCCCCTCTCCTCCTACTGTTCCATCATTCATTTTCCAAGCATATTTCTCACATATTTAAAAACAAACCAACCTAGAAAGAGCAAAGATGACAATAGCAGCTTTGAAGAATAAACACCCCTTAACAAGTGAGGAAGCTGCGCTTGGGGAGTGTGCATATCCAGAGAGTTTCCCATACCCAGAAACTCCCAACAATGCACAGTCGAAACCCAAAGAACGCACACAAGATAAGAAAAGAAAAACACACTGGAGATACACCAAAATGGCAGTGCTGCTGGGTGGAGAGATTACAGGGGTTTGTGTCTGCATCTTTTTTCATGGGTTTTTTTTTCTCCCCCATTTCAATAGTAAATTATAATTCTTCCATTATCATAAAATAAACAATAAAAGTTTATTTTACAATTTTAATATGTAGTAATATGCAATTTTAATATGCAGTGTTTTTCAAAAAACATCAAAATGGGCATATTCATAATGTACTGTGAGGGGAATATGAATTGACAGAATAATTCTCGAAGGAAACAGCATTTTGCAAAAAAATATTTGGAAAATGTACCCCTAAATTAGAAATAGCTAATGTAGCTAATATAACATTAGCTAATGTTACCACTTTACTACTACTGGGGAAGGCAGGATAAAGAAGAGTTTAGTTTTAGTAGATTCCTGCCTATTCTGTTTTCATTAAAACCAGCCAAGTTGTCAGGCAACTCATGGAGTGAAAATGAACAGAAAACTGGCATTTTCCCTATCTAATATACAAATTTTTAAGTAATACTTCTTCCATTATATGCCTAAAATGTTCTCACTTCAAAAAAGGTAGAAATATAGAAAAGCATAAATATAAAAGTTGCCTGCATTTTCTGATAGTAAAATAATCCTGAAATCTATCAAATACCAAGTTCCTATTTATACTTATAATGCAGACTCATACTTAGGAATGAAAATCTCATTTATTTTCAACAAATATCTTTAAAATTCAATACACAAAACAATTCTTCAATGAACGTATCAGTACATAAATTTCTACACCCTTTCCTAAGAGCCTCTGTTAGATAAAATCAAAAAGTGGAATTGCTTGATCAAAGGATATTCACACATTAAAATTTTATTTCTCTGACTATACTAACACTTGAATATCTAAGAGTCATCTGTTTTCCTACCCTCATGATCACTGAGTGTTAAGAACTTCAGTATCCCACCCCCCAAATACCTCTTGTTGGCTAGAAATTCTTCCACTTCCCCCTTTCTCATGCTTGCTATATATGAGCTTGTAAATTCATTTTGTTTGGTGACGAATAATATGTATACAGAATAGACTTCCTATGCTCAGCCTAGCCCTCCATGTAAAAGCTCGATGTTGACTCTGAATATCTCACTTTCCCTCAGAGTCCTGAGCAACCTGGGATTCCATACATCAATCTTTAATTTGCACGAACAGAGAAAGGCACACAACCTAAAACTTCACTGAAGGTTAGGAGTACTTGAGAGAAGATTGTTCTGTTGATGACTTTTATTTCCTTAAAGGACAAAATTAAAATTAAATGAAAACTATGAAAACTTCAAAATCTGACTGACTATTGGGTACTGTGTTCCACAGCAAGCAGAAGAAAGAAAAGAGATAATGAGTTCCTAGAATCTTACACTCCAAGATGATGTCTGATGTGAAGAACCTAGACAAATTATGCATAAAACCCAAGATTTTTAACAGCTGCTAAAGGAGCTGGACTGTGAAGAAAGTTGAGCGCTGAAGAATTGATGCTTTTGAACTGTGGTGTTGGAGTAGACTCGAGAGTCCCTTGGACTGCAAGGAGATCCAACCAGTCCATTCTAAAGGAGATCAGCCCTGGGATTTCTTTGGAAGGAATGTACTTTTGACACCTCATTGGAAGAGCTGAGTCATTGGAAAAGATCCTGATGCTGGGAAGGATTGGGGGCAGGAGGAGAAGGGGATGACCGAGGATGAGATGGCTGGATGGCATCACGGAGTCGATGGACGTGAGTCTGAGTGAACTCTGGGGGTTTGGGTGATGGACAGGGAGGCCTGGCATGCTGCGGTTCATGGGGTCGCAAAGAGTCAGACACGACTAAGCGACTGAACTGACTAACTGATTGACAGTGGGTAAGAATCAGCCTGAGCAGGCAAGAGACACAGGTTAGACCCCTGGTCCGGGAAGATTTGGACACGACTGAGCAACTGAACTGAAACATACTTTTTTAACTGAATTAACAAAGCTCCTGATTTTGGAGGTGAGAATGCAGAAGCAACATAGCATTGCTTGAACCAAGAAAAGTTCATTATAAACTGTAGCTGTAGCCAGTCTTCTATGGGGCAATGATGGTGGGGATGGTGTAACCATAATCACATTCTGGAATCCCAAGCTAAAAATTGTTTAAGAGGAAAAAGAATGCAAGGTTTTCTCTGAAGCACCCTGTCATTAAGAGACAGCTTCAACACTATGTGCACCTGTATCTTTAAGACCTACTGTGTTGCCCTGTGCTTAGTCACTAAGTCGTGTCTGTGTCTGTGTCAGCCCCCAGGCTGTTCTCCAGACAAGAATTCTGGAGTGGGTTACCAGGCCCTCCTCCAGGGGATCTTACCAACCCAGTGATCAAACCCAGGTCTCCCTCATTGCAGGCAGATTCTTTAACAACTGAGCCACCAGGGAAGCCCTGAAGACCTACTACTGACCCTAAATTTAGGTTCTATAAAAATTTCTCTGGATTTTGTCAAGGTTAAGCAACGAGGAAGGCAGGATCTTCACCAGTGATGCTCTGAGCAAGGGCCAGGTCTAACGACACAGATATAATGGTTGCTCTATCACTACTCACTGCTCATAACAAGACCTGGAGAAATCATCCAGTTCAGAGCCCTTATGACCGGACACGCTGGAGCCAATAATCAACAGGTACCTAACAAAATCCTTTTAAGACACAATGAAGCATGACTTCAAAGGCTGTGATCCAGATCCCAAGGTTGGCAAGCAGGAGAGGATTGGCGCTGATTAAATATGACTAACTGGCTACACTAGAGGCAGAGAATTGGTATTAATCACTACATATACAATGCTGTAATTAGCTTTTAAAAAAACAAGCTTTGTGCTTTCAAGGTAAGGAAAAAGTGACACTGGAGCAAATGCAAGGCACATCCACAAACTCAGGCACTCAGTCAAGTCGCCGTTCCCAGCCACTGTTTATATCTCTAACACTGCAATAGTATAGTTTATATGCTTAAGTCAGTTTTTAATTCAGTTCGGACCATTCAACTTGAGTAAACAAAAACATTATGTGAAAGAAGAAATAGGAAATTAAAGAGCCTATCTACCCAACAAGCTACTAAAACGTAGCTTTCCTTCTGTCTCTGATATGCACATTACAAACTCATCGTGAAGATCAAATAAAATACATGTAAAGCAAATGGAATAACACTTATCATAAAGGCTCAATAAATATTACAATTTCTAAAAGCCAAGTTCAATAAACATGGACTGTATAACTGAACATCGTATTTTACACACACACACGCACCCCACACACACTGAGATGGGTCTACCTAGCATAAAAATAAACTTTACAGTGCTTTATATAACCCATGCAGCATACAATCCATTACTAGTGACCTAAGGCACTATGCAAGAAGCATGCTGTCTCTCGCCTTCACTCCCCAAATAATGTTCCAAAGGAATTATCATGTTCAAACCCCACCTATCTCACAAACAAAAGGTGAATCGCTAACTCTCCCCAGAACTGTCCTGGTCCCATTCATTCTCTTTCAATAAAATGAAAAGGAAGTCCTGAAAAGCTGTCTCTTCCTGCCGCTTTGGAAGTTTGTAGCATCTGGCTAATATTATAGATCACAAAAACTACAGAAGACCTTAGGAATGCCTCAGTCAGGTTTTCTCCTCTGTTCCATACAGCACCAAGAAGATTCTGGGCACTCGATAATGTCTCTGAGAATAAAAAGCCAGTATTCATCAAATTACCCCTCTTTGCTGCCAAAGAACAAGAGGACTTCAGTAATTTTCTCCTGTTTCAGCACAACAGATAGGGCACGACTTCAACACTAGCACAGTGTCAAGATCACTCCCAAGTGCACTTCCTCTACACCAGCGTGAGGGCTGGTTAGCACAGGGCCATGCTTTGGCCAGAGACTGCCCCTAATTTCATTCAGCTGTTTGAAAATGAGAGCCAAAGGTTAGAAAACACTACAACCTCTCAACTCTGAGAACAAAGAAGATATGAAAACAAATGCCTCAAATGTCTATATCTATTCCTCATAATTCAAAAGAATGGCACAGGGTAAATTCCTTAAGTTTACAAGCTGGGGGCCTTGTCTTTTTCTTAATCAAGCAGTTAGTGAGCTCCCTAACTGAGAATATATTCAGAAAATGTGTTCAACATCACTGAATGATCATGTAGTCTATGTAATTTCCATGTTCAACAAAGGGATGTCTTGATAATTCCATTGCAATATACTCCCTCAGTCCTTGTGAAAGATGAGAAATACTTCACTAGTTTTTCCATTCCAAGCAATCTGTTAAAGGAAACCAACATTTCTTATAAACAGATTCCAAGCTATCAGGAGGGTAAATTAAAAATATACTTGCGTGTTTTGGATACATTTTTAAAACCATTTGTCAGATTCTCATTCTGGCAAGAGTCTTATGACTGGCCACATAACTTCTTGAGCTTAAAATGAATCTTTATATTCTAGCTTCTTCCAATTAAATGATAAATGCATATGGTTCTTCAGCATTTATTAGTTACCTGTATCTTTAAGAAAATTATAAAATATGTATTCACGTTTCATCTCTTTCAGCAAAAAGTAACTTACTTTCCTATTTCTTGAAATACCCCTATTTTTAGGTTAAATGACTGTTCCCACATTATCTGACCTGATTATATTTTCTAACAAAGGACCCTAAGACACATGGAACATATTAATACTAACTCTCACCAATCTAAGCACAGTGCTCCCTAAAAAACGAAAAAAAAAAAAAGCAATTATATATGATGTTAATTATTGAGGAGGATCAAGCTATCTCTGAAAAGATTTGGAAAAAAGGAATTCTAGTATCTTTGTCATAATTTCCTGTCTTAGAAGATCTCTCTGTCCATTTCTGAAAAGAGAAGTACAAGATACACAAAGGTCAGGGGAATTGTGGAGTGTTATGAAGACCAAACCAGAGTTTCAGAAAGTCTCCAAACGTGTTTGAGCCCGAAGAAGACAGACTTAGATACAGTATCAACATTCAGGACTAAAGAGGAAGGGACAATTTTTTTAAATAAACAGTTATTACATTTTATTTCCGTATATAAACAGCTTTAAAGACAAGCATAACTAGTGAAGGGTTGAATAAAAGAATAAAGATTGTGAACAAAAGTTGAAGGAACTTCTTTAACCCAAGGGGACAAAAACACTGCATCCCCCGACACCCACCGCCCTAGACAAGCTGCTCCCTGCCCACACCCATGCTCACCTGTTTCCTTTTACCAGATGCCCCCCAATCTCTCAAAGGCTGAGTAAATGCCAACTCCTTCTGAAGCTTTTCTGACACCGAGAGTCGGTAACTGCCTGTTTTCTGAGTTCAAACATTCTGTTATACCTCTAAGATGCACCTACTGCAGACAGCATGTACAAAGACCTTAATCTATGCCTAAATCTTACCACCAGCAGATGAAAAAGACCACCACCATTCTCCCCAAACTACAGACCAGAGACTGAATTTCACTTTTCATTCCATCAATGCACAGAGCAGATTCAAGTGAGTGAGCAGTAAAGAATAGAAAGTTTTCGTTCCAGAGGCCCTCCAAAATAAATAAATAAAAAGGTCCTGTATCCTACAAGGTCAAGAGATACTTGTCTGGGAAGCAGATCTTGGGTTCTAGTTCTTGGACCCTAATAACTATATTTTTTTCTAGGAATCTGGAGAAGACCAGCACTTCCCAAAATGGTGTCTGCTGGACACTGTTCTGTAAGATGCTAACAGATAACTTAAACGATTGGAAAAGTCCAGATTAAAACAAAGCCAACATGGTTACTTGACTGCATAACATGTGCAGGGCTTTAAAATGCTAATATAAACCATAAATTTTTAAGATAAGACTACATAATGAAGCCCTTAGTGAACTGATTTGAGCAAGATTGTTGAGTTTGGAAAATGCTTCCAAAAGGTTGTTTTAGTTTTGTTTCTTTCAATTGTCACAGTATTACTCAGAACATCAGACCAACGTCTAAAAAGTTCTTACCTGATATGTGTTGCGGGCAGAGATTCGTATTGGCGCGACAAAAAGAGTTCCCTATGTTTCAACTGATGTTTCTGTTTATCGGTCAAGTCAGCCTCAACTGTTGTTTCAGATTCTTCCTCAATTTCTTCTACACAAATAAAATTCAAAAAAGGCATTATTACAAACTGCATTATCTATTTTGGTTATTAAGATAGACTGAATCAGGCTTAATACTTTGTTCAAACTAATTGATTTTAAACTTACACATTTAACTTGTAATATGAATTACAACCATAACATTTAGTTACCTAGGCCTCAAAGGAAGAACTCCAATTTTAAGATGACAGATGAAACAATGCATATATCTTATGTATCTTTCTTCCTCCAAGAAATCACACCAAAATAGCAATGAAAATATACTAACATTTCAATGACAATAAAAAATGAAGCAACAATGGAAGATTTTCAACAATAAGCTTTAGAAGATGGAAAGGAGATATTAAAAAAAATAAACTACACACAGTCAAGAGGAGGAAGTGACAATCTATGTGTGTACAGCTGTGGAGAAGTGTGGCACAAGGCGTGTACTGACTCAGTCCTTGAAGCTACCAAGTATTGTGAGAAGGGAAAAGCGGGGTGAGATCAAAAAAGCAGGAGAAAAGCATCAAAAGTCTGTCTATAACACAATAACTGAATCCCAGAATACTCCATTTAAAAATAGTATAATCAGAAAACAAATAGTGTAACACATTTCAAATTTGATAACACAAAAAACCTAATAGAAGAATTAGAAGAGAACACTAATGAAACGTCCCCAAATTAAGACAACTGAAAAGATTAAAAAATTTAAACAAGAATTCATGTGGTCCAACATCCAACTAATAAAAATTCCAGAAAGAAACAATCAAGAAAACAGACTCTCTTACGTCTTTTGTGTGTGTGTGTGTGTGTGTGTGTGTGTGGATGGGGAGTGGTTCAGGGAGGGGAGAAGGCGGATAAGGAAAGACTTATCAAAGACATGATCCAAGAAAATCTCCCCTTACTAAGTGTCCAGTAAGAACCAGTGTCCTGACTGAATTACCAGCATACTTAACTTTTTTTTTAAGTAATGGCATGAGAAGACTACCACCATTTACAGGAGCGAAGTATAGGCACACCAAAGAAACCAGAATCTGCGTTGGAATCACAGATGTGAACAGCAATACCGCATGCTGAGATGACAGAGCAGCACCATCCAAGAGGAGACATGACATTCAGCCTAGAACCACACGGTAAACTACCAACTCTGAAAACAGAGTAAGGTCAAACTTGCATCACTGAACCAAGTTCACCTTTAACAATCTGAGCTTGAACTTATCGGGTCCACTTTTATCTAGACTTAAATACAGTACACTGGAAATTTTCTGGAGGTTTGCAACAATTGCAAATACTTACAGATGAACCCTGTAGCTTAGTAATGTCAAGAAAGGACTTCCCTGGTGGCTCAGTGGTAAAGAATCCGCCTGCCAATGCAGGAGACACAGGTTCACTTGCTCCAAGAAAATCTCACATGCCACAGGGTAAGTAAGCCCGAGTGTCACAACTACAGAGCCCACTCTCTGCAACCAGGAAGCCCACGTGCCCGAGAACCTATGCTCCACAAGAGAAGCCACCGCAATGGGAAGCCCTTGCACCGCAACTACAGAGTGGGCCCCACTTGCTGCAACTAGAGAGAGCCCTCGAACAGGAACAAAGAACTAGCCAAAAATAAACAATTAATTAATTTTAAAAATAAAAAAAAACAAATATCGAGAAAATTAATAAAAAGTCATCAATTCATAAAACATGCAGATACTAGTCTAACCTTACACAGGCATAAGGTGAGTGATATTTAATAAAAATTAATACTATGTTAGTTTTCTTAGCATTTTACAACATTCCTTTCAAAGAATTACATTACCATTCATTATGCTACACTGAAGCTTCCCTGGTGGCTCAGACTGTAAAGAATCTGCCTGCAATGCAGGAGAACCAAGTTCGATCCCTGGGTCGAGAAGATCCAATATTCTTGCCTATGGACAGAGGAGCCTCTTGGCTACAAACAGTTAGATACGACTGAGTGACTAACACTTAGGCCTCTCTCCTGTATTTGGAAAAACTATTCATAAGCATATTATCACAGGTAAGTGATTTTTTTTAAATGCAACAATGTTTCCAATAGTGTACTTGCCCTAAGTATAGGCTAGGTTCCTGTGAAGTAATCACAATCACAGGAGGCTACTATAAGGAATCATATTGCTGCTGCTTCATCATCAATGCATGTATTATTACACCCATAAATAAATATGAACTTCTTTACAATTTTTTTTTTCATTTCCGATGTCTAGTGTTAGAATACAGACATCTGTTGGATCATAGAAAAAGCAAGAGAATCCGAGGAAAAACATCTACTTCTCTTCATTGATTACGCTAAAGTCTTTGACTGTGTGGATCACAATAAACTGGAAAATTCCTAAAGAGACGGGAATACCAGACCACCTTACCTGTCTCCTACAAAACCTGTACGCAGGTCAAGAATCAACAGTTAGAACCGGACATGGAACAATGGACTGGTTCCAAATTGGGAAAGGAATACGTCAAGGCTATATATTGTCACCCTGCTTATTTAAGTTATATTCGGATTACATCATGAGAAATGCTGGGATGAATGAAGCACAAGCTGGATCAAGATTACTGGGAGAAATATCAATAACCTCAGATATACAGATGACACCATCCATATGGCAGAAAGCGAAGAGGAACTGAAGCGCCTCTTGAGAAAGTGAAAGAGGAGAGTGGAAAAAGTTGGCTTAAAACTCAACATTCAAAAACCAAAGATCATGGCATCCAATCCCATTACTTCATGGCAAACAGATGGGGAAACAATGGAAGCAGTGACAGACTTAATTTTCTTGGGCTCCATAATCACTATGGATGGTGACATGAGTTTGAGCAAACTCTGGGAGATGGTGATGCAGCCTGACATGCTGCAGTTTGGAACCACTCCATTATTTCATGCCTGGTTCTAACTGCTGTTTCTTGACCTGCATACCAGTTTCACAAGAGGCAGGTAAGATGGTCTGGTAGTCCCATCTCTTTAAGAATCTTCCAGTTTGTTGGGATCCATACCTGCTGAGGTTCAGATGCTCTGCTGCCTCCCCTGGACCACACCAGACTGTGTATCTATGGGAACAGTACAGACTGTGTATCTACTGAGAACTCAGAGTCAAGGAAGGGGTGGCTGGCTTCTCTCACAGGCAGTAAAGTCCAAGATGTGGCCTCAGAGGCTTAAATTTTTGGACACTGACTGGCAAAACATGCACCAACAGCAACACATTTCTGCTCCTCGTAACATTTTCTTACAAATTCCTTACATAAGGATCCAGGACCGCAAGACATTTTATTGTATGTGACCCTCTAGCTGTTGTTCTTTTAAATGGTATGAGGGCAATGACTAGACTAAGTATCAAATGTTTTCTACACTCAAATGTTTAAAACTCTGAATCGAAAATGAACTTGCAAAAATTAAAAACTGATTTAGAAAAAGATCCACCGAGTTAAAAAACTGAATGATGTGATTTGAAATTCTTTGAATGTTCTTTATAATTAACTACTCAAATAGAAATGCAACACTCAAAGAACCATTTACTTGCAAGTATAACATTCACCAGTGGGGCTCAGTGAGGCTGTCCCTGCACTGGCACCAGGGGCACCAGCAAATACCACACAGGAAATCATACTCTTTCCCTCATTAGGAGTTGACACATTGTTTTTCCATAAAACACAGCTAACTGAATTCTAATGTCTACCCTATAGGGCCAAAATAGCAGTGAACTCTACAGGTAATGGTAACAACAGCAAATCTTATTTTCTTGTACAATCTCTTGATATTGGGTGAAAAGAATAAAATTTCTTAACTTCAATCTAAGCAACACAGAAATCACCAAAACAGCATCTAAAACTCATTTTCTCAAGTTTACTAGTTAAATTTAATTTACATTTTTGTATAAATTTATATTGGCTTCTGAACAAGAATGACTCCCATCCCATTAACATTCAAAACACTAAGCAAACCATAATGGCAAAAACTGACACTTAGACAATGAAAAACTTAAAAGATCGAATATGACTGTCATCAAAAACCATGTCCATGGTAATACATTTATAATTTTTTAAAACCATTTTCCAAGCTTGATGGAATATCAAATTTGCTACCTTCTAAAAGTTATAAAAGTAGAAGTCCCAAATAAATAGGACAGCAACAGAAGAGACTGACACCAGGTGGCAACGCTTCAGGGCAGGTTATGAAGCACTAAGGCACTAGGGTCATAAACTGGAGACAGAATACAGAAAGAAACCACACCAAGGGACTGTGTGAAGTTTTAACAAACAATATAAATTTATTTATTTATTCATAAAATAAGTATCACTGTACTTAACTGAGATCAACCCAGCAAGCGTCCTACAAATTTCAAAGCTTTAGACTGCAGGATGAGAAAGAATCCATGGCCCCAGAACTCAGCAAGGCTAACTACACACACAGCCTGAAAGGGGCTAGGTAAGGCTAGCAAAAACAATGTCCAGGAAGCAGGTGTCAGAGAAGAAATCAAACTAGCTGAGTAGTGAAGAAAGAGAGCATCCAGGTATGGGGTACAGATCAATCTCCACAGCAGGTTACAGCCATGGACTCAAGCAAACCTTTAGAGACTGGACATGGGACATGTAACTGGGCCAGAAGAGGCAACAGACAATTTAGGTATCTGAACAAAGAGGGTCAGAACCTAGGCAAGGAAAAGTCATTACTGATTCTCAGTTCTCTTCCTGAAAGGGCTTCCCTGATAGCTCAGTTGGTAAAGAATCCGCCTGCAGTGCAGAAGATCCCGGTTCAATTCCTGGATTGGGAAGATTCCCTGGAGAAGGGATAAGCTACCCACTCCAGTATTTTGAGGTTTCCCTTGTGGCTCAGCTGGTAAAGAATTCACCCGCAATACGAGGGACCTGGGTTCGATCCCTGGGTTGGGAAGATCCCCTGGAGAAGGGAAAGGCTACCTTCTCCAGTATTCTGGCCTGGAGAATTCCAAGGACTGTATAGTCATGGGGTTGCAAAGAGTCGGACACACCTGAGTGATTTTCATTTTGTTTGCCTGAACTGGGTATTTTTCAGAACTAATCAAAATTATAATTTCTACATACTAGTTCGGATGGGGGGTGTGGTGCGGGCAGGTAGAAGCAGAGTTTTCCACAGGTTATTCTCAAACAAACATCCTCGGGTCCCCATTTTAATGAACTATCAGCCAACAATGATGATGTGAGCTGGTACAGAACATACAGAAAAGCAGGTGGTTAAAATTTTGTCTAGAGACACATTTAAGAAGTACTAAAATGTTTGAAGGCATATTATTTGACTGAAAATAGCTCAGTATTGTTGCAACTCAAGCCTGCCTGGTAAGAAAAAAAAAAAAAAAGAGGCAAGTTGAATAAAATTAGAAGGATTTTTATGACAGTTGAGCTTTCAGGGAACTATCTGAATGAAGAGAAAGAAAAGGTTTGGCAGGGACTTCCCTGGTAGCCCAGTGGCTAGGACTCCACACTTCCAATGCAGGGGACCTGGATTCAATCTCTGGTCAGGGAACTGGATCCCACATGCTACAACTGGGAGCTTCTTCATACGCCTATAACTAAAGATCCCACATATTAAAAAGCAGAGACATTACTTTGTCAACAAAGGTCCGTCTAGTGAAGGCTATGGTTTTTCCAGTAGTCAGGTATGGATGTGAGAGTTGGACTATAAAGAAAGCTGAGCACCGAAGAATTGATGCTTTTGAACTGTGGTGTTGGAGAAGACTCTTGAAAGTCCCTTGGACTGCAAGGAGATCCAACCAGTCCATCCTAAAGGAAATCAGTCCTGGGTGTTCACTGGAAGGACTGATGGTGAAGCTGAAACTCCAATATTTTGGCCACCTGATGCAAAGAGCTGACTCATTTGAAAAGACCCTGATGTTAGGAAAGATTGAAGGCAGGAGGAGAAGGGGACGACAGAGGACGAGATAGTTGGATGGCATCACCAACTCAATGGACATGAGTTTGGGTGAACTCCAGGAATTGGTGATGGACAGGGAGGCCTGGCGTGCTGCACTTCATGGGGTTGCAAAGAGTCGGACACAACTGAGCGACTGAACTGAACTGAAAGATCCCACATGCCACAACTAAAGATGGAAGGTCCCAGGCAGCCAAATAAATACATAAAGAAAGAAAAGATTTGGCAATCTATAAGCAAATGATCAATAAAGAAACATCAATGATAGTTTCATCAATAGCACTGAATAATTCAGACTGAAACTAAGAATATTTCATTTACAATAGCATCAGAAGAAAAAAAAATACTCAGAAATATATTTAACAAAAGAGAAAACTCATATACTAAAAACGACAAAACATTCTTACAAGAAATTTTAAAGACACCTAAATAAATGGAAAAACTATGTTCACATATTGGAGGATTTAATATGGTTAAGATGGCAATGCTCCCTAAATTGATTTACAGATTCAGTGCAACCCCTACCAAAATTCCAATAGCCTTTTTCACAAAAATTGGCCAACTAATTCTAAAATTCATATGGACATAAGCAACCTTCAATAGCTATGAACAAACTTAGAAGGACTCACACTTTCAGATTTCAAAGCTTACTTCAAAGCTACAACCACCAGTGACTTCCCTAGTGGCCCCGTGGTTAAGACTCCACGCATCCCCTGAAGGGGGCAAGGGTTTGATCCCTGGTTTTGTGTGTGTGTGCTTAGTCACTCAGTTGTGTCCGACTCTTTGCGACCCCACAGACAGTAGCCTGCCAGGCTCCTCTGTCCACAGGGATTCTCCAGGCAAGAATACTGGAGTGGGTTGCCAAGACCTCTTTCAGGGGATCGTCCCAACCCAGGGATCAAACCCAGGTTTCCTGCATGCAGGTTGATTCTTTATCGTTTGAGCTACCAGGGAAACCCTGTTGGGGAACTAAAACCCCGCATGCTGTGTGGCCAAAAAGATAAAAGCTATGACAACCAGGACTATGAGGCACTGACATAAAAGCAGGCATAGACTAATTAGAATATAACTGGTAGTACAGAAGTAAGCCCACTCTTCCTGTTAAATGATTTTGGACAAGAGTGCCAAGACAATTTACCAGGGGAATGAAGGTGCGTGCGTGCTCAGCTGCTCAGGCGTGTCCAACTCTTTGTGACTCCACTGGACTCGAAACAGTCATGTCCAACTCTACACAACGAGTCGTGTCCAACTCTTTGTGTAGCTCACCAGGCTCTTCTGTTCAGGGGGTTTCCCAGGCAAGAATACTGGAGGGGTTGCCATTTCCTTCTCCAGGGTATCTTCCCAGGGAGCGAACCCATGTCTCCTGCATTGGCAGGCAGATTCTTTACCACTGAGCCACCTGGAAAGCCCGGGGGAATGAACAGTCTTCTACGAATGGTGCTAACAACCACCAGACACCCACATATAATGAATAGAGCTGGACTCTCACACCATTAATTCAGAATAGATCAAAGACCTAACTGTAAGAGCTAAAAATTTTATAAAATGTTTAGAATGAAACATATGTGTAAATATTCATGACCTTAGACTAAGCAATAGTTTCTTCATTCAGTTCAGTTCAGTCACTCAGTCGTGTCCGACTCTTTGCGACCCCATGAATCACAGCATGCCAGGCCTCCCTGTCCATCACCAACTCCCCATAGATAAATCATAAGAAACCAAAGAAAATACAGGTAAATTAGAATTAGTGTTAAATTTTTTGTGATTAAAAGGGTACTCTCAAGAAAGCAAAGAGACAACCCATAGAATGGGAGAAAATGTCTGCAAATACATGTAACTCATAAGGGTCTAGCACCCAGAATAAAGAACTCTTGTAACAATAAAAAGACAACCCAGTTAAATAATGAGCAAAGAATTTGAATAGACATTTCTTCAAAAAGATACACAAAGAGCCAATTAGTACATGAAAAGATGTTTAACGTCATTAGTCACAAGGGAAATGCAAATCAAAACCACCATGAAATTTTTCACATCAACTAGAATGACTATAATCAAAAAGATAATAAGCAAAAATGCAGAGAAATTGTAATCTTTGTACATTATCCATGAGAATGTCAGATGGTGCAGCTGCACTGTAAAACAGCTCAATGCTTCCTCAAATAGCTGAACAGAGTTACCATGTAACCAAGCAATTCCTTTCCTAGGTATTTACCCAGGAGAACAGAAAACATGTCAACCCAAAATTTGTATGTGAATGTTTATAGCAGCATTATTCCTAAATGCCAAAAAGCAGAAGCAACCCAAATGCCTGATAAATGGATAAATAAATGTAGGATATCCACACAATGGCATATTTATCACTCAGCCATAAAAAGGAAAGAAGGGCTGATTCATGCTACAACATGAACTTTGAGACATTAAACTAAATGAAATATTACAAGAGAGAAAGACACAAAAGGTCATATATCACATGATACTACTGATGTGAAAAATCCAGAACAGGCAAATAAAGACAGACAGGAAGTAGACAGGTAGTTGACAGAGGATTAGTGGAGGAGGAACTAGAGCTGGGACTGCTAACGGGTATGGGGTTTCTTTCTCAATTAATTTTTTAAAAAATGTCCTGGAATTAAATAATAGTTATAGTTGCATAAATTCGTGATTATACTAAAAACCACTGAATTGTACACTTTTTAGAGTGGTAAGTGGGGACTTTCCTGGTGGTCCAGAGGCTAAGACTCCAGGTTCCCAATGCAGGGGCCTGGATTCGATTCCTGGCCAGGGAACTAGATCTGGCATGACACAACTAACCATTCATGTACCACAACTAAAGATCCAGAGTGCTGCAAGGTGCAGCCAAATAAATAAATAAAAATAAACATTTTTTAATTAAATAAATAAAAACAAAGTGTTAAGTTATATATGGTATATGAATAACATAAATGAGAACAAGCTAAACCTGGAAAAAAGGGCAGAAGGGAAATGAAATGCAAAAAGAACAATAAATTTCAGTCTAGTTATGTAATGATTTTCTACTCAGCAGTTAAACATTAATGAGTGAATCCACACACCAATGGACTGCAGAAACTTGATACTGAGCGAGAAAGCAATCTGTAGAGAGACACATATGTAAAGTATCATTTTTTAAAAGGCAAAACAATGCTCTAGATAAATATGTACATATGTAGAAGTTATAAACAGATGAATGGAAAAAGATACACCAAAGATGAGATAGCAATCCACTTATGGGGGAAGCAGGAAGGCAATGGGGCTGAGAAGGGATGCCCACAGCACTAAAAGAATCTAAAGCAAATGTTTGCTACAAGAGAGGACAAAGCTGGCTGGCAGGTTCATAATTAGCACAGTATTCTCTTTTCTGGTTCCTAGAAACTTCAATAAAAGTTGAATAAAATTTTCAAAAATGAATAGGACTCAATAGAAGGAAATCTGTAACTAGACTCTAATCCATGGTAAACTTTTTTTCTTAATGAGACAACCACTGCAGTTGATAATCATTTCATTATCTGTATTTCCTTCTCCACAACTTTCTATTGTCTTTTCAAAATATAAAATTCAAGTGACATTCTGTATAACGTTAATTTCTGAAATACACACATGATTACAAATACACAACTAACTTTTGGGTTTTGAAGATTAGAAAAGGAGAGGAGCAAAACAGAAAAGTGGCCTATTTTGGAGCCCAAAACCAGGAAAGCACCAAGAGTTTACTGCTTCTATAAAGAAATGCATGAGATAAACAGGGAGATACTGCAAGTGGATGAAAAGTTAAGAGAAGTAAGAAAATCACATATAAAGTTGAAAAGAGTATAAAAAACTAATTTTAAAACATTCTGGGGGAGTACAGAATACCTATACCAGCTGTTCTCAAGCTATTTAGTCTCAGAACTCCTTTATCTCTTCAATCCTATCAAAGACTTCAAAAAAGTTTTGCTTACCTGGGTTATATCTATCAATATTGTGTTAGAAATTAAAACAAAGAAATTTTTGAAAACACAGGAAATCACAAGCACATATTGAATTATCCTGAATGGTGATGTCATCAACTTGTCATACAAGTGCAAAAACTCTGCCATATACTCCTGAGAGAATCTAGACCATCTAGTGACAGCTTAGTCTTACCATGAAAATGGTTTTCACCACATATACCACACATACCCTGAAAGATATTCAGGAACAACTAACTTATCCAAAAGAAATATGAATGCAAAGTCTAACTTGAAGAGAGAAACATGAACTGGCTGAAACACGGCTCTTTTCCTTTACTGGGTTTAAGAAACCTGTCACAGAAATTTTATCTTCACATAGTGAAATACGATGACTCATAAGTTGTTTTACAGCAAGTTAGGATCCCATCACAAATTTAAGCTATTTCTGCTTTACATTTATTTATTCAAAGAACACTGCATCTGCAAAGGCTGCCCAATCTTATAACATATTCAAACTCCATCTGGAATTTTATGCAGCCTTAAAATGCCACCATGCATTTTCCCATTTGCTATCAATTTTAAAACTTAAGAAACAAAAGGATTTAGAAGTAACCAAAATTTCCAGAACCCCAGGCCCATCATCCTCTCCCCTTCATTATAGACACAGCAGCCAGCATCTTCCTACAACACATTTCTCCTTGCTTTGATTTTTAAGAAGTCTCATGGTTTATAAACCTTCTAATGATCTGCCCTGCCATATTTCACCTACTTCCCCCAACAACCACACCCCATCCCCCAAGAGAAGAAAAAAAAATTTACTGATGTTCCTACCAATATGTTGTGGGGATATCTATGAGGAAGACATAAATGTCCTGCTCTGATAAAGATTTCAAATAAAAATATGCGAAGTGTGGCAAGTATTATAAGGTTATATAAGGTATTTCATAAATACAACAAAGGAAATTAACACAGCCTGAGAGGCCAGTTGATCCTTCTCTGAAGAAACACAGCTTAAGCTGAGATCCGAAAGATAAAAGGTGGTGGAGTGAGTGGCCCCCTGTCTTTTCTGACTAGAGAATACAACCACTGGGTAAGGCCTCATCTGTACTTGGGTTTGGCTTGGACCTTGTGAACTTCAAGCTTTTACCTTCACATTCTGCTGCCTAAAGATGCTGAGAGCCTCATTTAAGGTGACTGAACTACCCTGGTTTTAAAACTAGAAGTCTTGGGCTTTCTGGTGGCTCAGCGGCTCAGCCTGCTGATACAGAAGACACAGGTTCTATCCGTGGCCTCGTGGCACCTAAGTCCGTGCACCATAGTTACTGAGCCTGTGCTCTAGAGCCTGGGAACAGCAACTACTGAAGACTGCACACCCTAGAATTCTTGCTTCGCAGCAAGAGGCTACTGCAGTGAGAGGCCTGCACACAGCAACTGGAGAGCGGCCCCCACTCGACACAACCAGAGGAAAGCCCGCACAGCAACAGAGAGCCCACACAGCCATAAAGAAATAAATCCCTCAAGTGAAAGTCAAAGTCGCTCAGCTGTGTCTGATTCTGTGACCCCACGGACTGCACAGTGCACGGAATTCTCCAGGCCAGAATCCTGCAATCGGTGGCCGTTCCCTTCTCCAGGGGATCTTCCCAGCCCAGGGATCGAACCCAAGTCTCCCACACTGCAGGTGGATTCTTTACTAATTGAGCCACCAAAAAACAACACTAAACTCCTACATTCAGAAAATCCCTCACTCTCAGGCAAACCAGGAGAATTGGTTACTTCAGCCTTCATATTACTTAACCTAAGTATTATGCTTTGGCCTCCTAAGAAAACCTGCTGTCCCATAACAGCTAAACTTTCAAAGACTGAAAATGCCAAGTCTCTTCACGAATATATCCCAAGAATTCACATGCAAAGTGAAAAACTGGTTCAACCACTGTGGAAATCTGTTTGCAATATACTACTAAAGTGTATTTACACCTGCCCCACAAACCAAGAATCCTAACCCTCAGTGTTTACCCAAGAGGAATGCAAGCTCAAGTACACCGAAAGAATGCTCACAGCAGTTTTATTCACAGGAGCCAATACAGGAAACCACCCGAATGTCCATCAACAGGAGAATGAATACTACTGGACCAAAACAAAGAACAAGTGATACAAGCAGTAACACACACGGATCCCACAGACACAGCGCTGAGTGAAGAAAAGTCAAGCAAAAAGAGTAAATACTAGAGCTACTCCACTGAGATGAAGTCAAAATCAGAGACCAGGCAAAGCTAACAGGCAGTAACAGACATCAGAGAAGTGGTTATCTGAGTAGGAAGAGGGTATTAATGAACACAAAGGAATCTGCTAAGGTATTACAAAGGCTTCTATCTTGGGTAACAACAGAAATGTATACATCTGTGAAAATGTATTGACCTGCACACTTTACATATTATACTGTATTTTATACCTTGACTTTTTAAATATTTTTAAAGAAAACTAGGATCTTCTAGACAATGTAATAGGGGCCCTCCTCTCTGAAACAACCAAATTTTACAAATTTTGAATTTTTTTTTTTAATTTACTTCCCCAAATCATAAATAATATACATGGAGCATTTGGACACTGGCACATCAGGCAATGAAGAACAGTAAACCCTGAGACAGGAAGCAAACAAGGTGAGCCCTAACACTGGCCCTATTTATTGCCATGGCAGAGTGTCCTGGCAACAGAGAAGGAAGGGAAACTGAGGCAGAACCTGGGTAACTCCCAGATGAGGAGACAAAGGTGAGAGACGAGGGAGACCAAAGCAACTGCAGTTGAGAAGATGAGAGTACCACAGTGAGAAAACCTGGAGACCACAGCCAGTAATTCTCGAGCATAGAACCCACCAGTGAATGCGAGTGAGGAAACCACCATAAACTAGGGAAAGAATCAGCAGAACAGTGTCCTGTGCTCACACTGAGCCACTAACAGTGTTTGTTTTCAAACAACTACACTCGTAAAACTCATAGTTCACGGTGTATTGGGTAGAGTACACAGAAAGGTCTTGCTAAGTAATAGGGAACAAAAGAGCACTGACTGCTCTGTACCCACTTAACAAATATTCATTAAGTCATAAAGTCAACAACCAAAAGGACCAAACTGTTTCCAAGTAACTTAAGTGCATCACAGAACAAGGCTCAAGAAGATCTACAGGAACATAAAAAATCCTGTAAGATAAAAATTACAGGACACAAGAAGGTAAAAATTACAATGACTGCTACGTATCTATTAGGAGGCCTAAAAGTACAAAGACTGACTTCATGAAGTGTTGGCAAAGATGTGAGGAAACCATAACTCCCCCACATTGCAGATGAGCAGGTAAAACAGTAGATTCACCTCGGAAAAGAGTCTGCAGTTTCTTTTTTCTTTTTCAGTTCTACCAGTTAACTGCTACCAACCTATCTCCCGCCACACTCACCCATGCATGCTCAGTCATGTAACCTCATGGCTACTCCATTTCTTCTAAGGGATTCCTGCCCACAGTAGTAGATATAATGGTCATCTGAATTAAATTCACCCATTCCAGTCCATTTTAGATCGCTGATTCCTAGAATGTCGATGTTCCCTCTTGCCATCTCCTGTTTGAACACTTCCAACCTGCCTTGATTCATGGACCTACCCATGAAGAGATGCCCTACGTCCAAGGTAAGAGAAACCCAAGTAAGATGGTAGGTGTTGCAAGAGGACATCAGAGGGCAGACACACTCATAATCACAGAAAACTAGTCAATCTGATCACACGGACCACAACCTTGTCTAACTCAATGAAACTAAGCCATGCCGTGTGGGGCCACCTAAGACGGGCGGTTCACAGGTGGTCTGACCACCTGTCAGAGGTCCACTGACAGAATGTGGTCCACTGGAGAAGGGAATGGCAAACCACTTAAGTATTCTTGCCTTCAGAACCCCATGAACAGTATGAAAAGGCAAAATGATACAAAACTGAAAGAGGAACTCCCCAGGGTGGTAGGTGCCCAATATGCTACTAGAGATCAATGGAGAAATAACACCAGAAAGAATGAAGGGATGGAGGCAAACCAAAAATAATACCCACTTGAGGATGTGACTGGTGATAGAAGCAAGGTCTGAAGCTGTAAAGAGCAATATTGCATAGGAACCGGGAATGTTAGGTCCATGAATCAAGGCAAATTGGAAGTGGTCAAACAAGAGATGGCAAGAGTGAACGTCAACATTCTAGGAATCAGCGAACTAAAATGGACTGGAATGGGTGAATTTAACTCAGATGACCATTATATCTACTACTGTGGGCAGGAATCCCGCAGAAGAAATGGAGTAGCCATCATAGTCAACAAAAGAGTCCAAAATGCAGGACTTGGATGCAATCTCAAAAACGACAGAATCATCTCTGTTCGTCTCCAAGGCAAACCATTCAATATCACAGTTATCCAAGTCTATGCCCCACCAGTAACGCTGAACAAGCTCAAGTTGAACAGTTCTATGAAGACCGACAAGACCTTTTAGAACTAACACCCAAAAAAGATGTCCTTTTCATTATAGGGGACTGGAATGCAAAAGTAAGAAGTCAAGAAACACCTGGAGTAACAGGCAAATTTGGCCTTGGAAGACGGAAGGAAGCAGGGCAAAGGCTAATACAGTTTTGCCAAGAGAACGTACTGGTCATAGCAAACACCCTCTTCCAACAACACAAGAGAAGACTCTACACATGGACATCACCAGATGGTCAACACCGAAATCAGATTGATTATATTCTTTGCAGCCAAAGATGGAGAGGCTCTATACAGTCAACAAAAACAAGACCAAGAGCTGACTGTGGCTCAGATCATGAACTCCTTATTACCAAATTCAGACTCAAATTGAAGAAAGCAAGGAAAACCGCTACACCCTTCAGGTATGACCTCAATCAAATCCCTTATGATTATACAGTGGAAGTGAGAAATAGATTTAAGGGACTAGATCTGATAGAGTGTCTGATGACCTATGGAATGAGGTTCGTGACATAGTACAGGAGACAGGGATCAAGACAATCCCCATGGAAATGAAATGCAAAAAACCAAAATGGCTGTCTGGGGAGGCCTTACAAATACCTGTGAAAAGAAGAGAAGTGAAAAGCAAAGGAGAAAAGGAAAGAGATAAGCATCTGAATGCAGAGTTCCAAAGAATAGCAAGGAGAGATAAGAAAGCCTTCCTCAGCGATCAATGCAAAGAAATAGAGGAAAACAACAGAATGGGGAAGACTAGAGATCTCTTCAAGAAAATTAGAGATACCAAGGGAACATTTCATGCAAAAATAAGCTCGATAAAGGACAGAAATGGTATGGACCTAACAGAAGCAGAAGATATGAAGAAGAGGTGGCAAGAATACACAGAAGAACTGTACAAAAAAGATCTTCACGACTCAGATAATCACGATGGTGTGATGACTCACCTAGAGCCAGACATCCTGGAATGTTAAGTCAAGTGGGCCTTAGAAAGCATCACTATGAACAAAGCTAGTGGAGGTGATGGAATTCCAGTACAGCTATTTCAAATCCTAAAAGATGATGCTGTGAAAGTGCTGCACTCAATATGCCAGCAAGTTTGGAAAACTCAGCAGTGGCCACAGGACTGGAAAAGGTCAGTTTTCATTCCAATCCCAAAGAAAGGCAATGCCAAAGAATGCTCAAACTACCGCACAATTGCACTCATCTCACACGCTAGTAAAGTAATGCTCAAAATTCTCCAAGCCAGGCTTCAGCAATACATGAACTGTGAACTTCCAGATGTTCAAGCTGGTTTTAGAAAAGGCAGAGGAACCAGAGATCAAATTGCCAACATTCGCTGGATCATGGAAAAACCAAGAGAGTTCCAGAAAAACATCTATTTCTGCTTTATTGACTATGCCAAAGTCTTTGACTGTGTGGATCACGATAAACTGTGGAAAATTCTGAAAGAAATGGGAATACCAGACCACCTGACCTGCCTCTCGAGAAACCTGTATGCAGGTCAAGAAGCAACAGTTAGAACTGGACATGGAACAAAAGACTGGTTCCAAATAGGAAAAGGAGTATGTCAAGGCTGTGTATTGTCACCCTGCTTATTTAACTTATATGCAGAGTACACCATGAGAAACGCTTGACTGGAAGAAACACAAGCTGGAATCAAGATTGCCAGGAGAAATATCAATAACCTCAGATATGCAGATGACACCACCCTTATGGCAGAAAGTGAAGAGGAACTCAAAAGCCTCTTGATGAAAGTGAAAGAGGAGAGTGAGAAAGTTGGCTTAAAGCTCAACATTCAGAAAACGAAGATCATGGCATCATGGGAAACAGATGGGGAAACAGTGTCAGACTATTTTTTGGGGGCTCCAAAATCACTGCAAATGGTGATTGCAGCCATGAAATTAAAAGATGCTTACTCCTTGGAAGGAAAGTTATGACCAATCTAGATAAAAAAGCAGAGACATTACTTTGCCAACAAAGGTCCGTCTAGCCAAGGCTATGGTTTTTCCAGTGGTCCTGTATAGATTTGAGAGTTGGACTGTGAAGAAAGCTGAGTGCCGAAGAATCGATGGTTTTGAACTGTGGTGCTGGAGAAGGCAAGGAGATCCAACCAGTCCATTCTAAAGAGATCAGTCCTAAGTGTGGAAGGACTGATGCTAAAGCTGAAACTCCAATACTTTGGCCACCTGATGCAAAGAGTTGACTCATTGGAAAAGACCCTGATGGTGGGAGGGATTGGGGGCAGGAGGAGATGGGGACGACAGAGGATGAGATGGCTGGATAGCATCACCGACTCGATGGACGAGTTTGAGTGAACTCTGGGAGTGGTGATGGACAGGGAGGCCTGGTGTGCTGCGATTCATGGGGGTCACAAAGAGTAAGACATGACTGAGCGACTGAACTGAACTGATGGACCTAACATTCCAGATTCCTAGGCAATATTGCTCTTTATGGCATCGGAGGTTGCTTCTATCACCAGTCACATCCACAATGGGTTGTTGTTTTTGCTCTGGCTCCATCCCTTCAGTCTTTCTGGAGTTATTTCTCCACTGATCTCCAGTAGCATATTGGGCACCTACCGACCTGGGGAGTTCATCTTCCAATGTCCTATCCTTTTGCTTTTTCGGAATACTGCTCAGCAATAATAAGGAAGAAACCACTAATCCATGTATTCATGGATTAGAAGACTTAGCATTATATAGTTATCAATTCTCCCCCAGTAGATGTAATGAAATCCCAACCAAAATCCCAGCAGACCTTTTTATTTTTGTAAAAACTGACAAGCTGATTCTAAAATTTATATAAAAATGCAGAGGATCTAGAATAGCCAAAACAATCTAAAAAAGAACAAATGAAAGTTGGAGGGCTAATATTACTTGATTTCAAGTGTAGTAGAAAGATATAATAATCCAAAGTCCGTTGATGGTGAAAATGGCAACAAGAGCAACAAGTGGTAGAAAGGAACAGAAGAGAAAGGATAGAGATAAATGCACATATTTAAAACCAACTGATGTGACAGAGGCACAAAAGCAATGTAATGGAGAAAAGATAGTCTTTTCAATAAGCGCTGAAACAGCTGAACACAGAGGCAGCGCCCCCAGAAGGACCTAAGCATGAGCACCTTGCACCGTAACACAAAGACTAACTATAAGTGATCACAAACTTATAGTGAAACTTCCATAAGAAGATATAAGAAAGGACAAAACGATAGCGAAGTATGAAAATAAACTGATTCATACTTTCTGGAAGGCTCCTTAGGAACATATTAAAAATCTTAAGAATTGTACATACACTCTGATCTAATTCCACCAAGTAAAGAAAGACAAAACAGATAACTTCATGAAAATGTATTTGTTAGACCAGTCACACGCATTTCTTTTACTCTATTTTCCTGTCAACTACTAAATAATCTAAAATAATTCTACAATGGTACATGTTATTTCACATTGTGAAATATATGATATATGAATTACCAATATAAGAAATACGAGCCATTGCATACTATAGGATAATCTTTTCCTAAACTTTAAATAGTCTGGAAACCAAGTGTCAGAAAATGTATAGTCTAGCATGGACAAACTAGAAACAAGAATCAATCAGGATACAGGATTACCACTACATTTCTGCAGGATATCTCCGCCTCAGAGCCTTTCAATAATGAGCTTCATAATTTCTAAAACTTTCATCTAATCCAGTCATCCTTTCCTGTCGTATATATAGTGAAAGTGAAGTGACTCCGTCGTGTCTGACTCTTTGCGACCCCGTGGTTACTCCATCTATGGGATTCTCCAGGCAAGAATACCGGAGTGGGTTGCCATTTCCTTCTCTAGGGGATCTCCTGACCCAGGGATTGAACCCAGATCTCCTGCCTGCGCAGGCAGACTCTTTATCATCTGAGCCACCAGGGAATCTGTCCTACTTATAGTAATTTATAGAAAAAGATATACAATCTTAAGCAAGTTAAAAAGTCTGTTAAAATAGGGAAGAATAGGGAAAACATTCCTCCAACTGTATAGAATACTGAGCAATCTGAAAACAACGTCAAAAGAACAAATGGATTTGCTGCTTGAACTACGAAAACTCAGTAAGAGTCATATTACACCTTAAAGGCAAAAACAATTATTAAAAAAAAAAGGAAATAAAATATTTTATTTATATCAAGAGATATCTAACACCATAACCTTCAATAATTTTCTGCCAAGTTCAAATTATTTCCTCTCAGGAACTGCAGTTTCACCTGCATGAATTATGGATACTCACAAATGTAAAGCAAGTTTGGCTAACCAATGTAAAAATATCCATGTAGCTTTAAAGATTATATTAAGTTTTCTACACTGGGTTGAAGCCAGAAGGAACAAAAGACAAAGCCAAGGGATCATGGGGAAAAAACTGTGTTAAGAGAGATGATTTTATAAACATAATTATGGGAATTCCCAAGTGGTCCAGTGGTTAAGACTCCACATTTCCATTGTACAGAGCACAGGTTCAATCCTTGGTCAGGGAATTAAGATCTTGCATGTCATGAGGCACAGCCGCAATAATAATTTATGCCAAGAAGCTGGTTAGAACCAGGACAGGCAAAGAAGCTGGTTCAGTTCAGTTCAGTTCAGTTGCTCAGTCATGTCCGACTCTTTGCGACCCCATGAATTGCAGCACGCCAGGCCTCCCTGTCCATCACCATCCCTCAGAGTTCACTCAGACTCACGTCCATCGTGTCCGTGATGCCATCCAGCCATCTCATTCTTGGTCATCCCCTTCTCCTCCTGCCCCCAATCCCTCCCAGCATCAGAGTCTTTTCCAATGAATCAACTCTTCCCATCAGGTGGCCAGAGTACTGGAGTTTCAGCTTCAGCATCATTCCTTCCAAAGAAATCCCAGGGCTGATCTCCTTCAGAATGGACTGGTTGGATCTCCTTGCAGTCCAAGGGACTCTCAAGAGTCTTCTTCAACACCACAGTTCAAACGCATCAATTCTTCGGCGCTCAGCCTTCTTCACAGTCCAACTCTCACATCCATACATGACCACAGGAAAAACCATAGCCTTGACTAGACGGACCTTAGTTGGCAAAGTAATGTCTCCGCTTTTGAATATACTATGTAGGTTGATCATAACTTTTCTTCCAAGGAGTAAGCATCTTTTAATTTCATGGCTGCAGTCACCATCTGCAGTGATTTTGGAGCCCAAAAAAATACCATTTCCACATCTATTTCCCATGAAGTGATGGGACCGGATGCCATGATCTTTGTTTTCTGAATGTTGAGCTTGAAGCCAACTTTTTCACTCTCCTCTTTCACTTTCATCAAGAGGCCCTTTAGCTCCTCTTCACTTTCTGCCATAAAGGTGGTGTCATCTGCATTTCTGAGGTTATTGATATCTCTCCCAGCAATCTGGATTCCAGCTTGTGTTTCCTCCAGTCCAGCGTTTCTCATGATGTACTCTGCATATAACTTAAATAAGCAGGGTGACAATATACAGCCTTGACGTACTCCTTTTCCTATTTGGAACCAGTCTGTTGTTCCATGTCCAGTTCTAACTGTTGCTTCCTGACCTGCATACAGATTTCTCAAGAGGCAGGTCAGGTAGAACCAAGATATTTTATCACATGGCATTTGAAGCTATACCAGGGCTCAAAGTCCTTCCTGGGAAAGTCCCCTCTACCACAGCATTTTCTACACTGCAGTAAAACAGCTTCTGTCTGTAACCCACAGAACTAAAGGCTTTCTGAGAGCAGGGACAGTGTCTGGTCGCTATAAATATTCAGAGCACATAGAACAGCCACCTGCTCAAACTGAGATGCTCAGTGAATTATTTAATTAATAAAGAATAAGATATTAGAAGGTACACAGCCCACTGAAAAATAAGTGGATTTGGAATTTCCAGTTCTAGTTCTAGAATGTTACCACTTGATATATTATTCTGAATGAGATATACTAACCATGGCAATAATAATCCTTATCCACCAGCATCACTATCATCCATCTTACTACCACTGTAGTAAATATTCAGATTTTCTCAACCTCCTTCCCTCCCTTTGGAGGTATCAGAAAGCTTAAAATAAGTTCCCAGCTTCCTATGCACTCTGGGCTGTGCATGGGAACTGGTAACATATAGTGGGAGGCTATGAGTCAGGGGCCATCTTCCTGAGACTCTTGCTGCTACTGCTAAGTCACTTCAGTCGTATCCGATTCTGTGCGACCCCAGGGAAGGCAGCCCACCAGGCTCCCCCGTCCCTGGGATTCTTCAGGCAAGAACACTGGAGTGCGTTGCCATTTCCTTCTCCAATGCATGAAAATGAAAAAAGTGAAGTTGCTCAGTCGTGTCTGACCCTTAGCAACCCCATGGACTGCAGCCTACCAGGCTCCTCCGTCCACGGGATTTTCCAGGCAAGAGTACTGGAGTGGGGTGCCATTGCCTTCTCCACCTGAGACTCTTAGCCATTAGCAAAGTTGAGAAGGTGAGGCTTTTTACGAAGCAAGGTCCATTCTCCAAGTTCCTAGATGTCAAGAATGCAGCAGGCATCAGCAGCTTCTTGATAAGACTTCTAAAACCTTGGATGAGACTTTAGGAGACCATTTTCCAACTTCTTAGCTATGTTGTCATTGTTTAGTTGCTAAGACATGCCTGACTCTATGAGACCCCATGGACCATAGCCTACCATGCTCCTCTGTCCATGGAATTCTCCAGGCAAGAATAGTAGAGTGGGTTGACATTTCCTTCTCCAGGGATCTTCCTGACCCAGGGATCGAACCTGTGTCTCCTGCACTGGCAGGCAAATTCTTTATCAATGAGCCACCAGGGAAGTCCCATTCTAAATAAAGGGCAATATATAAAGATAAAAGCCTAGTAGAAATAGACATAGCAGTAGAAAGTTACAGAATTCAATACATATACTTCAGTGGAAAATTTTTTCTTTAAAGATAACCTGTGGAAAATTTTAGATTAGCTACTCTAGCTACTCTGATTACAAAAATGATACTCCTTCAACCAGTCATATGAAAATATAAAACATGAAATCTATATCCTTCCAGCCCACAAACTAAGCTAACCCAAGGCCTTTAAAGAAGTTTAAGAGTATCTATTGGATATTATTGGAATATCCTCATTAAATTACTGGAATGACTCATTTAATAATCAATAAGCACCATGACATCAATTTTAAAGTATTAATATAGTACTTGCTTTAAAAAGATAATAGCAGCCATTAACATTCAAGGTAACAGATCAAAAAGAAAATGTGTATCATAAAACATAATTAACTTGCCAAACAATATACCTCTGTAATATTTACAGTTGATAATAATCTGGTTAATGAGACACAAACTTGCCATTATTGCTAATTGTAAAATGTCATTTACAAAAATAAAAACCACTATAAAACAGCAAGAGAAAAATGTCCTTATGAACGAATGTTTATTACTTTTAAGGCAGTGACAAAAAATAGATCTTTGTGCCAACTCCAATCAACCAGTAGTAGCTGCCTGGAAAAGACTGAGAAGGTTCTCCAGGGACAGATGGAGTTAAGACTCAGTGTCTCAAATTAGCCACACTTGGATGTGGGTTCAAAAAAGAAGAGTACTGGCACCTCTCTGGCAGCCCCGTAGTTAAGACTCCACACTTTCACGGTTCAGTTCCTGGTTGGGGAACTAAGATTCCACATGCCAGGCAGCATGGCCAAAATTTTTTTTTTTTTTTTTAAAGGAGAGTGTAAGGCTGAGGTCTATGCTCCTACACAGTTCACAGTCTAAGACCTAAGGGCTATGTACCCATATCGCGAAACTACACAAGAATATACCACAAACATCTAGAAGTCAAATATGTTTAGCCTTATTACTGCTAATAACATTTGTGGTCAAAGCACAAAAATTGGAAACAAGAAAAGGTTCTTTGAATACCAGGACAGTTTTCTGTTATTGCTGTATTTTCCCTTGTCTCTTCCAACAGTATTGCTCTTGGAAGTTATCTACTGATAGATATACGAACAATTAAAAAGACTTCATTTTCTCTAACCCCTGAATGGTAATCAAAAAGTATACCATTCCTGGGACTTCCCTGGTGTTCCAGCAGTTGAACTCCACACTTCCAATATAGGGATCCCGGGTTTGATCCCTGGTGGGGGAGAGAGGGAAACAGTGTATATATACACTGTATGTCTAAGATCCCACATACAGTGTGTTGCAACACAAAAAAAAAGAAAGAAAGAAACAATAAAAAACACGTCTGTGAAAACAGTCCCAAGAGGGGAGAAAAAAAAGGAGTCTGTAAAAAATGCTGAACTCCTTAATCTATCACAGCAAGGCTCTGAGTGTTATCCAGGAATCTATCTTAGAATTCAGGAGATGGTTGCCTTGGGGACGCACAGTACTCATTTATTAAAATTGGAAAAACGAGAGTTTCTGTCGGAAAGGGTGATCTAGCTGCCTGGTTTTTGTCAATAAGGACTGGCTTTGCCATTAAAGTTTTACTGGTAGTCATTTTCCACTGAATAAATGAAATCCACAGCTCCAACGATCTGATGAAAATATCTTAAATACAGATCATATTATGCTCTATTCATCGATTTATGTTATATATTTAAACACATAAGTACAAACACAGTGTGTGTGTCTGCTCAGTTATTAGATCCAAACATTTTATCAGAGTAAAATTTAAAATGCAAAGGTATATTCAAATGAACACTATTTCAACTTCCCCAAACTTTTCTGAGCATACTGGTTTAAATAAGGTTCCTATATGATGGTTAGTTTTGTGTGTCACACTGGCTAGGCTATAGTCCCTAGCTATTTAAATTCTAACTAGGTGTTGCTGTGAAAGTATTATGTAGATATGATTAACATCAGCTGAATTTGAGTAAAGGCAATTCTCCTCAGTAACCTGGGTGGGTTTCATTCAATCAAATGAAAGGTCTCAGGAGCAAAACTCAGATTTCCGTAAGAAAGAAAAAATTTCACCTGGCCAGCCCCACAATCATTTAAGTGAGTTACTTGCAACAAATATCTTTATGTATTTATATAAACCAGCTGGAGATTACGTTTATGTGTATAGGATATTATATATTTATATATATGTAAAATCTCCAACTAGTTGTTTAACTGGTAGACCCTAAGTGATAATATCTACACAGGTCAAAGAGTAAGAAACATAATTAACAGTCCTTTGTTAGGCCTTTGGTAAAGCCCTTTCATTCTGCTTCTCAGAAAATGCGATCGTGAATAACTGATGACTGGTTAACAAACCTCTTCCAAGTCCGCTGGTTTCAAATTCTCTGCTTTTGACAAGACTGAAGGAGGACATAATTGAATTGTCAGCTGCTAAATCATTAAAAATAACTTTTGATGTAAAACCACTATATGATTTTTCACATACAACTCAGAAGAACAAAGAGACTCTGAGGGCAGAGATTTCTGCTTGTTCAATGCTTATCATCCAAGCTTAGAAGAGTGTCCATAACGTAGGAGGAGCTCAAAATATATTTGAAAAATGAGTAAATGAGCAAAATGCCACCATTCTCATCTATTTAGATGGAATAAATTTGTCAGAACCAACATTTATAAACATAAAAATCAGGAACAAAATACCAAACCTCTCATTCTAGCAATGCAAGGATTCCTTAACTGAATGAGGTGAGAGAAAGCCCCCAACCATCTTGATTTCCAATGAAAATGTACTTTTGTGTTTAGTAATTATGAACATTTAAATTATGAATAATTACATTTTTAGTAATTATTTATACTATAATTATAATAAGTCCAAAAGAAATTAAGACTCTGAGTCTTACAAACTCAAGACATACAAAGTGGTTTTAAATTTTAATGTAAAATTTTTGTTGCAGAAAACAGTATGATATAAACAAAACTTTCAAGCATAAAATACATTAGGCTAAAATTCTGCAGAGAAAGCAAAGTGGAAATGAAGTTAAGGAGACAAATGGATCACATAAAATTTCAAACTGTTTAAGAGCTTCCTCATGCTGTTTTTTAAAGCTGTGACAGTGGGCAAATTGTTTTTTTTTTTTTTTTGCCATGTGGTTTGTGGGATCTTAGTTCTGTGACCAGGGGTCAAACCCAGGCCCCCAGCAGTGGAAGCACAAAGTCCTTACCAGGGAATTACCTAGTCATTCATTTTTAAATGTCACTATCTGCAACACACCAGATACTTTCTCTCTGCAACTATTTAAATTTTTTGATGAAAAATTTTAGATGTCAACTTTCAAAGGTATTAAGGAAATAAAAATTTTAAAATTATTAAGGGAAATTCTAAAGCAAAAAATATGAAAGCCACTGTACTATATATACAATCATTTCTGGAAAAAGAAAAAAGTTGGGGGAAAATATGTGTGTACACACACGAATGATTTCCTTCTATGAACACTGATTTTCTGTGGAAAAGACACTAGAAACTAGGAATAACGGTGTTCTGTGGGGGAGAACTGGGTCTTCGGAGACCTGATATGGGGAGTTTCTGCATTGAATATACTTTTGTCTTTTTTTTTTTAAAGATTTCTTTATTGTGATGGGTCTTCGTTGCTGTGCGTAAGCTTTCTCTAGTTGCGGTGCACGGGCTTCTCATTGTGGAGGCTTCTCTTGTTGCGGAGCATGGGCTTTTGGGTTCAGGGGCTTCAACAGCTGAGGCATGTGGGCTCACCCGCTCTGGCACATGGGCTTAGCTGCTCCATGCCATAGCTAATGTCCCCACGGCATGTGGGACGCTCCCAGAAGAGGAATCAAACCCATGTCTCCTGCATCAGCCGGTGAATCTCAACTACTGCGACACCAGGGAAGCCCCACTTTTGTACTTTTTAATTGTTGATTCATAATCAAATATTACTTTTCTAAAAGCAAAAAGTTTTAACAAGTAAAATAAATAAAAATGTGAGGAAAATTCTAAGACTACAAATAGGATGAATACCTACCTGACAAATAGACAGTGTGATAAAACCAACAGAAGCAAGGAGAAAACACACATAAAGGAATTAAAATGTAACTACAAGTAAAAGGATTAAACGTTCTTACTGAAGTTCAAGATTCACAGAACAAGTGTAAAAAGATAAAAAACAAAACAAACAAAAACCCAGCTTTATGTGGTTTAAAAAGCATAAAATTCTTTAAAAAAAAAAGCCCAAGAGAATTCAGGAAATTTATATTACCGTATGTAAAACAGATGACCAGTGCAAGTTCCATGGCATAAAGCAGGGCACTCAATAGCCCATGCTCTGGGACAACCCAGAGGGATGGAGTGGGGAGGGGGGTTCAGGATGGTGGTGG
>SJYQ01096189.1:191133-358641 GCA_006410935.1 Redunca redunca | reverse complement strand
GGGAGGGGGGGGTGGGAGGGGGCGGTTGGAGACACATGTGAACCCCTGGTTGATTTGTGTCAATGCGTGGCAGGGGCCACCACAATCTTGTGAAGTCAAAGTGAAGTCGTGTCCGACTCTTTGCGACCCCATGGACGGTAGTCTACGAGGCTTCTCTGTCCACAGGATTTTCCAGGCAAGAGTACTGCAGTGGGTTGCCATTTCCTTCTCCAGGGAATCTTCCTGACCCAGGGATCGAACCCAGGTCTCCTGCATTGCAGGCAGACACTTTACCCTTTGAGCCACCAGGGAAGCCCTTGTCCTCCACTTAAAACAAATTAATTAAAAATAATAACAGTAATAAATTTTTAAACCTAAAAAATTAAAAATGTATAAGCTAGACAAATGCTAGTAATAACAAAAATGGGAACAGCAATAAAATTAGAAAAGGGAATTTCCTGGCAGTCCAGTGGTTAAGACTCTTGTACTTCAACTGCTGGGGGCCTGAGTTTGATCTCTGGTCAGGCAACTAAGATCTCAGTGCACATGGCCAGAATAATAACAGAAAAAAATGGAATTCAAAGTAAAAAGCATTAGTGAAAAATATTTTCTATTATATTTAAAAAGAATCCATCTCAAGACCAAACTTTGTAAGCACCTAGCATCTTTATTTCAAGACCAAAATCTATTAGAAATGCAAGTACAAATGGACCAATAAAATTAACAGAAATAATTAAGATTAGTAATAAATAGAACAGACAAACTAAGCCTATTCATATAAATAAATACTAGGTTAAAAAAGATGTATTTACAAAGAAACTATGTCCTGAGATTTCAGTTGGGGTCTGAGGTGGAGAAAGCAGGGTGTCAATGAAATAAGCTTATGTTGATTAACTGTTGAAGACAAGTGATGATTAAAGGCAGGTTCATTGTGCTCTTCTACATTTGTTTGAAAATTTCATACAACTCAGAAGTGAATAATAAAGCATTACACAGCAAAACCTAGGGGAGATGACCACAGGTTCTCAAAGAAAACCTGTACGTAACCTTAAAAGCATTTACCAGAAAACAAGACAAATCTTTTTACTTTTCTGCTTTTATTCTTCTCCCAGTATATGACAGAAGCACCTTGCCAAGTTCCATACCAAGTCCTACCGGGATCTTAATTGGGATTTCCTTAAACTAACAGATTAACTTGGGGAAAAATTAACATTTAAATAACCAGCTTCTGATTTTGTAACTTCTACATTTTCCCCTATTTCATTAATTTTTGCTTTTATATTTAACTCCTTTTTTTGCATTTATTTTTCAATTCTACCTTGAATGCCTGGCTTTAATAGTTATTTTTAGTCATTTTATTCAAGGGTTGCTTTGAAGGCTTTAAATGTTCTTGTGACTCTGGCCTCAACCCAGAGGTTTCTAAGATTACTATTTTTATTGTCATTCTTTTTGGAATCATTCACAACTGCAGGTTTTATTTCTCCTTCAACACAAAGGCATACATAAACATCTTTCTTAAATTACCAAACTGGATTGTAACATAGCTCATTTTCCTTTTATTGTTACTTTTATTTTTACTTCCTTGCCTTTGAACAGAATGTTATTTGTGAGGAATTCCCTGGCGGTCCAGTGGTTAGGACTCAGCTCTTTCACTGCTAAGAGTGCAGGTTTGATTCCTAGTTGAGGAACTAAGTAAGATCGTAAAAGTAGAGCGTGTGGGAAAAAAATTTTTGTGTGTAGTTCCTGCTTTTCACTATTTGTTAAGGTTTTCTTTAGGCAGCTTTGGTATACGAGTGTTATGAATGACTAGTTTGTCTCTTAACAGGAGAATTCATGACATTTACATATTTTGTCACTCATATGTTTGGACTTGTTCTGGTCCTCTTTTGTTACTGTATTCTTCTCTTCCCTTATTCTGTTGAGTGGAGGCCTATTTAGGACCATTTTAACCTCAGTGGCAGCCAGGAGGAGACACCCCGCGTCCGAGGTCAGGGGCGGCGGCCAAGAGGAGCTACAGCCACGTCCAAGGTCAGTGGCGGCGAGGTCAGGGGCGGCAGAGGGGAGGAGCAACCCGAGGAGCGGTGGCCGCGCGGGCGCAGGAGGGCCTGGAGGAGCTGTCCCCCGTCGAAGGTCAGGAAGGGCAGCGGTAAGGAGATGCCCCTCGGCCAAGGTGAGGAGCAGCAGCTGTGCTTTGCTGGAGCAGCCATGAAGAGATACCCCAAGCCCAAGGTAAGAGAAACACAAGTAAGATGGTAGGTGTTGCAAGAGGACATCAGAGGGCAGACACAGTGAAACCACACTCACTGAAAACTAGCCAATCTGATCACACTAGGACCACAGCCTTGTCCAACTCAATGAAACTAAGCCATGCCTGCGGGGCAACCCAAAACCGGGGGGTCATGGTGGAGAGGTCTGACAGAATGTGGTCCACTGGAGAAGGGAATGGCAAACCACTTCAGTATTCTTGCCTTCAGAACCCCATGAACAGTATGAAAAGGCAAAATGATAGGAAACTGAAAGAGGAACTCCTCAGGTCAATAGGTGTCCAATATGCTACTGGAGATCAGTGGAGAAATAACTCCAGAAAGAATGAAGGGATGGAGCCAAAGCAAAAACAATACCCAGCTATGGATGTGACGGGTGACACAGAAGCAAGGTCCGATGCTGTAAAGAGAAATATTGCATAGGAACCAGGAATGTCAGGTCCATGACTCAAGGCAAATTAGAAGTGGTCAAACGAGATGGCAAGGGTGAATGTCAACATTCCAGGAATCAGCAAACTAAAATGGACTGGAATGGGTGAATTTAACTCAGATGACCATTATATCTACTACTGTGGGCAGGAATCCCTCAGAAGAAATGGAGTAGCNTGGATGCAATCTCAAAAATGACAGAATGATCTCTGTTCATTTCCAAGACAAACCATTCAATATCACAGTAATCCAAGTGTATGCCCCAACCAGTAATGCTGAAGAAGATGAAGTTGAACAGTTCTATGAAGACCGACAAGACCTTTTAGAACTAACACCCAAAAAAGATGTCCTTTTCATTATAGGGGGCTGGAATGCAAAAGTAGGAAGTCAAGAAACACCTGGAGTAACAGGCAAATTTGGCCTTGGAAGACGGAATAAAGCAGGGCAAAGGCTAATAAGAGTTTTGCCAAGAAAATGCACTGGTCATAGCAAACACCCTCTTCCAACAACACAAGAGAAGACTCTACACATGGACATCACCAGATGGTCAACACCGAAATCAGACTGATTATATTCTTTGCAGCCAAAGATGGAGAGGCTCTATACAGTCAACCAAAAAAGACCAGGAGCTGACTGTGGCTCAGATCATGAACTCCTTATTACCAAATTCAGACTCAAATTGAAGAAAGTAGGGAAAACCGCTAGACCATTCAGGTATGACCTCAATCAAATCCCTTATGATTATACAGTGGAAGTGAGAAATAGATTTAAGGGACTAGATTTGATAGATAGAGTGCCTGATGAACTATGGAATGAGGTTCATGACATTGTACAGGAGACAGGGATCAAGACCATCCCCATGGAAAAGAAATGCAAAAAAGCAAAATGGCTGTCTGGGGAGGCCTTACCAATAGCTGTGAAAAGAAGAGAAGCGAAAAGCAAAGGAGAAAAGGAAAGATATAAACATCTGAATGCAGAGTTCCAGAGAACAGCAAGAAGAGATAAGAAAGCCTTCTTCAGTGATCAATGCAAAGAAATAGAGGAAAACAACAGACTGGGAAAGACTAGAGATCTCTTCAAGAAAATTAGATGTACCAAGGGAATATTTCATGCAAAGATGGGCTCAATAAAGGACAGAAATGGTATGGACCTAACAGAAGCAAAAGATATTAAGAATAGGTGGCAAGAATACACAGAAGAACTGTACAAAAAAGATCTTCACAACCCAGATAATCATGATGATGTGATCCCTAATCTAGAGCCAGACATCTTGGAATGTGAAGTCAAGTGGGCCTTAGAAAGCATCGCTACGAACAAAGCTAGTATAGGTGATGCAATTCCAATTGAGCTATTTCAAATCCTGAATGATGATGCTGTGAAAGTGCTCACTCAATATGCCAGCAAATTTGGAAAACTCAGCAGTGGCCACAGGACTGGAAAAGGTCAGTTTTCATTCCAATCCCAAAGAAAGGCAATGTCAAAGAATGCTCACACTATCGTACAATTGCACTCATCTCACATGCTAGTAAAGTAATGCTCAAAATTCTCCAAGCCAGGCTTCAATACGTGAACTGTGAATTTCCTGATGTTCAAGCTGGTTTTAGAAAAGGCAGAGGAACCAGAGATCAAATTGCCAACATCTGCTGGATCATGGAAAAAGCAAGGGAGTTCCAGAAAAACATCTATTTCTGCTTTATTGACTATGCCAAAGCCTTTGACTGTGTGGATCACAATCAACTGTGGAAAATTCTGAAAGAGATGGGAATACCAGACCACCAGACCTGCCTCTTGAGAAATCTGTATGCAGGTCAGGAAGCAACAGTTAGAACTGGACATAGAATGACAGCCTGGTTTCAAATAGGAAAAGGAGTACGTCAAGGCTGTATATTGTCACCCTGCTTATTTAACTTATATGCAGAGTACATCATGAGAAACACTGGGCTGGAAGAAACACAAGCTGGAATCAAGATTGCCAGGAGAAATATCAATAACCTCAGATATGCAGATGACACCACCCTTATGGCAGCAAGTGAAGAGGAACTAAAAAGCCTCTTGATGAAAGTGAAAGAGGAGAGCGAAAAAGTTGGCTTAAACATTCAGAAAACGAAGATCATGGCATCTGGTCCCATCACTTCATGGGAAATAGATGGGGTAACAGTGGAAACAGTGTCAGACTTTATTTTTGGGGGCTCCAAAATCACTGCAAATGGTGACTGCAGCCATGAAATTAAAAGACGCTTACTCCTTGGAAGAAAAGTTATGACCGACCTAGACAGTATATTCAAAAGCGGAGACATTACTTTGCCGACTAAGGTCCGTCTAGTCAAGGCTATGGTTTTTCCTGTGGTCATGTATGGATGTGAGAGTTGGACTGTGAAGAAGGCTGAGCGCTGAAGAATTGATGCTTTTGAACTGTGGTGTTGGAGAAGACTCTTGAGAGTCCCTTGGACTGCAAGGAGATCCAACCAGTCCATTCTGAAGGAGATCAATCCTGGGATTTCTTTGGAAGGAGAATGCTAAAGCTGAAACTCCAGTACTTTGGCCACCTCATGCGAAGTGCTGACTCATTGGAAAAGACTCTGATGCTGGGAGGGATTGGGGGCAGGAGGAGAAGGGGACAACCCAGGATGAGATGGCTGGATGACATCCCGGACTCGATGGTCGTGAGTCTGAGTGAACTCTGGGAGATGGTGATGGACAGGGAGGCCTGGCTTGCTGCGATTCATGGGGTCGCAAAGAGTCGGACATGACTAAGCGACTGAACTGAACTGAACTGAACTAACCTCATCTGGGCTTCCCTGATAGCTCAGTTGGTAAAGATCCACCAGAGAAGGGATAGGCTACTCACCCCAGTATTCTTGGGTTTCCCTTGTGGCTCAGCTGGTAAAGAATCTGCCTGCATTGCGGAAGACTTGGGTTCCATCTCTAGGTTGGGAAGCTTCCCTGGAGAAAGGAAAGGCTATCCACTCCAGTATTCCGGCCTGGAGAATTCCATGGACTATATAGTCCATGGGGCGGCAAAGAGTCAGACAAGACTGAGTGACTTTCACTTTAGCCTCATCTATTAATCTAGTAATGTAGATGAAGTATTGTAAAATCAAGTGATTTTCCTTTTATCAAATGATTTTAACACTTATTTATCTGGCTGCATTGAGATGTAGCTGCAGCACTGAAGATCTTCGCTGCTGCACGTGGGATCCTCATGAGCTTCTCTCTAGTTGTGGCGGGCGGGCTTAGTTGCCCCAAAACTTTTACTTCTTCCCTGTTCTCAAAATGTCAGACTTTTAGAAGACTTTTATTTCTCTTTCCCATTTCTAATGTTTGAATAGTCTAGAATTTTATTCTTATTGATTTATATAATACTTATGTATTGAAAAATACCTGTATGTGGCAACTCATACTTATTGAATTCTCAACTTTAAATAACTTGCTCTTCTAGTATGTACTGAAGAAATCTGATCCTCATTCCTTCATTGATAACTTTCTCTATAAAAACTTTAGGATCCTCAGTTTTTCTTTAGTGTTTCTAAAATGAAGTATCTTTCTTTCATCCATTGAATCTAAAGATTCTTGCCCTTCTTCTCTAGGGAAGTGTACTACTTTTTAATAATTTATTCCTTTCTCTCATTTTATTACTTAAATCTAGTAGTATTTATTATTCATTCACTATTTTATTTCAATAAGCATTTCAATTTCTCAAAACATTTCCTTATTCTGAAAATTCTTTATAACTGTTTTTGTTTTACAAGGTTAATATGTACATGAATACCATGTACACATACATATATTGAAATTCACACATTAATGTTTATAAAATTTTACTTTATATTTGTTTCAAAGCTAGAGTTATATCCTACAAATTCATCTAAACTACTTAATTCAATTATATATTGTGCCATCTGTCCATGATGATACACACAAATCTATGTATTCATTTAAATGGCTACAAGGCACTCCAGAATATAAACAAAGTTGATTTATTACTTAGTTCAATATCTTACTGCTGGACACTTAAACGCTTCTCTCTTGTTGTTGCTGTTGTTATTATCAAAGCACACTTCTTTGGGCACTTGTCTATGATTAGTATGCAGTGATAAAAACACTGAGCTTTAATTTGCCAGGCACTGCCAAATTCTCTTTTACCTTCTAGGTCAAGACAGTATCAATCCTAGCTGAATATAAATAACTAAGCTTTTTAGTCTTTGCAACTTTAATTTGGGGGAATTAGGGAAAATATTAAGAGTTTTTTTTTGTTTAATTTGTACATACTGAGTAACTTCCATGGTCCCAGTATTATGGTGAACACTAACAAATATATTAGTCAACAATGAGCTACAACTTTTGTTTTATGAAAATGTGTTTAGTGCCATGGTTCTACTCCATAACCCAAGGACTCCGTTGGAAAGGGTGAGGTAGGTGGACAGTACTATCACAAAAGGAGCAGTATTAACATTTCATAGACAGAAGACAAGGATGTTAGATATCCCGTAGACATACAGGAATACAGCAAAGCACAGTCCATGATTCACACGACTTTGAAATGTCCCTCCAGACATTTTCTTTTTTTGGACATTTTTAAAAATATTTATTTATTTAGCCACGTTGGGTCTTAGCTGTGGCATGAAGAATGTTTTTTAGTTGTGGCATAAGTAATTTTTATTTGTGGCATACAAACTCTTAGTTGCAGCCTGTGGGATCCAGCTCCCCAAGCAGGGATCAAACCCAGGTCCCTTGCTCTGAGAGCTCGGAGTCTTAGCCCCTGGACCACCATGGAAGTTCCTCTGTGTGAATTTATCTAAGTGAGAAACACGATTGTGTAATCTGAGACTAGAGCAAATTCCATTTTATGTATGTGCTTATTCACTCAGTCATGTCTAACTCTTTGCAACCCATGGACTGTAACCCGCCATGCACCTCTGTCCACGGGGATTTTCTCTAGGCAAGAATACTGGAGTGGGCTGTTATGCCGTCCTGCAGGGGATCTTCCCAACCCAGGTACCAAACCCACATCTCCCACAGTGCAGGCAGATTCTTTACCCTCTAAGCTACAGGGAATATATGAGAACACAAAATATTTGAGGTATGGTTTTAACATAACTGACTTTTCCAGCAATGAAGCCGTCACGTAAAAAGAGGAAAGACCGTATTTCGTTTTGTTCAGAATATACCAATAGCACCATTTTGAAAAATTTCAGCAAATATTAGAGTTCCTAGTACAAAATATCAATCTAATTCATAACTGCTGCATTGCTAGTAATTCTGTACAAACATTTCACAATTTCATTGTATCTTCCATTGTATCTACTGTCATGCCTCAGCATTCACACATATTGAAATACAGTATATGTGATCCTATTATATTACAAAATAATCTATTAGTACAAATTTTTTCTCTTTTCAAAGTTTAGAACATAATACTGAGTTTTAGTTTTGTTTTTACATTATAGGTATGTTATATGATCAATAAATTTCACTACAGAATAATAAAGAGGGCATTTTTTCTGATGTGCTCAGTGTGGCCAAAAATCATTTGTAAGGAAGGAGTTAGGCACAGGGGCAAGATCTCTTCATTTACTCAATCTGTCAAAAGAAAGTGAAATTTATGTAAAGAAAACTAATAATTCATTAAATACTTTTAGTAGGCAGTCATAAGCTTAGACATTGATTTCAAGCTGTCACTGAAAATATGCCATAACAGGAAAACCTATTATGAGCCTGTTCCAGTTACATCATCTATTGTTGAGTTACAAATCACCCCAAAACTTAATGGCACAAAACAACCGTTTTCCTTTCCTCACATGTTCAGTGGGTGAGGAATTCAGACAGGGCCCACGCACAGAACTCTTGTCTTTGCTCATAGTGACTGGGACCTCCACACGAACTCAAATGCCTGGGGCTAGATCAGCTGGTGGCGCCTCCAGGCATATGTGTGGCACCTGGGCTCAGACAGGTCAACCATGGGACCTACAAATGGCCTCTCCACGTAGTCTGTACAATGCAGACTCCATGTACTGACAGAATAATGGCTGAGTTCCAGCAGAAATATCCTGAGAGCAAACATTACAAGACAACCAAGTAGAAGCTGCCTGGCATTCTATGACCTAGCCTTGAGAGTTACACAGCATTACTTCTACAACCTCACCCAGATCCAAGGGGAGAGGACATGGACTCCACCTATCGATGGAAGGAATGCCAAAGCAGCTAAGGGCCATATTTTAAACCACCACAGATTATTTTCAGCCAACCAAGATGCTAAATCAAAACAACTGGTAGCCTGGCTGTTCTTTAAATCTGTTCCCCTGTTAAATTCAAAGCTACAAACACTTTTGGAGCAACTATAATGAACAAGACCCATGAACGCTGGAAAGATAACCAAAACCATGGTCTCAACATTAAAAAACTTAACACTAAGCATTCAGAATGCACAAACTATGTGTTAAGGCCAGGAAAGAAAGTTGGAAAGGACAGAACTCATGTATTTAAAACATCCCCCAAAAAATAAATAAATAAAACATCCAATTTTGGTACTATTATGTAGCAATCAATTATGACTACCGGTTCTAAATCTTTTAAAAAGAAGTGTCAACTTTTTAATAAAATCCCATTTTAGACCCCAAATTCTGTAAGACAGTAAACATTCTACATCTTTTTAATAACTCTGAATCATATATTTCATGAATCTTAAAAAACAAAGTTCCCAATATGCCCTCTGACACCAAAACATTTTGTAAGAGCATATGACTCAGACTAGGTGGTGATTAGAACTGGGTATAGAAGTCACCTCACCTTTCACCTTCAACAAATCACAACCTTATTGCCTAACAATATCATATCCCATAGCGTCTTATTATTTAAAACTTTAAGATTAATGTCAACCCTGCTTTCTGACTCCATTTACAATAACACAAAAGTGTCAGAAACATCAGTAAGTTGATAAACTTTATGAACAGGACTTAAGGTAGGCAGGATCAACTCCCTGATTCTCTCCAACAGCTAATTGTGGTTTTACAAATCTGAGTAAGAATAAAATCTTCCCAACTTCCTTCCTTTCTCCTTCCACAAAGCTCCACACATGTGGGTGTTGGAGTAGAAAAGTAGTGGCAAACAGAACAAGCACTAGAAAGTAAAAGAACTATCCTCATTTGAGCCATTTTTCCCTGTCTGAACTTCAGCCCAGAGTGAGTAACTCAACTGAAAAGTTGGGAAGAAAAGTCTAAGGAAGGAAGAGAGCTGCAAGTACAGAAAACACCTTTTGCCTGTCCAGTTAAAAAGGAAAGTGAAACAAAGTTTAATTTTCTAAAGCTTTACATTCTAAGAATCACAATACATAATAAGAATTTGTCAAAAACATCTAAAATAAGTGAAAGAGTATGGATGAAATTCTTCATTTTCAAAGAATCCATCAGTCCTGAGAACCAGATCCATACCAAACTGGTATCACTCATTTAATGAGAAATTCCATTTCTTCTAGATTAAGGGAATGACGGCTGCTTTTAAAACTCAAAAGTACGTATGCCAGCTTCCAGTGAAATTACCTTAGAAAAGAAGAATCAGTAACAAGAACTCAAGTAGGATTTCTTTTGATTCTGAAGAACATACCACAAAGTAACACATTCTGTTAAATGCACAACAACCTAGGAACAGCACCACCCTCTCTCGAAGACCCATCCTTCATGCTCAGATTGTGGTCTCCAACGCCATCTCCCAGTAAAAGCAATCAGGACTCTGGAGACAAAGGTTCAGGGCAAGAAGCATAAAAGATGAGCCTGAAACTTCTTATGATATCAGAAAATAAGATAATAAAGACCACTGGGATCATTTCAAAATGCCTCCAGGACAAACCGAAATAAGCCCCACTAGCTAAGATAAGACAACTTGAGTGTCAATGAAGATAACTGATAATAAATATCAAATATGGACAAACACTTGCACTCATGATGAAACTAAAAAAGTAAATTGGTAATCTTTGGAGAATGCCAGGAACCACTTTGTCCTGTGTGTTTAGTTGCTCAGTCGTGTCCAACTCTTTGCGACTCCATGGACTGTAGCCCACCAGGCCCCTCAGTCCATAGGGATTCTCCAGGCATGAATACTGGAGTAGGCTGCCATGCCCTCCTCCAGGGGATCTTCCCAACCCAGGGATCGAATCTGGTCTCCTGCATTTGCAAGTGGATTCTTTACCAGCTGAGCTACCAAGGAAGCCCAGGAACCACTTTACTATTTTTGAAAAACTGGCAACTAAAAAGGACAAAAACCTCATCAAGCATTTAACCTACCTTTCTTATAAGATCTAAACCAGAAGAACAACCTGATAGTTGAGAGAGGGAATATTTCTCTTACAGAAGTATTCCACCCAATACATGAGGGAATGATAGTTTTAAATGCATAATTTTTATAGCCTTGATGAATAAATGAATTAAAGTAATTATCAATCAATCAATGATTTCAGTTCAGTCACTCAGTCATGTCCAACTCTTTGCGACCCCATGAATCACAGCACACCAGGCCTCCGTCCATCACCAACTCCCAGAGTTCACTCAAACCCATGTCCATCGAGTCAGTGATGCCATTCAGCCATCTCATCCTCTGTCGTCCCCTTCTCCTCCTGCCCCCAATCCCTCCCACCATCAGAGTCTTTTCCAATGAGTCAACTCTTTGTATGAGGTGGCCAAAGTATTGGACTTTCAGCTTTAGCATCGGTCCTTCCAAAGAACACCCAGGACTGATCTCTTTTAGAATGGACCAGTTGGATCTCCTTGCAGTTCAAGGGACTCTCAAGAGTCTTCTCCAACACCACAGTTCAAAAGCATCAATTCTTCAGCGCTCAGCTTTCTTCACAGTCCAACTTTCACATGCATACATGATTACTGGAAAAACCATAACCTTCACTAGACGACCTCTGTTGGCAAAGAAATGTCTGCTTTTTAATATGCTATCTAGGTTGGTCAGAACTTTCCTTTCAAGGAGCAAGCGTCTTTTCATTTCACGGCTGCAATCACTATCTGCGGTGATTTTGGAGCCCCCAAAAATAAAGTCTGACACTGTTTCCACTGTTTCCCCATCTATTTCCCAGGAAGTGATGGGACCCGATGCCATGATCTTCGTTTTCTGAATGTTGAGCTTTAAGCCAACTTTTTCACTCTCCTCTTTCACTTTCACCAAGAGGCTTTTTAGTTCCTCTTCACTTTCTGCCATAAGGGTGGTGTCATCTGCATATCTGAGGTTATTGATATTTCTCCCAGCAATCTTGATTCTGGCTTGTGTTTCTTCCAGCCCAGCGTTTCTCGTGATGTACTCTGCATAGAAGTTAAATAAGCAGGGTGACAACATACAGCCTTGACGTACTCCTTTTCCTATTTGGAACCAGTCTGTTGTTCCATGTCCAGTTCTAACTGTTGCTTCCTGACCTGCATATAGGTTTCTCAAGAGGCAGGTCAGGTGATCTGGTATTCCCATCTCTTTCAGCATTTTCCACAGTTTTTATATCTCCACAAAAAAAGAAAATTAAAATCTCTTTATTTTTTGTTATAAAAGTCATTGGTAGGAAGTTTTACAAAATCTGAGTAAGTTCATATACCATCATGCTGATGTTAGGAAAGAGAATGTCCTCATTCTTAGAAGATACACACTGAAATTATCTTTAGGGGTTAGGGGAAATATATCTATTTATTTTCAGACAATTCAAATATATTAATATGTACATAGAATTAATGGCCTTCCATGGTGGCTCGGTGGTAAACAGTCCACCTGCCAATGCAGGAGGCACAGGTTCAACCCCTGGGTCAGGAAGACCCATCCCCTGGAGCAGGAAATGGCACCCACTCCAGTATTCTTGCCTAGGAAATCCCACGGACAGAGGAGCCTGGGGGACTACAGTCCACGGGGTCACAAAGAGTCAGATGTGACTAAGTGGTTAAACAATAAATAAGACAGAAGACCGGAATAAATATAGTAAAATTGTTAACGTTTGGGGAATCTGAATGAAGGGCGTATGGAATTCCTGGTAATGTTTTTGATAATTTTTTTGTAAATCTTAGATTATTTCAAAGTAAAATGTTATTAAAAAGAGACAGGCAACAATATATTATAGACCTCATAACAGAAGTACACAATGCTACCCATGAAGTGATCTTTTACCCCCACTCACATTCCACAAAGAAAAAAAAAAAAAAACCCTAGATTTTTGACCCTCTAGAATCTGGATCTAACTATCCACGTACAGCTAAATATAGTAAAGGACACAACAGAGATGCAGTCAACAAACTCCAAGGCAAAGACAACTCAACAGGATGAACCACCTGGTATCTTCAACAAAATACTGAGATAGAATGTGAAATAATATGTGTCTAGATTAAAAGACTTAAGGATGTCCCCACAAAAACTTGTACAGAAATGTTCATAACAGCGTCATTCATAATTACCAGAAAGGAAACAATACCAATGCCCATCAACTGGTGAATAAACAAAATGTAGTACATCCACCCAATATGATATCACTGAGCTATAAACAGCAATGAAGTAGTCCATACTATAAAATGGAAGAAACTTGAAAACATGCGAAGTAAAAAGCCAGATACAAAAAAAACACAAACTATATGACTCCATTTATAAGAAATGTCCAGAAAAAGGCAACTCTATAGAAATAGAAAGTACATCAGAGGTTGCCAGGGATTGACAGAAAGGGAGAATAGGGAGTAACTGGCTTCTTTTTTGGGGTGATGGAAATAATCTGAAGTTAGCAGTGGTGATGGCTATAAAGCTTTGAGAAAACCACTGAATTGTGCAATTTAAAAGCTTGCATTTTATGCTACATGAAGTATTTATCAATTATGAAAATGGATGAGGAAAAACAAAACTTAAGAGTCTTACCAACCAATCACCTTATTCTGATCCTGATGTAAACAAATTATAAAAGTGAAAAAATACTGTAAAAGAAAAAATGTGAAAACCAACTAGGTATTTGAGGATACCAATCTTTACAGAATCCTAAATGATCAATGGATGCTAAAACAAGTGCACTAATGTTGGACCAAAAGCAAGATATTTACATAGTTGCCAGGTGAAGTGAAGTGAAGTGAAGTGAAAGTCGCTCAGTCACATCCGCCTCTTTGTGACCCCATGGACTATACAGTACATGGAATTCTCCAGGCCAGAATACTGGAGTGGGTAGCCTTTCCCTTCTCCAGAGGATCTTCCCAACCCAGGGATCAAACCCAGGTCTCCCGCACTGCAGGCAGATTCTTTACCAGCTGAGCCATAAGGGAAGCCCAAGACTACTGCAGTGGGTAGCCTATCCCTTCTCCAGGAGATCTTCCCGACCCCGGAATCAAACTGGGGTTTCCTGCATTGCAGGCGGGTTCTTTCCCAATAGCAACTGAGCTATCAGGGAAGCCCAGTTGCCAGGTACATCCCTCAAAATAACTTACTGGATACAAAGGAACACCACCTTAACCAAGTAATCAAACCTAGTATCACCATTATGGATAGAGGACACATCACTATAGCATCCCTACAAAAAAAAATACATAACCTGAATCTAATGATGAGGAAACATTACACAAACACAAACTGAACCATATTCAACAAAATAACTGACCTACTTTCTTCAAAAATGTTACGGTCAAAAATCACAGAGACTGAGGAACTGATTCCATTATCAAGGATACACAACAATAAAACACAGTGTGTCATTCTGGATTTCATCCTAGACTAAGGAAAAATACATAGCTACTCAGAACACTGTTGAGACATGAAATCTGAATAAGGACTGTGAATGAGATAATAGTTTTGTTGTAAATACTAGGTTTCCTGAGACCTTTACACTAAACTGTGGTTATGTAAAAGAATTCTAATACATTTAGGAAAAACACTCTAAAGTCTCCACTTACTCTCAAATGGTTCAGGAAATATATATATATATATATATGTTATATATATATAAAGAATGATAAAATGTTAATTGCTAAATCTGGGTCAAGAGCATCCTGAAGCTCCTTGTATATTCTTGGCATTTCCTGAAAGTCTGGATGAGGCTGTATCTTTTAGAAATATATTCTGAAATACAGGCAGATAAGAAAGTAAGATATCTCTGATAAGCCTCAAAATAATGGGACAAGTAGGGGTCTAGATGAATTAATTGGTCATGTATTAATAACTGTTAAAGCAGAATAATGGAAAACATCAGGTGTATTATACCTGTACTTTTATGCTTGAAATTTTCTGCAATAAAAAGTTTTAAAGAAGTACACAATGAAGTGGAAAAACTAAGATTCAGGAAAATTAAGTGGCACCCACATCTAGGACTCTGTTTTTTCGTATAACGTTTTCTCCATTAGTCCCTCCTTAAAAACCTCTTTATAAAGCATGAACTATTCAGGCAATTTTTATTCTCTTCATGTGAAGGTTTAGTCAGTATCGAAACAAAAGTACAGTTGATACCTCTAACTCTATTTTACATGGATATACAGTTAACTTGGAGAATAAAATCAATAAATAATGGAAGAAAACAGGTAAATGTAGATAGAAGTAATCCATCCAAACAGATGATCTACAAATTACTGAGGGGGAAAAAACCAACATTTATTAAGCACCCATTATAAGGCATTCCTTGAGTCATCACATCATTGCTGGTATAATTCTTCCCTTAGCCTTTAATTTTTTTCCTTAAAGTATGCGATTTTTTTTTTAATATTTGGCCATGTCATATGGCTGTGGGATCTTAGTTCCCCCACCAGGGATCGAAACTAGGCCATCAGTAATGAAAGTGTGAAGTCCCAACCACTGTACTGCCGGGGAATTCCCTCCTTTAATTTTTTCTTAACTGTGATAAAAATATAATTCAAGATGAGGTGATTTTTTTTCAGCCTCATTTTACAAATAAGGAAAATGCAGATGAATAAGAAGTTAAGTATTTTTGCCAAGCAGGCAGCAAGTAACCAACCAGAATCTGAACCCAGGTCTTGCTTTAATCTGCATGACTACCACTATGTAGTTTGACTGATTCTTAATTTTCTTAGATTTTCATTTCTATGAGCCAATATAAAGAGCCAAATCAATTCTGAAAAACCTGATTTTCTATTTACAAGCCTAAAATAGACAGCTCCAAAAGGCAGCCATGCTGAGACCCCCCCCACCCCCGCAAGCAGTCAGCAGCCTCCCTAACAATCTTGACACCTTTGCAATGACAAATTACATTAGAAGCTAAACTAAACAAAAGAGACTCAGATCTATAGAGTGAACTTTTGGACTCTGGGGGAGAGAGAGAGGGAGAGGGTGGGATGAGATGGGAGAATGGCATTGAAACATGTAAAAAATAATAATAATAATAAAAATAAATAAATAAATAAAAAAGAAAAGAAAAAAAAAAAGAAGAAGCTAAACTAAATCCAAAAGTACATCAGTGAGACATTTTGTTTCTTAACGTTATGTTGTAAATGGTGAATTAAAAAATCCAAATACTTTTGCATGCTTTAATGACATGCTGAATTTCTAGATTTCAGCTACAGATAAATAACTGATTAGTACGTCATTTTAAAAAGCAATACTCTGATCTCATACATGAGGAACAAATACGACTGCCCTGAATCTGTCAATATATAATTTGTAAATACTACAGAATAACCCATATCATAATTAACACTTTCTCTACAAAAATGGAAAGAAATTTTTTTTAAATATATAAAACTACAGCAGAAAATATAGTAGGAATTTAACTTACAGACAACCAATCTGCTTGGTTAAATTGGCAACATAGTGGGGAAATCTCAGGCAGACAGAGAACCAACCTGTCTGCACAACAGCCTCCTTTCCCCCATTACCAAAACACTTCACAAGCTTGAGGATCCCCAAGACCAGAGTCTGACACATCACAGTATTAAACTGAAAAATACACATACATATAGAATAGGGAATGGCAACCCACTCCAGTATTCTTGCCTGGAGAATCCCATGGACAAAAGCAGACTGGCGGGCTACAGACCATGAGGTCGCAGAGAGTCAGACACGACTGAGCAACTAACACACACACACATATCCTGATCTCATTACATGTTTTGTAGGACGAAAATGGCTTTTAAGACAAAGTACTTAAACTACTTTACCTCTTTTTTAAAATTTAAATCACTTTTTTATTGATCCTTTGTTGCTTTAAAAAAAAAGCTGGGATGTGTCAAAGCTGTTGGTTGACTGGGAGGAAAGAGCACACAATGAAAATTAAACTGCAAAGAAGTTGCTACCTTCGAGAATTTTCCATTATCACCTTGCATTTCTTTCTTTAGCAAACTTTTTTTCCCATACATACCTACTACTACAAACATATAATAACACTCAGAATTTTACAAACTGTAAGTATAACCCAGCTGTTTCAGAGAGGAGGGGAAAAAGTCCTCCAAAAATACCAGTGAAGTATTCATTTCCTCACATTCAAAACTTCAAACCACCGTGAAAAGCCGGAGATGAGAAAACACTGCACTGATTGTCTGCTAAAGCCTATTTGCAAAGACTTCTATTTCAACCTTTTGACTAATTAATAAATGTATGTTGCATCCTAAAAATACACATACTAAAACCAAGAGTCACCCAAAAAACCTACTCCCATCTAAACTAAGAGGAAAACAAATGGGAAACTAAAAAGTTACAGATAACACAGTATTTTTCCTAATATCACGAAAAAAAGAGACTCAAAACACATTTTAAGATTTTTCCAAGAAAAAGACAATTAACTTACTAGCATGCTTGTCTGCAAGCATTATAAGCGTGTTGGAAATATCTCGTCGTCTATAAAAGCACACTACTTTTGCTTCCACGTTGCCAGTTGCAGTCTAAGAAATAAGAAAAATAAAAGTCATCTGGACTGAATATTAGACTCAAGTAGTTTATAAAACAAAACTAGAGACAGCACAATTATAAGATCACTCTCATTACTGTGCCAACCACAGCTGCAGAATAGAGAGCTAAAATATTCAAATAAGGACTAGCAACATTTGTAAAAGTTCCAAGTGAAACTGAAATGTCAAACATAAAATAACTCACTGGCATCAATTAAACTAAAGTGATCAGACAGCTTTAATGACTAAAGCCAGACATAGTTAACTCTGATTAGCCTTAAGAAACTAATCCCCCAAATTTAAAAAGCCACAACATAACTTAAAACATTTAAATGTAAGTCCTCCAAACCCTCTCCCAGAGGCACAGACTAAGCGCAATGTCACCCAGCCCCTCCTCCTAAACACCCCTGCGTTCGACAGATGGTGACACTCTGCAGGTGCAGGGCAGGTCAACAGATGAGGTGGACCAGAGAGCTTGGGAAAGCATTCTCAGGTCAAGGGAGTCTATGAACCGATAATGCTCAATATTCTTGGTAGAACTTAGTCTACCTTCACATATGAAAGTATTAAAAGCCTTGAGTTATGAACACTGAAGCGCTTATTTCTTTTTGACTACAGTCTAGAATGCAATCAATATTCAGTTAGGCTGTAATTTACTGCAGCTGGGGCCCAGGCTCCTACCCTCCAATTCTTTATGAATTCTGAGAGCTTTCAAGGTCAATCGTTCACTAGAAAGTTCACTGTAAAAACACATAGATTACAATAAAACGTTCTTGTGACTTCCAATTTCAAACAAATTTGAGAACAAATTTTCAGAATTTCTCTGGGCTAACTGATATACTCAGACACAGAGAAATAAGAATATGTATGTGCTGCAGTAAATGTGTCAATTTTATGAAGTTCAGCAGCAGTATTCTAGAGTGAAGAATAGTCTTGTAGAAATATTGCCCCTTAAAATTGAAATCATATTAAATCCTAACCAAAGTGCTTCTATAATTCACAATATTGTGATCAAATACATCCTCCAGAAGCAATGATCCCACAGTCTGCCAAATGAACAGGCCAATATTTCCATGTAAATAAAATCTATCAATGACTTCAATTACCCACTTTATCATTTTTTCTCTTTTTGAGACAAAAGCATATTAAAAACCTAAAGCAAGAGTTTTAAGATATACATTTTTTTTCTGCCTCACTGATGAGTTCCTTCAACAAGGATAGTCTATAAAGCCAATTAAATTCTTATTTAAACTTGCTTGTGGTAGACAGGCATAGTTCAAAACAAATATTCTCTCCTGAATCATGTACACACTTGGCTATTAGGTAGTTTACAGCTACAGTACTCCTCTTCTCTATTATACGCACACACACCCTTCAAGTATTCCTCTAAAGTTGAACTACTGAAACTGCAGTCTAAGGCCCAGTACACAACTGTTACTGTGTAACAGACATCAGTACAGATATTAAGTGTATTATAGTATTTGAGAGTTAATTTCCTATCTCTTGAATCTAATAACAAAAAATGGGGCCTGCATTTTTATAAGCCCACTTTAAATTTAATTTTTCTACTCTCGTTTAAATTTTACAAAAGCAGCCTAAGATATTGAAGATTTTTTAAACTCCTCCACCACAAATAATTTAAGAAGCACAGCTCTGAAGACCAAGGCTAAAAGCTGCTGTATACACAGTCACCAAAGCTCTTTTGCCCTCTTCTTGTGCCTCATTCAGCATGAGCTAGCACTAGGGACGCCCACCCTCTGCATGGTGCCCACCCTCATGGAGCCTCCATTCCAGCAGAGATGCCTGCTCGCACGTCACCTGCTCTCCAACCTTCCAGAGCCCAGCGGGCATCATGTCCCTCGCCCAGAAACCTTCATTAGTTCCCCATAACTTAAGTATGAAAGTAGAACATTCCTGACAAATCACCAACACTATTTTCCTTTACTCCTTTCTTTTCCCCTCCAGACTCCATTTCTTACTCCTGGAGGCAGGAAGTAAGGAAAAAGCAGAAAAAGTTTTTGTCCTGGGGAAAAAGCAGAAGTTTCAAGGAGGAGGACAGGAGTACAGGGTCCTTAGTTGGCTAGAAAAGAAGAAAAGTCCAGTAGATGGAGCCTGGAGGACAGAGCAGTCTAAGAAAAAAGAAAGACCTGCACAAACCCCCAGGTGGGAAAAGTGGAGACGGGTATAAAGGACATACAGTGAAGAGCAATGTACTATGTTCTTTCTCCACTTAGGCTGCAGCCTCTTAAATCTCTACTCTGTCAAACATAGTTAGAAAAACATCCTCCAGCAATAAGGGGCTTTGAGTCCACCTCATACTCATGTCCATTTCTATCCTCAACTTAAAAAAGTACATTCTTAAAAAACGAAATAAACAAACACTTTCCAACATGGAAAGTCCACAGTCTGCTTCAACTAGAACAAATGGAAAGGAACTTTCTTTTCCCAACTTCTCTCCTTATTCCCAACAAATCCTAAACATCAGGAGGAGCCTTAATTTGGGTTCCATCAAAAGGGCTTTGAGGGGATCTCCTGAAATTATGTGTAAAATCTTACATGTGCAAAGATAGATTGGGATGGGGGACAAGATTAGATGCTTAAAGAAGTTAGTGGCTCCCTTTTCCCCACAAAAAAAAAAAAAAAAAAAGACCCTAAACATTAAAATAAATCTCAGGGCAAGCTGGATGGCTAATAAAATATACAAAATATGAAGATACACACAAATTATACAACATAATACACCCAAAAAATATATCCATAGCAAATAACATCAAATTTACCCACAAGCATAATTTCCAAAACTTCCTGAGACTGTACCCTCATTATTACAGGCACAAAGCTTTCTTTCAACATGTGTGCAGACTGAATCTTTAGGAGAGCAACACCCAAACTAGAGTGACTAACTAAAATTTTCCCAAAAGCTGTTTTCTATTTTAACTTTATAGTCTTCCTCCAAAAGATCATCACCAGTCTATCTGAGTACAACTTACAGAAGAGGAAAAGAGGAAATATAAGACAACAATGTTGAACTGTTTTCATCAACCCATTATTTAGTTTTGCAACTGAAAGTTCTGGGGAAAAAAAAAAACAACTGAGACAAAAATCTATCCTTTAATTCAAAAAAAGAAAATACTTAGTTCTGCTTTTTAACTGACAAATAACATTTCAAATAAGATTTTTAAAAAAAGGAACTATCAACCTATAAAAGTGAATTTTGTATAAAAATAGTGACAAACGCTTATCCTAGGAATTTTGTTTAAAAAAAAATTATATTTCTTTTACTTTTTTTTCCCTTTGGTCATGCTGTACAGCTTGTAGGATCTTAAGTTCCCAGAGCAGGGACTGAACCTGGGGCCCAGCAGGGAAAGCACCACGTTTTAACCACTGGACCAGAGAATCCTAAAACACATCCTACCTAATTAGAAGAAAGTTAATAAAATAGGTTAATATTCTTTCTCTTAGCTTATCAATTAGAATGTATCAAGCATTCTTAAATTCATTATTCGGATTTTTCCAATCGTGTTAAACTTCCCCACTTGGCCAACTTGACCTCTGACCCACTCAGGGCATTTCTGGAACTCTTATGGCCCCGATCCCAAGAATACCTCCTTCTCATCCTTTAAGCTTCAATTTCAATGTCCTTAAAGTCCAATCCCTATTCCAAGGAAGCAATCTGTTATTCTGTCAAGACTCTTGCTTATTTCCTTTGTAGAAATTAACACCATTTATAATAACTTTCTTTATACCTGTGCATTCATCTTCTTCTGTGTCTCCCTCATGAGAATGTGGACCCTGTGTGGGTCCACACTATGTAGACCAAAGACTAGGTCCATAGCAAAGACCATGTCCATATTGGTCACCGCAGTATCTCTGAGCCTAGCATGGTACCTGCTATATAATAAAAACTCGAGAAATATTTAATGAATTACTTAAAATGAAATCTTTCACACCCCTTCAGAAATAAAGGTCCTATGTAAATATCTAATAATTAATTACTCAAACACAGTTCCTTTTAATCAATACTCCATCCACTCAAAATTCTCAATCTCATCTCTCACGATTCAGTGACCCCTAGTCCCCTAAGGACTGTGAGTATATTAATGACTTCCTGTGAAAGCAGAGGGAGAGGGAGAAGGTGAGGATGTGGAGGAGAGGGACTTTCAAAGTAAACAGTAATATAATGATGGAGTCTGAAATAATTCAGGTTCTACCTCAACGTGTAACCCCGACATTTAAGTTACTTAACCATGGGGTACTTCCCAACAATCCATGATGTATCTACTTTAGTGTAAGGTACTGTGAGGCTCAAGAGATGACAAACTTGAATCCCTAGATTATATGCTTCCAGAGCACCATGCTCTGGTGTTTGTAAATTTAGCACAGATGCAATTTTCCTTCTTCTTGTGGAATTATCTGGCTGATGTCCATCTTCACTACTAGACCTATCTCATTCATTCTTCAGTTCCTAAAAGTGGGTATCTAAAAGTACCTGGCAGGTAGCAGGCTCTTACAAATATTTGTAAAATGAATGAACCAAAGTACTTATAACCAGTAAAGCCATGTACAAGTATTAACATCAAACATCTGAGAAATTCACCAATTCAAGAAAATATTTACTGAATGCCTTAACTATGTGCCAGCCACTATTCTAAAGCACTTAGGATCCATTAGTGAACAGAAAAGATCACTACATACCTAGGGCTTTCATTCTAGTTTGCAAAATCAGGCAAGGAAAATACAGGGACACCTCATTTTACTGCACTTGAGCTCACTCAACTTCACAGATACTGTTTCTTTACAAACTGATGGGTCAAGCAAGTTTATCAGTGCCATTTTTCCAACAGCATTTGTTCACTTAGTGTCTGTCACATTTTGGTAAATCTTACAACATTTCAAACTTTTTCATTATTATGACCCATTTGAAATGGTGACCTTTAATATATGTTATGAGTCACTAAAGACTCAGATGACAGCTAGCATTTCTTTTAGCAATAAAGTATTTCTCAATGAGGTATGCACATCTTTTTTTTTTGGCTGCACTGGGTCTTGGTTGCTGCATGTGGCGATCTTTAGCTGTAGCATGAGAACTCTTAGTCGTGGCATGTTGGATCATCCCTAGACCAGGGATCAAACCCAGGCCCCCTACACTGGGGACCTCAAAGTCAGCCACTGGACCACCAGGGAAATCCCTGCATGTACATCATTTTATACACATAATAGACTACAGTATGGTGTAAACCTAACCTTTATATGCACTGGGAAACAAAAAAACTCATGTGACTTGCTTTACTGCAATCTCTGCCTTACTGCAGTGGTCTGAACCGAACCCACAATATCTCTGAGGTATATACACAAAGTATGCCGCTGCTGCTGCTGCTGCTAAGTCGCTTCAGTCGTGTCCGACTCTATGCGACCCCATAGACGGCAGCCCACCAGGCTCCCCCGTCCCTGGGATTCTCTAGGCAAGAACACTGGAGTGGGTTGCCATTTCCTTCTCCAATGCATGAAAGTGAAAAGCAAAAGTGAAGTCGCTCAGTCGTGTCCGACTCTATGCGACCCCAGACTGTAGCCCACCAGGCTCCTCCGTCCATGGGATTTTCTAGGCAAGAGTACTGGAGTGGGGTGCCGTAGCCTTCTCCGACATAAAGTATACATAAAGTATATTTGAAGATGATAAATGATATGGAGGAAAAAGCAAGGCACAGGGAACTGGAAACGAGACAGTATTAAGGTGAGTGCCTATGAGAAAGAGCCGAGATGGCCCAGTAGTTAGGACTCTTTTCACTGCCATGGCCTTGGATTCAATCCCTGGTCAGGTACTAAGATCCCACAACACACACACAGCATGACCATAAGAAAACACTATCAGCCAAGAAAGAGTTTACTCCACTTGGAGCCAAATGAACGAAACAGGGAGCAGCCAGAGAATACCAGTCTCACAGGCCAATATTTTTCTTTGAATCCTAGTTAACTTTCTAAATAAACTGATACCGTAAACAGTGTGGAATTGCCTAAATCTTTATTAAGCCTTTTATTTAAAACATTTTTTTTTTAATTTTTAGCAGCACTGCGTGGCTTAGAGGATCTTTCCTCCCAGACCAGGGATGGAACCTGGGCTGTGGCAGTGAAAGCGCTGAGCCCGAACCACTGGACTACAAAGGAATTTCCTGGAATTGCCTAAATTCTTAAACCTTACATCAATAACATAAAAGAGAAGCACTTCGGGGAAGACATCTCAACAGTTTCCACCCACAGACTGACCTAACCCTGCAGCCATTTGCTTCATTTGGTGGTTGGCGGTCTCAAATTCTACAGAAGTTTTTAAAATGCAACATCGCCAGGGTATCCCCAAAAGTGAACCAGGACATCCAAGTCAGGCATGCCCTTGGCCAGACCTGGCTTCCAGGGGCTCAAAACTAGACCAGTCTCCAGATGGTATTTTGGGGGGAAAGTATAAGCTAGATAGCCCCCAAACATTTTGATTGCAGGAATCCTCACCAGCTACACAGGCAACTCTCAAAACCATCAGAAATTTATGGTCAGGTCGCTTATGACTATTCAAGTGCCTCCGTTGTAAAAGCTGAACTATTGCCAACAGTCATTATGCTGCTGCTGTCCTGGACACCCTCGATCATGGACAAAACAATGGGTAAGTTTTATTTATTCCAGCCTACAGTACCAAAAAAGCCACTTTATAATTATACCAATACTGTAATTCTTATTAGTTAGCCTAGTCTAGAATTTTACAAATTCCCTTAAATATTATATTTCCTAACTTCTTCCTTCTCAAGCTGAAACAGGAAAAAATTAATTCACTAAAAAGGGAGAAACACAAATTATGACTTCAAATATAAAAAGAGACTGAGTTACTGGAGTGGCCTGCTCGGAGAAGCTCCCAGCAATTTAAAGAAATCTGCAGATGTTATATATTCAATATCAATATTTAATATCAGAGGTAATTATAAAAAGCGAAAATATTCGGAATCCTGCATAATTCTCTAATCTGAAATCCATACTTTCAAAGAGTCTGGAACTGCAAGTAAAATCACCTCTTATGCCCTTTACCCACTTATCCTTCAATAGGAAACAAGTATTTCTTGATATTAGAATCAAGAACACTCAGTGTATACCTTGTTGAGTTCTTCTATCCTTCTGATGAGGTACGGATTGCTTGAGGAATTCTCAAAGTAGACATAATCTGTAAGTAAAGGAAGTAGAGAGCTTAATCTTTTCAACAGAAAGTTCACATGTGCCAATCTGTGACTTTTTATATTAGGTAATTCACATTCAAAATGAAGCACGCCCATAATTCATTCCCTGGTAAAAGCAAACTTAGTAATGCAAACTTAATATATTCCTTCATGTGCCTACCATTCACAGATCCTTATTTTCCTGGCATTTTCACTTCCATTCATGTTTTATTCAAGTTCTCCTAGACTCTTGTCCCACATGTGTCAAATTTTTAATAATAAACAAAAAGACACCTCTCATCATTTAGTCAGGGCTGACTAAACATGTGTCTTTCATACTGTAACTGCTTCCCCATCTTTTCACTCCAATCCATTTGCCCTGGAGTATGCTTCTCACATAAAACTATTGACCTAAGACAAATTCAGAGCATCTTGAAAGGCTTAGCAGCCCAAAGTACATTTCAATCACCAACTTAAAAAAAAAATCAGGTGAGCAGAGCAGAAGCACACGGACCAACTTTTTCACAGCTCTATCTAGGAGGATGGGGGCGGGGAGAAAGGAGACAGGTCACTATTTGAGAGGCAGAGCTCTCTGGAGGTGATATCGGGTTTTTTTAATACCTCATTTACCAAATTTAATCTAGACCCTTTTAGGGTCTTGTTATAATGAAATTGCTGCAGCCCTTCAACAAAAAGGATGAAAATTTTCAAGTGTGGTTTTTCCTGTCATCTAATAGGCTCACTGGAAACTCCCCACTGTGTGTTTATTTGAGAGGCTGAGCTGTATTGTCTACCTTAGTGGCTCTGTCCCTTCTCCCTTCTGCAAAGTGGCCTCATTTAGCCAGGCCATTCCCACCACCATCCATCAAGAAGCTCGGCTAATGAGCAGAAGAGCACGTCTCACACACAAACACGCCACTTATCTGAATTATTATTTCACCAGGAAAGAGACAGGAGGGCGTCGTGAGTAGGGAGAAAGTTTGTTTGACCTTATTTCTCTCTTCTGCAGAAGGCTGGGAAGGAGGCAAACAGTAGAGCGAACGTCCAGGCAGAGCTCAACTCCCCACACTAGGCTGCGGTGCCCTGGCCCCTCTAAGCCCCATTATTGGGGGAGAGGGGAGGGGGTCGGGGAGGAACCGGACAAGAAACCGAAGGGAGAGTGACGACGGAGAGGTGTAGGGCCCTGTCCCCGCAAACAGGCCTATCCAGCTCTGCCCCTGGCTGGGCCCCCATCGCGCCCACCCACACCCCCAAGGAAGCGGAGGAGAAGAGGCGGGGGGCGAATGTCCCTCCACCCTCTCCAAACCCCCAATGCCTAGATGCCACGCGAGGATAAACCACCCTCTTAAGGGGCTTAACGGCCCCCACCCCCATGTGGGTTTCATGGGTGGGGGGTGGGGGTAGGGTGCGTGATAATTCATACCCGCAAGTACAGGCTTGGCCCCGAAACCTTGGGCGGGGCGCGGGGGTGTGGATGGGCCCGGTCCCTTTGCGGGCCACGGCGGGGGAGGGGGGAGGGGCGGGGTGGGCAGCCCCGGCCCCCACCGCAGGCCCCCAGCCGCCTGCGCCCTCAGCCCGGGCGCCCGCGGCTGCCAGCCGTTAGGCTGAACTCGCCCCGACCCCCCCACTCCCGGGGCCCGCTCCCAGACGGGCCGGGTCGGGCCGAGCCTTCCTACCTCCGACCCGGTACATGTTGGCCGCCATGTCCGCCCGCCCGCCCGCGGAGCCCGAGCCGAGCCCCGCCCGCCGCTGCCGCCGCCACCGCCGCCGCCGCCTCAGCCTCGGCCGCCGCCGACTCCTCGCCGCGGGGGGGAGGGAAGGGAGGGAACAAGGGGAGGGGGAAGTGAAGGGGAGGGGACGCCCAGGGGGTGGGGGCAGGTGCCCGCCCCCAGCGCGGGGCGAGGGAGGGCCGAGTTGCCCGGCCAGGGGAGGCCGGAGCGCTGGGGACCAGCAGGGAATTGGGGAGCGGGGTGCGGCTTGGGGGGACCTTGCTGGAAGTGGAGGGTCCTAGGGCAGGGGTCCTGGCCCAGGCCGAGGCCTGCCGCCCCAGCCAGCGTACCCCGGCACCTGCCCACCCCGAGACTGGGCTTCCTCTCCCCGCCTCAGTCCCTGGAGACCTCCAGGCTGTGTGACCTCCAGCACGTGAGCATCAGTCTGGATGCAAACACTTGGATGCAAATAAGTGCTCGCAGCAGGGCGCCTTCCTTTAGGTGAGGTTAAGGCAACCGGCCTGGAGCCCGAAGGCCCTGGAGCCATGGGTATGACAAGTGCTGGCAGCTTCTCAGGGCAGAGACCTAGAGGATGGCGGAACTAGGAAAACTGACCCCCTTCCAACTCCATCCTAACTGCACTGGCGTGCCAATCCGCGTTCACCCCAGAACCAGGATGAACAGAACCCACTCCCCACACCTGGAGGCCTTGCCTCTAAACAGGCCCTATATGCAGTGCAGCCCGGCTGGGAGAAGAGACCATTAGAGGAGGGGGGCTTCCTTTGCCGTTAGGGGAACAGGGCCCTACAGTTCATGTGACCACAACTCCTCAGAGGAAGAGATGGTGCCAGTCAGCTTGCTGATGATGGACTGTTAACTGATTATGTGCCAAATGCTTTTAAAGTTATTATTTTCCCAGGCAAATTCTCTAGACAACCCCTGTTTTCTCAGCCTTCAGACCCTCACAGAAACAAAGAGCCAAATTGAGTTGAATCTAAGCTGGTTGTCCCCTAAATGAACACAAACAACTTTCTTTAGGGAAGTCAATCCATTCCGAACCACTCCCAGATATTGTTGGGTAATAAACGCGAAGAGGACCCCTTACTGTTGTGGGTTGTTTGGAGTTTCTGGTGCTTTACAGCCTTGTGTTGTTGACTCTGCGTTTGGCAGTCTGTGGATGAGAAGTGTCCCCAGAAAAGAAGGCTGTGTTCTGCTTTGTCTGGTGATGGCATTTATGATTGTCATTATCACAAATAGAGGTGAAAATAGTTCTCTGGCTAGCTAATGGAAAGCAAAAAATAAAATATAAAGCACTTTAATAAAAAGAAATATAAAGCATCTTTGCCTGAATTACCTTGATTGTGTAACTCAAGTTTCTTCAAGTATAAAATGGGGACACACTAATTGCACCTCACAGGTGGGGTAAGGAACAGTTGTGATTATATCTTAAAATGCTTTGTAAACCATTCAGCAAAGAGCACTATGCAAATAACAGGTGTCTGCTGCTTTTTTTTTTTTTTAACTCAAGCAAGTTTCAGATTCCCAAAGGTTTTACGCTGTGAGTCAAATTGTGATCTCACGTCAACTCTTTTGACCTAGAGAAAAAAGTAAAGCTGTTCTGTTATGCACACTGCATAGCTATTATTTACCATAATCCCTTTACTGGAGATTCCACAGAAAACATATTGTGACGTATCTGACATCACTCTCTCCATTTCTAAGCTGACACGTAAATAGGCTGCATAATTTAGCTGGAGTTAAACCATAAACTGGCAGCAGTGTTGGGATAATTCAGCCCTTTCCTTTGGCCTAGAATTCTCTAAACCAGGAAGACTGTCTCCAAGTGGAAAGGCCACCTGGAAACCATAAACTGCAAAGGAACAATAGGTTGCAAGCTCTATTAAAGGGTTTTCCCATTATTTTTAAATAAGTAAGCAGTTTCTCCCCTTCAAAATATCTCTGTATTTCTGATAGTTACTTGCCTGCCTGTCTCATTTCCCCAGCTTTGTGCACCTTACCAGATACTAACCACAATAAATGGGCAAAAAGTGCCAAGAAAACGTCTTCCCCCATCCATACTGATCTCCTTAGGAACAGCCTTATCCAGAAGCCCCAACCCACCCCATTCCCCCATGAAAGGCCTCAGGAACTTGGGGGAACGGAATTAATGATGGTGGAAGTAATGATGGTGGCAGAACCCAGGCTCTTTCCTTCCTCTAGATTCTGTGTGTATAACCTTTTGCATCTCTAGCTCCTGGGCCAATGTCTTCTACATAATAGGTGCTCAGTATCTGGAAGAATAAGTGCCCATGAATGATGGACTTAACATAGAGAACCAGGTGCAGAGTTGAATGCAGGGACTTTTGTCTATGAAACTTTTATACTTCCAAATAGCAAAGAAGTATGCATATAAAAGAGTTCAGCAAATGTTTGTACATAGAAGGAAAAAAAAACGTACAAAGAAGGGTGGAAAAGCCATAGCTTCAAAGAACCCAAGGCACTTCTACCTACTCAGGCTGCATGGTTCAGATCACAAACTTGTCACCAACTAGCCCAAACTTTACTCCTAGCTTGGCTGTTAGGCTTTACAAGTTGCTTGACCCCTCTGATCCTCAAGTTCTAGAAATCACGACTAGCTACTAACACCTGATTCTAACACTTGTACTAAAAAGTGAAATATACAAAGTTTGGGGCACGTGTTAAGCTTTATACTTATTAGGTGCTTTCTCTCTATTCCAGTCATCCTCATTACTAAAACAGAGGGGTCTCTCAGATTGTGCCAGAAACTCCAGGAAAAGTCCAGCCTCTCCATGGGTAAAATTTCCTGGCATGACTGCTGTGATTAAAGAATCATGATAAGGGATTGCCAAAAGGCCCAGAATGTTCTCTGTGTCAGTCCCCAGAGTCCCACAGCTTAGCTGAAAAAGTGGATGCTGCAAGGAAGCTATAGATAAAACAGTGTTGGTTTTTGCTTCAGCATCAAGATGGAGTTTTTATATATGGAAAAAAAAAAAAAGAAAACAAGATAGGGCTGTCCAGAGTCTGGGAGTTTTGTGATATTGAACTCAAGAAAGGAGGCTGAAAAAGAAAGGAGCCTGAGGGTCTAGAATGTAATTAATCAGGAACCAGATAACAGGCTTTAGATAAAGTACCATAGCTTGTCCTTTGTGCTTTCTTTGATCTGTTTCTTTTATTTTTCCTTTCTTTTCTTTCATAACAAAACTTATATTGTTATTTAGCAAAATTCTATTAGAAAAATGCCAATCTGTCTCAGCTATTCCAAGGTGGTCCCAGGTTGTACCAGCAGATGACTATTCCAGGAGAAAGCAAGAATCAAAGCAACTGAGCCCCTAAGGGAAAGAAAACCAGAGTCAGAGTTTCCTAGCTTCTTCAGTCCTGGCGCCTTCTCTTCCATTGATCCTCTGGGCTAAAAACATGAAAACCCAGGGCCAATCTCAGAAAGTCTGGACTTTTGAGTGTGTGTGTTTTAGGAGTCCGGAGCAGGCAATGGCACCCCACTCCAGTACTCTTGCCTGGAAAATCCCATGGACGGAGGAGCCTGGTGGGCTGCAGTCCATGGGGTTGCTGAGGGTCGGACATGACTGAGCGACTTCACTTTCACTTTTCACTTTCATGCATTGGAGAAGGAAATGGCAACCCACTCCAGTGTTCTTGCCTGGAGAATCCCAGGGACGGGGGAGCCTGGTGGGCTGCCGTCTATGGGGTTGCACAGAGTCGGACACGACTGAAGCGACTTAGCAGCAGCAGCAGCAGCATTTTAGGAGTCTATGGTACTCTCGCTCTCATGGTCTCAAAGGAGAGCAAGCTCAGCCATTTGGTGGCATCCACAGTTTCCTTCTCTAGGTTCAACATTGCCTCCAGGTCCTGGAAAAGGGACTGGAAATCACAAGGTGGACAGGGATGAGCCTTTGGAAGGGTACTCTAAATGATTTAAGTGTGTTTTTGTTTTGTGAGATGTTTTTGTTTTTTTTAACCTATGGAGCACTAGAGTGCTGTGGATTTGAATGGGAGATGGCAACAGCACATGCTGTGGGGTCAGGAAGTAGAATCCTAAAAGGCAACGGGAAGTGTTGAGGGAACCTTTGTAGGAGTGACTCAGACCACAGCCAAAAAAGATCTTTGGCCATCTATGCAAAGATCCTACTGATTGGAAAAGACCTTGATGCTGGGAAAGATTGAGGGCAGGAGGAGGAGGGGGCGACAGAGGATGAGACTGTTGGATGGCATCACCGACTCAATGGACATGAGTTTGAGCAACTCCAGGGATGGTAGAGTACAGGGAAGCCTGGCGTGCTGCAGTCCACGGGGTCTCAAAGAGTCAGACACGACTTAGTGACTGAACTACAACAAGAGCAAAGAGAGTGGATTGGAGATGATAGAGAGTACAGGTTGGTGAAAAGGGCTGCTGACTGGGTAAGAGGTCACGGGGTGTGAGAGATGTGGATTGGTTTGAGAGAAACCCAGAGGTGTGGGAGATGCAGGATCTGGTGCCTTTGGGGAGACTTAAAGTAAAAAGGTAACAACTGGGTGGAGAGAGGTGTGATTCAGTGAGCAGACAGTATGGGAGGGGAGGCAAGTTGGGGGAAGAGGGATGGTTGACAGGTTCAATTTTAGAAAAGTTGTGTTCCAGGTGCCTTTGGAAACATGCAGGTATGTTTCCTCATTAGAAAAGAGGTGGATGAACAGACCCAGAGTCTGAGAGATCTGGGCTAGAAATACTCTCTTCTATGTCACCATCAGCTCAAAGCCCTGTCTGTCTTGTCTGAGGAGTAAGCCAAACCCTGGCCCCAGGGGAAGAAGCAGGTTCCCTGAATCCTCCAGCTTAGGAAAAAACAGGTTTAGCCGGTCTTGGTCCAGGAGATCAGAGTCCAGGTCCAAATGTGCAACAGGCAGGGTGTGGGCAGGCAGCCACGCAAGTCACCACCAGGACAGATGGTGAAGACAAGGGGGCATGCCCCAGGGCTGACCTGCCACAGGCAAAATACTCAGCTAGGGAAAGAGAAGTCTGCTCTCGGGGTGAAAAAAGGAGCTGGGGTAGGACGGTGGGATGGGGGAAGAAAAGAACAGGAGGAGAAGGGAAAGGACACAGCCTGAAAAAGAAATCTGTCTATTCCTACCTCACCCTCTTGCCTCTAAGATGGTACAGAAGGTTACACAGTGGTCCCCCCAAATATATGTCTACCTGGAACCAGAACCTGCGAATGTGACCTTATTTAGCCAACAAGTGTCCTTCTGTGAAACAGAAGAAGAGAGGGAACAGAATGAAGAGAAGGCATGGAAAGGTGGAGGCCAAGATGAGTGTTATGAGCTACAAGCCGAAACAACGCCAAAGACTGCCGGCAACCACCAGATACTGGGGTAGAAGCATGGAGTAGATTCTCCATCAAAGCCCCCAGGAGGAATCAAGTTTGCAGGCACCTTCAATTCTGGCTTCTGGCCTTCAGAACTATGAGACAATACATTACTGTTGTTTGAAGCCACCCAAGTTGTGGTAATTAGTTACAGCAGCCCTAGGAAACTCATACAGATGGTAACCACCCCTTGATTTTAAGTAAACATAGATTCAGCCAGAAAACACTGAGCACTATATGCAGAGACTAAGGGACATGGAAGCTGAATAAAAGAATAAAAGAGGGGGCTTTTCTGGTGGCTCAGTGGTAAAGAAGCCACCTGCCAATGCAGGAGACACAGGTTCCATCCCCGAGAAACCAGGAGAATTCCACATGCCACGGACCAACTAAGCCCCTGTGCCACAAATATTAAGCCTGTGCTCTAGAGCCCGGGAGCCACAACTTCTGAGGCCCATGTGCCCAAGAGCCAGTGCTTTGCAACCAGGGAGGCCACCGCAAGGGGAAACCTGAGCACCATGGCTACGGAGTGGCTCCCACTTGCCCCAACTAGAGAGAAGCCTGTGCAGTAACAAAGACCCAAAACACTAAAAAATAAGTAAATGAAATAAAATTTTAAATATTTTTTTTAAAAAGATAGAGTTACACAGAGAGAAGGGGCCCACACCACTCCAGATAAGTCCTGCTCAAGTCCTTTAGATATGGTTGGCTTAGCGCTAACAGAAAACACCCAGATGCTATGCCCTTCAGCTCTCAGTGGAATAATCCTTCTCCCCTTCCATTTTTCCTTCCCCGGCACACAGGTAGAGTATCACACATTCCCATAAGCAATAGCAGATTACCAAGAAGGTAATACACAAATTCACCCCTCCATTCCTTTGTCAGGAAGCGCTCTGGCTCCTCAGATCCCAGTCAATGCTTCTAGGGTGGGGAGTAGAGTAGGGGCTTTCAAGAATATAATCTTGTCTACAAAAATGCCCTTTTCATTCACCAAATAAGTAATGAGCACTGTTAAAAGCATTAAGGACACACCAGTGAAGGAGATAGAACACCTGCCCCCTGGAGCTTATATTCTTGTGAAGAAGTCAGAGAATGACCAAATATAATAAATCCATCAATAGATGTGCTAGTATACAATGATAAATGCACTACCAAAAGTAAATCAGGATAGGGAAACCAAAAATGATGATGGTGGTCAGAGAAGACTTCTTGGATATAAGAACTCAAAAGAGACCTAAGGATAGAATGGAGTGAGCTGCTGGGACATGTGGGGAGCAACATGCCAGGACAAGGGAAGAGCAAACGCAAATTCCACAAAGCAAGACTCAGCCTGACCTGATTGTGACCTAGGAAGACCAGTGTGGGTAGGAGATGAGGTCAGGGAAGTGAGCAAGGTCCAACCACGTCGAGCCTGGAAGGCCCTGGTAAAGTGTTTGAATTTTGTTCTAAGCGTACTGGGAAGGCTTTTGAGAAGTGGAATATTTCCTGCCATATCAGTAAGCAAAGGATGTTACAGTCATCAGCAATTGCAGCCACCAAGGAAGGTAAGCTCGTGAGTCCTGAGGGGACTCAGGAAGGAAAGAATACCTGCCACCCAGCAGCCACCAGACTGCAGGCACTCCCTAAGGTGAACCCTGAAAACCACAGGATACTGGCCCCAGATAGCTGAGGCACCTATCAAAGGAAAGAGTTCAGAAAGCCCGGACTCCCGCACCTTCTCATCCAGAGAAAAGCACTAAATCCCTTAACTTGGGATATCTGGTTTTCTTTAATTAGCAATACTGTTTTGATGTTCAGCCTATCTGCCCTTTGTTGCAACACTTCTATATAACAACCAGGCTCCTCCTTCCGCCTCTTCAGAGTTTTCTCAGGGTCACTTGAGGTGCTGTCTCCTGGGCCTGAATTCCAACAAGTTCCCTTGAGGAAAGCATAACTCACAACCTTTATGTTGTGAATATTTTTTAAGTGAACTCTTTCAACAGAGGAGTGACAGGAATCTGATTGACATTTTTAAAAGATCGCCTGGAACATGGAGAACACAAAATTGAAAGGGGCCAGTCTTGACTTATAATTCAGAAAAGCATGACTGGGGACTTCCCTAGCGGTCCAGTGGTTACCACTCTGCACTTCCATTGCAGGGGATTTGGTCAAGGAACCAAGATCCAACAGCTTCAAAACAAACAAACAAACAAACCAAAGCAGCATGTGTTCTCTGGAGGCATCAAACCTCCTCTGAGCACTAGGGATTCAAAACTCACCAATCTGATGTTTATGTGTTGGAAAACCAAAATTCCTCCTATATTTCATTTGATGTAATAGTGAAAGAGACCCCTTCCAACTCAAACTGGGGTTCTGAGACCTGTGCTAATTAATGGCTGTGAGAGAAATGACAGTATACCCTAGCTACCTTTTTAAATCCTCTTCCAAATCCTATTAGACAGCATCCAGTCATGTAGGCTGTAGTTAGTTCCCCTCATGCCTGATTCTGTCGCTGAGGTTTTCCTAGGCCGTTCTCCTTTCTTTCAGCTGAACTCCATCTGGGTCATGGGGAGCATGTGAATTCCATGAATATGAGCCACTTACTGCATTTTTTCATCTTAAATAAAGTGACTTGGTTATAAGTGATGCCATGTATAAAATAGCATGGTTGAAGCAAAGCCTCCTGAAAGTTTATACACACACACACACACAAACCCACACTCCACTGTGGAGAGTGGAAACACAGAGACTTGTTTCGAGGCTAACATACTTCAGTACAGAGGTAGAGAGCTAGGAAAAAAGTCTGAGAAGCCCAGGTTCCAGGACCCATGTGATAAATAGTGGGGTCCAATGGTGATAAACCAGAGCAACCAATCGATCACTGGATTTGACGATACGGTGGTCTTCAGAGACCAACTCCCTTTTGTCTTCTCTTTTGGTAATTCCTGACTGTCCAAATCCTAGGCAGCTTGAACCAAATTAATAGGGTCTGGCCTTAGATATTCTACAGCACGGATGGCTCCAAAGAGCAGAGAAGGGGCTCATGAATCCCCCAAAATGAAGGATGAGTACTATCATTTGCTCTTCCATCAGTGCCGGTTATCTTTATCCATAGGTTGGTAGCTGCTGCCCTTTCTACAAGAGATGGAGGGAAGTTTATTTGCAGTCTTGATTTCAAAAAGGACAGAAAATGTTGGAGAGCTCAAAGTGAAACTCCTGGATAAATAAATGGTTGTTTATGTTTCCTTTTATCTCTGTGAAGTTTTGGAAGATAAACCGTGAGTAGTTCAGAGCTGCCCCAAGGAGCTTCTTTTACAAAGCCAGGCCAGGACCATATTATTAGTGGCAACTAATGCAATGTTTCCCATTTAATTGCACCAATCAGAGCATTGAAGACTTGGCTTCAAATAGAGGGCACCTGGAGGCAGCTTAACCTTTTTGAAGTTTTAGTAAAGGTTGCCCAGAAACTGTCCGGTCAAATCCCATCACTGGTTGCTTTCTGCAAGAGGAGATGAAATGTCCATCACTGGAAGTCCTAACCCCCTTCCACCCTCCCGCAGGCTTCTGATTTGGTGGGTGAAATTTGGACTGTGTTCATGGAATAGAGGATGGAGAGGGTGGAGCCCTCCTCCCAGTTAGGAGTCGGAATTCTGGAAGTGAAGGGGAGAGAGAAGTTTCCAGCATTTCACTGAGTCTTCTTCCTGTGTCCTTAAATCTGGCTGCCTCCTCCTGTCCCCAGTCTCTTCTCCATATTTACACAGAACCGAGGTTGGACCCTCTCTGTTGGTGGCCTGAAGTCTCTCACTAGGCAAGAGCAACTTCAAAGGCAGAGAGTCTGAGGACTGTGTGACTGTGGTGTTCCCAAGTCTTCCCACCAACACACACATCTGCACACCCCAACAAAGTCCCTCAGATCTGGGCTGGAGTGGGTAACTGCTTGCCTGTCACAATCATTGCCTCCAGAAGGAGATTTGAGGTGAAGCCTTCACAGTTCCACACCGACTTCTCCACGGTAGCCACCTTCTCCTAAAGCAACCGCAGCCGAGGGCAGGCCCGAGATGTGAGCAATTCCCAGCCAGTGGCATGTTGCTGGGATCTGATGCATTATTTATTATGCTGGTGTCAGCGTGGCTCCCAGGCACCAGGGGAAATGGAAAAGGCACTTGGGCCTGTGCTGATGAAACTAAATATTTAAACAGGAATCATGAGGTGAGGTAAAATCCATTTTTCTTCAGTAAAGCAGAGAGGGCCACAGATAACTTCAAGGTTGAGAACCTGGTAAACACCAGATCATAGGGGAAGGCTGGGGGCTCCTGGTCCGTGGCTCTCCTCCACTCTCAGCTCCCAGTTCCTCTCCTGGGCAGATGTAAAGGGTTGGCAAGGCACTTCGGAGTTGAAGGAGGAAAGGGGAGTTGGAGGAGCAGAGGAATTGATTCAGAGGCATGGTCACCCTTTTATGGCTCTGTGGGAATGAAATTTGGAGACACCAGAACAAGGTCCAACCAGACGCATTCCTCTGTATCCTTTTTGTCCATTTCCCTGTTTCCTGAGACCTGGTCTACTGCATCTGCTCAGCTGAGCGCACTCACCTTCTGATTAGCTGGAAGAAGGAAGATGTGATGCTGGGCAACCGTGAACCAACCCTCTTGTCTTGATTCTTCTTATCCCACCTGAGACAGTCCCAGTTAGGAAGCCATCCTCCACCCACTGCACACAAACCCAGAGGATACCCTGTACAGAAAGGAACACGGGGGAGTAGGGCCCTCCATTAAGAAAAATTTTTTTTGGCTACACTGGGTCTTAGTTGCAGCATGCTGGAGCTTGAGTTTCAGCATGGAAACTCCTAGTTGAGGCATGTGGGATATAGTTGCATAAATAGGGATCAAACCCTGGCCCCCTGCATTGAGAGCACCACGTCTTAGCCACTGAACCACAAGGGAAGTCCTAGGGCCTTTCATTTTTGATATACAGAAATCTCCAACTATGAGGAAAGACAAGGTCTCCAAAGGTAATTTCCTGGTGGAAAGAAATAGCTGTGGTTTGGCCTGGCTTCTTCTGCTGTGTTTTCCCATCATGGTGGGATCCTTCACTTGTATTTCCACAGCAGTCGCTGTTCCTGGTCCCCAGGGATGTGCTTTTTCCCAGTCCCTGCATGAACAAAACACCTTTATCTTCCTTTCGTCTAAAGACAGCTGAGACAGGCTGACATTTTCAAAATTAACTTTTATAAGAACTTAGGAAATAAAAGGAAGTAATTGCAAAAAGTACAAAGGCAGAAGTTCAATTCAGTTCAACGTTTATTGAGATCCTGTGTTTAGCTGATACTCTGGATTATCTTAATAGATGAAATGGATTTCTGATCCTCAAGGAGTTCACTGTCCAATGGAAGAAGCAAACAATTTGAGTATGATGAGTTGTAATCTAATAAAATAAAAGCCATAATTGCCCAGAGTTGGTAGCAATTAATATGCCCTGCTGTAAGGGCAGGGCTGGTCAGAGAAGACTTTGAGAGAAGGTGCTATTTCATCTGAAGCATCAGTTAAAAATAAAATCTTTGCCTGGTAAAGAGTCGGAAAGGACATTCCAGACAGAGGGAAGAATATGTAGAAAGTACACGTAGGACACATGAGAATCAACTGGAAACTTGGTTCAAAGCCAGATTGCAAAGGCCTTACATGCCAGGCTAAGCAGTTTGACCTAATCCTATAGGACCTAGAGGCAATGGGACCCGAACACAGTTACATTTATATTAAGTTAGAAGGATAATAGTGGCTAAAATTGAATAAACAGCCTTTTTTTTTTTTTTTTTTTTAAATTTTTGGCCACACCACTGGACTTGGAGGATCTTAGTTCCCGGACCAGAGGTTCCCCAAACCTGTGCCACCTGCAGCGGAAGCGAGAGAGTCCTAACCGTTGGACCAAATTCCCAATAAGTTGGCATTTTAGCTTTTGTAAGAGTTTCCTGTGAGTTAGTTTAGCAGTTTCTGGGCCTCCAGAGCTGAACATAGAGATGGGCAGCCATGTCCCCTGTAAAACTTATCTTTAAATTCAACAGAGAGAAGTGTTTTAAGAGACAAAGCGTAAATTAGAGCTCATTGTCTGAGTTCCTTTTTTTTTTTTTAATAACTTTGGTATTATGGACTGAATAATCTTTGTCCCTACAAAAGTCCTATGTTAAAATAGTAACCCACAATGTGACAGTGTTAGGAGGTGGGGGCTCTCAGGAAGATACTTAGGTCACAGAGTGGAGTCTTCATGAATGGCCTTATAGAAGAGATCCCAGAGAGCTCTCTAGCCCTCTGCCTGCTGTGTGGGACTACAAGTCTGCACTGCAGAAGAGGATCCTCATCAGACCCTGATCTTATTGGCACCCTGATCTCAGGCTTCCAGCCTCCACAACTGTGAGCAATAAATTCCAGTTGTTTATAAGCTTCCAGCCTATGGTATTCAGTTACAGCAGCACCAACTGTCTAAGAAAATTTGGGGGCAGTGGGAGGGGAGTTGGATATAACAATGCCAAAACTTACCTATGGAGGGGGAGAGAAAGAGGGGCTTCCCTGGTGTCTCAGTGGTAAAGTGCCTACCGATGCAGGGCACACGGGTTCTGTCTCTGGGTCAGGAAGGTCCCATATGCCCTGGGGCAATGAAGCCCATGGGTCACAACTATTGAGCCCACGTGCCACAACTACTGACATCCACACACCCTAGAGGCCAGGCTCAGCAGCAAGAAAAGCACCACAACGGGAAGCCCCAGCACTGCAACGGAGAGGAGCCCCTGCGTGCCACAACTAGAGAAAAGCCCCTCACAGCAACAAAGACTCAGCACAGTCAATAAACAAATAAATGTTTTAAAAAAGAAAGAAAATTTGGAAAGGTGAAAACGACTCAAATATGAAGAGAAACGGTATTATTGCCTGAGGACCCTTCCTATGTGTTGGCTCCCACTTCCAAAATCCCAGCTGTCTAGTGTCTTAGGGGTCATGGACTATGAAGTCCCCTATGCCCTCGAGAATTCTTGTCAGGGAGAAGCAGATGAAGGTTTGGGGGCCTCTGTGAGAAAAGATTATTTAGGTTGAAGAAAAGGAGAGAGGTGATTCTTCAGGCCTGTGAGACTTTCAACAACAGGAACTTGGAGATGTTTAGAAACCAGGAATCATGCAAATTTGAGAAATTTGAAGACTGAGTCTGCCCAGGCCTTTGGAAAATTAACTGAAGAGATAACAGATGGCAAATTATAACAGTTTTTTAAAAAGTAAATATTAAGCAACTTGAAAAGAAATGTTGGCTAAGGACTGACCAGAATTTATACTAGTCCCAAGGATACGGCCCTGTGTTCCCTCGGCCATCTCTCTCTGGGAACTAAAGATAGAAGAATTTGCACCTCCAAGGTAGAGGCACCCTGATCCTCTTTTCTGAATCAGGTATAGAAACACACATTTTAAAATTTATTTGTTCATAGAGACAAGGTTGGACATTTCCAAAATAATTTAAATGTCTAAAAAATTTAGTAAAATACCCAACCCCCCACCAAAAATAAAAGCTAAGAAATGTTTTAAGTGAAACAAGCAAGCTAGATTAAAATACGTATGGTACAACTGGATTTTTGTTGTTGTTGTTTAGTCATTAAGTCATGTCTAACTCTTTTGCAACCCCATGGACTATAGCCTGCTAGGCTCCTCTGTCCATGGGATTTCCCAGGCAAGAACTCTGGAGTGGGTTGCCATTTCCTTCTTCAGGGGATCTTCCCTACCCAGGGATTGAACCCTGGTCTCCTGCATTGGCAGGCAAATTCTTTACCACTGACCCAGAAGAGAAGCCCACAATTACATTTAGGAAAAACAAAAAAATTAGATATATGTAGTACTCTTGCCTGGAAAATCGCATGGACGGAGGAGCCTAGAAGGCTTCAGTCTATGGGGTCGCTAAGAGTTAGACACGACTGAGAGACTTCACTTTGACTTTTCACTTTCATGCATTGGAGAAGGAAATGGCAACCCACTTCAGTATTCTTGCCTAGAGAATCCCAGGGATGGGGGAGCCTGGTGGGCTGCCGTCTATGGGGTCGCACAGAGTCGGACACGACTGAAGCGACTTAGCAGCAGCAGCAGCAGCAGTGTAAATATATAGACATACAAATGTATAGAAGATTGGATAGAAGATCTGTAACTAACAGTAGTTACATCTGGGGACAGAGAGTGGGAGGCATGGGAAAAGCAACTCAGTTGTCATCTGTGTACTTCCATACTGTTAGAAGTAAATTACAATGTGAATGCATAACATTTTCATCAAAAGCATTTTTTTTTTTAGTTCTACCAGTTTATTGCTACCAACCCATCTCCCTCCACCCTCACACATGCATGCTCAGTCATGTAACCTCATGGACTGCAGCCCGCCAGGCTCCTCTGTCCATGGACTTTTCTAGGCAAAACTACTGGACTGGGCTGGTATTTCCTTCTCTAGACATCAAAAACATTTTTAATTTTATTTATTTATTTATGATTCTTTTTTAGCTTCAGGATCTTAATTCCCTGACAAGGGATCAAACCCATGCCCCGTGCATTGGAAGCATGGGTTCTTAACCACTGGACTGCCAGTGAATGTACTCCCAAATACAGTTGTAAATTAATGAAAAATTTTAAAAAGCAAAGACATAGACAGAAAATTATAGAGTGCCACTTTCTGAAGCCAAGTTGATTATTCACTTCTCTTGGGTATCCAGCCTTCACCCCTATTCCTTCATTAAATCAATTTTCATTTATTTTCCTTAAATTAACTTAGTTTACACAAACAAACAAACAAACAAAAAACCCAACAACAAGCAGAAAAGCAATAAAAACTACTATAACTAAGATGATACCAGTTCATGAATACCTATGCACACTGGGCTAAGATGAAACTTTATCATTCTGTGGAGACTACAGGGAACCACTGAAAGATTTTAAGCAAGGATGTGTCCCAGTCCTTTTAAAAATATGTCTCAGAAGCAGGAAAGGAAGACCTTTCTGAGAAGGACCAGACTGAAGCAAGGAGTCCGGTTACAAAAAGCTTTTTCAATAATCCAAGTGAAAGATGGTTTTAAGACAGGCTTCTTCATATTCTGCCCTAAACTTGCTGATTGACTTAGATTCACTCACATTCTGAATTATTTATTAATTTACCCAAGAGACAGAAGGAAAGAATAACTGAATCCCTATAACGGTTTTAAGAACTCACAGTATCCTAACAAGGTATGGGTGTGCATAAAAGTAACCTTCTCTGGTTCTTCATTGTCTCCGCACTCGAGTCTAGACTCCTCGGCACAATATTCAAGGCTAGCCCTTTGCAACCTGGCCTAAATCTTCCTTCTTGGTCTTACACCCTCCTCTTCTCCTCGTGTACTCCACCTACTTGGAGCTACCCTCAGCTGCTTGAGCAGGGCACCGTTCAGTCTTGGCCTCAGCTTCTGTATCTGTGTTTCCATGACCTTCTATTCTACTGGGCAAACTTCTTAACTTAAACCTAAGTGTGTCCCTAGGGCACTAACACCACCAACACACCGCTCTGTTACGACCACAGGGTTATTTGGGCCTGTCCCGTCACTGCACCAATAGACTCCAATGGCTGATCATCAGAAGCACAAGGCAGTTTGTTTCTTCTTGTGCTTTGAAATTTATTTTATTGAAGTCTAATTAATTTATGATGTTGTGTTAATTTCTGCTGTACAGCAAAGTGACAAAGTTATACATATCAGTTCAGTTCAGTTGTTCAGTTGTGTCCGACTCTTTGTGATAAGTTATACATATACATACATTCTTTTTCAAATTCTTTTCCATTATGGTTTATTACAGAATAGTGAACATAGTTGCCTGTGCTATACAGTAGGATCTTGTTGTTTATAATAGTTTGCATCTTCTAATCCCGTTTCTAATCCATCCCTCACTCACCTCCCTCCCTCTTGGCAACCAGGATTCTGTTCTCCATGTCTGTGAGTCTGTTCCTCTCCTGTAGATAAATTCATTTGTGTCATAGTTTAGATTCCACATTTAAGTAGTAGTATATGGTATTAGTCTTTCTGACTTACTTCACTTAGTGTGCAAATCTCTAGGCCCATCCATATTGCTGAAACAGGCATTACTTCATTGTTTTTTACAGCTGAATAGTATTCCAGAGTCCATTTATCTGTCCATGGGCATTTAGGTTGTTTCATGTCTTGGCTATTGTGAAAAGCACTGCTATGAACAAAGGGGTGCATGTATCTTTTTGAATTACAGTTTTGTCTAGAGATATGCCTGAGGAGTAGAAATTGATGGATCATATGGCAACTCTGTTTTTAATTTTTTGAGGAGCCTGCCTACTGTGTTCCATAGTGCACTATTTTATATTTCCTCCAACAATGTAGGAGGTTTCCCTTTTCTCCATACCTCTCCAGCATTTGTTATTTGTAGATTTTATAATGATGGCCATTTTGACTGATGTTTTTCACTAGACTTCCAGAGCCCACCCAGAACTACAAAGTCGGATTCTTTGGGGGAGGGGCCAGAGAATCTTTTTTTTTTTTTATAGTCCTCCATTGACTGTACTCATCACCAAGAAGAGTGTGGGGGGGGGTGGGCGGCGGGAGGGGGGTCTTCCATAGCTCATAAAACAGTCGACTGAAAAAAATGCACAAACTAAAAGTTGAAAATTATGTCTAATTTGGTGGACAAAACTTAAGCCCAGAATGCAGCCTCTCAGTGGACAGAACACAATGTTGTGAAGCCTCCCAGACTGACCCCACTGGCTCCCATATCACCTTGTTCCAACTTGTGTACAGCTCTTGCCATGGGATCCACATGACATGTGTCCCATTCTGCCATATTGTGTACTTATTTGTCTACATGTCCCTCCCAGATCACATTTCTGTCTCCAGCCTTTTTCTTTCCCTCTTTCCTTTTTTTCCCCACTATTTTGCTAGTTGGCTCCACAGATGCCTCCTCACTTGTTTCCCATCCAAATGTGAGCCTTTGACAGCAGGGAACCCATCAGGTACCACAGATTCCATGTACATGGATGCTTGGGGAAGATTTGCAATATGCAAAAGGAATAAAAGCAGGAAAAAATTTCTAGCATGCACTACATGTGAGAAACTACAAACAATTATTTTCAACTCTCTTTGGTTTGACTAGGGAAAAAAACCTGATCAACAATCTGGTTGCCAGGCTGGACTGTTGGTGGAAGCCAGCCCTAGAGTTGATTCCATGCATGTGTGTTCTGATGTGTCCCACACTTAGTCAGGAAGACAGAGGAGTGCTAGAACACTCTGGGCCCTGGACTGCCAAAGACTTTGACCCAGAGTGGGGCCAGGCCACACCCGCCATTAATCTCCCCATAGCTTTTGTTTGAGTGAAGCCACTGATGAAGCCTGTCACAATGGAGGCAAGCAAGGTGCCCTCCCATTACCATTTACACTGAAGTGCCCAAAGCAATCACCAGGCGCCTCTATTGTCTTTGCTATTAGTCGAAGGTAATTTGAAGGCCCTTCTTCTCTCCCTCCCTTCCCCCAACCTGGCTATCTACGAATTTCCAAAACACCCTAGAGGAAATGGCTTCTTTTAAGTACTACTATTATCACTGTGATTAGCATTATACTGAGCCCTACTTTCACATCTTGGAATCTCTCTGGGAATGCAAGTTCAAGATTTCCAGCTTAAAAGAATTTAAAAACCAGAATTTCCAGTTTGAAAGTATTTCCAAAGGCACAGAAGCCTCAGGCAGAAAGCTGGGTCTGGGATCTCAACCTCGCCCACCTCTGACTTGGGGGAGCTGGACCCTCTGGCGGCCAACTGCCTATCTGTAAGTTCTCTGTACTGGATTCCGTACTTCTGAGGATCATGCAGTCTATGGAAAACGGTTTATCAACTTCGAGTGCTTGTGTGCATGCTAAGTTGCTTCAGTCGTGTCCAGCTCTTTGCAACCCCATGGACTGTAGCCCACCAGGCTGCTCTGTCCAGGGATTCTCCAGGCAAGAATACTGGAGTGGGTTGCCAGGCCCTCCTCCAGGGGACCTTCCTGATCCAGGGATCACATGCGTGGGGAGACCCCATTGGTTTTAGAGTCTAGCGCCTTAACCACTCAGCCATCACTGCTCTTAACAACTTTAAACCTTCTGAAAAATCTGCCAAGCACCAGGCACAAAACCACAAACTTAACACATTTTATCTAATGAAAGTGAAGTCGCTCAGTTGTGTCCAACTCTTTGCGACCCCATGAACTGTAGCCCACCAGGCTCCTCCATCCATGGGATTCTCCAGGCAAGAACACTGGAGTGGGTTGCCATTTCCTTCTCCAGGGGATCTTCCCAACCCAGGGATTGAACCTGGGTCTCCCGCCTTGTAGGCAGATGCTTTACCATCTAAGCAAGGGAGGAATTATGTTACACTCTTATGTTACATGTAGGAAGCTGGATTTCTCCTTGACACTCCTCCCCAGGCACGAGTGTTCCCTCTGCCCCTCCATTTTTTATTAACTCCAATTCATTGATTCTGTCTGGGAACCCTCACTCTTCTCTCCATCCCAGAAACTTGTCCTTCAAAGCCCTAGTTCTCATTTCACCCAGAGCATTTCTTTTTGGAATTAAGGACAAAGACTTGCTTTTTCTTAGGTTCCTTGTGCCTCTCCAGAGGGATCTCTTTGTTCTGCAAAACTCTTCAAGCCTCCCCTATATGAGCCACTGCCTTTTATAAAGTTTAGCTGGGCTAGAACAATCACCATTCACTTGCCTCCATCCCCCACTACACACTCTCTATTCAGATGCTATACTTTGAAAGCTCCCTTCTGTTGCTTGCACCTTAGTATCTGATGCTGATACCCTTTGACTCCACCTGGTAATACCTACTCTGGCCTTACAAGTACTTCTTGCCCAAACACGTAGGCTGATGGTTGCTCCTCTTCTGGGTCCCTTAGCACTAGTGCATAGCTCCATGATGGCACATTACATGTCTGTTCATTACTCTGGAATACATTGGGTTGGCCAAAAAGTTAATTTGAGATGTTCCATAATCGTGCGATGGAGAAGGCGATGGCACCTGACTGCCTGGAAAATCCCATGGACGGAGGAGCCTGGTAGGCTGCCTTCTATGGGGTTGCACACAGTCGGACACGACTGAAGCAACTTAGCAGCAGCATAATCGTGCGAAAAACCCAAACTTTTTGGCCAACCTAATATATTCCGGTATCTAGGTTGGAAATTGATATTAATAGGGTATAAGGAGTAGGTGAGATATGATGTCTGGCGCATATAGTAGATGAAGCTGGAGAAGCAGAAGCTTTCCAGGTGGCTCAGTGGTATAGAACCCGCCTGCCAATGCAGGAGACATGGGTTTAATCCCTAGGTTGAGAAGATCCCCTGGAGAAGGAAATGGCAACCCACTCCAGTATTCTTGCCTGGAAAATCCCATGGATAGAGGAGACTGGTAGGCTACAGTCCATGGTATAATAGGAGGGAAAGGAGAAGGGCACAGTTTTATAGCCCAAGGATATCACATAAACCAATTGAAATCAAATGGGTCCAAGATGGCATAAAAGTCGACTTCCACTAGACCTTGATCCTCAATCAGCAAGCTACATGACATACCCAGAAGTGCCATGACAGTTCCAGTCAGTTCAGTTCAGTCACTCAGTCGAGTTTGACTCTGCAACCCCATGGACTGCAGCACACCAGGCCTCCCTGTCCATCACCAACTCCCAGAGTCTACTCAAACTCATGCCGATTGAGTCAGTGATGCCATCCAACCATCTCATCCTCTGTCCTCCCCTTCTGCTCCCACCTTCAATCTTTCCCAGCATCAAGATCTTTTCAAATGAGTCAGGTGGCCAGAGTATTAGAGTTTCAGGTTCAGCATCAGTCCTTCCAATGAATATTCAGGATTGATCTCCTTTAGGATGGGCCGGTTGGATCTCCTTGCTGTCCAAGGGACTCTCAAGAGTCTTCTCCAACACCACAGTTCAAAAGCCTCAATTCTTCGGCACTCAGCTTTCTTTATAGCCCAACTCTCACATCCATACATGACTACTGGAAAAACCATAGCTTTGACTAGACGGACCTTTGTTGACAAAGTAGGTTGGTCATAATTTTTCTTCCAAGGAGTAAGCGTCTTTTAATTTCATGGCTGCAGTCACCATCTGCAGTGATTTTGGAGCCCCCAAAAATAAAGTCTGACACTGTTTCCACTGTTTCCCCATCTATTTCCCATGAAGTGATGGGACCAGATGCCATGATCTTCGTTTTCTGAATATTGAGCTTTAAGCCAACTGTTTCACTCTCCTCTTTCACTTTCATCAAGAGGCTCTTTAGTTCTTCTTCACTTTCTGCCATAAGGGTGGTGTCATCTGCATATCTGAGGTTATTGATATTTCTCCCAGCAATCTTGATTCCAGCTTGCCCTTCATCCACCCCAGTGTTTCTCAATATGTACTCTGCATATAGGTTAAATAAGCACGGTGACAATATACAGCCTTGACATACTCCTTTTCCTACTTGGAACCAACCTGTCGTTCTATGTCCAGTTCTAACTGTTGCTTCCTGAACTGCATACAGATTTCTCAGAGGCAGGTTAGGTGGTCTGGTATTCCCATCTCTTTCAGAATTTTCCACAGTTTATTGTGATCCACATAGTCAAAGGCTTTGGCATAGTCAATAAGCAGAAATAGATGTTTTTCTGGAACTCTCTTCCTTTTTCCACGATCCAGCAGATGTTGGCAATTTGATCTCTGGTTCCTCTACCTTTTCCAAAACCAGCTTGAATATTTGGAATTTCATGGTTCACATATTGCTGAAGCCTAGCTTGGAGAATTTTGAGCATTACTTTACTAGCATGTGAGATGAGTGCAATTGTGTGGTAGTGTGAGCATTCTTTGGCATTGCCTTTCTTTGGGACTGGAATGAAAGCTGACCTTTTCCAGTCCTGTGGCCACTGCTGAGTTTTCCAAATTTGCTGGCATATTGAGTGAGCACTTTCACAGCATCATCTTTCAGGATTTGAAACAGCTCTACTGGAATTCCATCACCTATACTAGCTTTGTTCGTAGTGATGCTTTCTAAGGCCCACTTGACTTCACATTCCAGGATGTCTGGCTCTAGGTAAGTGATCACACCATCGTGATTATCTGGGTTGTGAAGATCTTTTTTGTACAGTTCTTCTGTGTATTCTTGCCACCTCTTCTTAATATCTTCTGCTTCTGTTACATCCATACCATTTCTGTCCCTTATTGAGCCCATCTTTGCATGAAATGTTCCTTTTTTATCTCTAATTTTCTTAAAGAGATCTCTAGTCTTTCCCATTCTGTTGTTTTCCTCTATTTCTTTGCACTGATTACTGAAGGAGGCTTTCGGATCTCTCCTTGCTATTCTTTGGAACTCTGCATTCAAATGGGTCTATCTTTCCTTTGTCATGACAGTTCCAAAGCACTGCCAAAAGACCAAGGAGTGGGCTTGGGCTGTGGCCCAATTCCTGGAGGCGGCCCAATTCCTGGAACTCTCCACCCTTTTCCCAAAAGAATTGGAATAATTTTACTTGTTAGCATATGAAATTACCCAGCTGATAAAAACTAACCATGCCACATTTCCCAGCAGCCATACTCACCCTCTGTGATGGCCCACACTCTACCTGTGGAGTGCGCATCTCTCTGAATCTAAAGAAATCCATTTCTTACCTGTCACTTTGTCTCTCCCACTGAATTCTTTCTGTGATGAGACATCAAGAACCTGAGCTCCATTAGGTCGTGAAACCAGGTCCTGTGGGTTTTGACTGGGTTCAAGTGCCAGCTGTGTGGGTTCAAACCCCAATCTGAGGTAAACAGTTTCAAGGGTTTGCAAAGAGTTGGACATGACTGAGCAACTAAGGGCACAAACACAGGGAAAATCTTAAGAGCCTTGATTTTTAAGAAACTTTGGGTTTCACTCCGTAAGTAATCATGTTTTTAGGAAGGGGGCAACAATGCTCATGTTTTTAATGAGATGCACTGGAGCACAGAGAGGGAGAGAAAGTAAGAAAGTTAATGAAAAGGCCATGGCAACTGTCCAGACAAGATATAAGAGTGCTTAACTAAAGGGGGCAGTTCTGAGGTTGGATAAAGGGGCCAGATGGAGAGGATGCAGGAAGGTTTCCAGCTTGGCAGTAGTTATTATACAAGAAATGCTGCTAAGAGACTTCCCTGGCAGCCCAAAACAGTGATTAAGAATCTGTACTTCCACTGCAAGGGGCATAGGTTTGATCCCTAGTCAGGGAACTAAGATCTGGCCTGCGGTGTAATGTTGAAATAGGAAGGAAGGGGACAAAGTGCAAACTTGAAGAGAATGACACAGCCCAGGGACATTACATAAACTGATTAGAACCAACAAGGTCAACGTCCACTAGATCTTGAGCCTCTCTATGTGTTCATTGTAACATGTCAGCAAATTAAGTGACACACCCACAGGCGCCATGACAGTTCCAAGGCTGACCATCAAAGACCAAAGAGTGTATGGTGGCCCAATTCCTGGAAATCTCCACCCCTTCCCCCAAATAGTTGGCACACTCTTCCCACTCACTGAAGTTAAGTCACTCAGTCGTCTCCCACTCTTTGTGACCCCATGGACTGTAGCCTACCACGCTCCTCCATCCATGGGATTTTCCAGGCAAGAGTACTGGAGGGGGTTGCCATTTCCTTCTCCAGAGAATCTTCCCACTCATTAGCCTTTGAAATTGCCCAGCCCGTAAAAGCTAACCACACTGCATTTCAAGGCTACCCTCTCTTCTGAGGTACCCACTCTACTCTGTGTGTAGAGGGTGTTTCTCTCTAAATAAATCCACTTTTTACCTATCATTTTGTCTCTCACTGAATTCTTTCTGCAATGTTATTGTAGTCAGTCGCTCAGTGTCTGACTCTTTGTGACCCCATGGACTGCAGCACACCAGGCTTCCTTGTCTATCAACATTTCCCGGAGCTTGCTCAAATTCATGTCCATTGAGTCAGTGATGCTATCCAACCATCTCATCCTGTGTTGTTCCCTTCTCTTCCTGCTTTAAATCTTTCCCAGCATCAGGGTCTTTTCTAATGAGTCAGCTCTTCGCATCAGGTGGCCAAAATATTGAAGCTTCAGGTTCAGCATCAGTCCTTCCAATGAATATTCAGGATTGATCTCCTTTAGGATGGACTGGTTGGATCTCCTTGCAGTCCAAGGGACTCTCAAGAGTCTTCTCCAACACCACAGTTTGAAAGCATCAATTCTTCAGTGCTCAGCCTTCTTTATGGCCCAACTCTCTCATCCATATGCTGCCTGCTGCTGCTGCTGCTTAGTCGCTTCAGTCGTGTCTGGCTCTGTGCGACCCCATAGACGGCAGCCCACCAGGCTCCCCCGTCCCTGGGATTCTCCAGGCAAGAACACTGGAGTGGGTTGCCATTTCCTTCTCCAATTCATGAAAGTGAAAAGTCAAAGTGAAGTCGCTCAGTCGTGTCTAACTCTTAGCGACCTCATGGACTATAGCCTACCAGGCTCCTCCGCCCGTGGGATTTTCCAGGCAAGAGTACTGGAGTGGGGTGCCATTGCCTTCTCCTAATATGCTGCCTAGGTTTATCATATTTTTTCTGTGATGAGACATCAAGTACCTCAGCTTCATTAAGTCTTGTAACCCAGTGTATGATCTCAGTTGGAAGACTAAGAAAAAGTCAGTGCCTTCGAGTGCTTGGTTTGGTAATGTGGTAAGAGAAAATTTGTGGAGAAAGATAGTTTTGTTTTGGTCATAATGAATTTGGAATATTTATGGCTGCAAGTGGAAATTATACCTAGAACTGAGTTTTAGAGGTGAGGGCTATGGTTTAGATTCGTGAGTCTTTTCTATGGAGATGACACTTAAAAACCATAGAAAAGGAGAGAATCATTGAACGGTAAATTGTTAAAAGAGATAAGAATCTAGCATTCTTTTACCCACGTCTCTTATTATTATTATGTCACAAATCCATAAATCAAATGACATTAGTTAATACACTAAGAAGTCACTTTAAGGACAGCACTTTTTATTTTTTGGCTGTGCCCTGTGGCATGGCAGATCTTAGTTCCCCGACCAAGGATGCATTGTGAATGTGGAGTTTTAACCACTGGATTGCCAGGGAAGAAGGACAGCACACCATGGAGTTAAAGCTCTTGATGGTCTTATGACCAAGCTGTTTTCTGTTGTTGCTCTCACCTCTGGGAACTGGAGTTCTAGAGGCTTCCCTGGTGGCTCAGAGGTTAAAGTGTCTGCTCGCAATGCGGGAGACCTGGGATCAATCCCTGGGTCGGGAAGATCCCCTGGAGAAGGAAATGGCAACCCACTCCAGTATTCTTCCCTGGAGAATCCCATGGACGGAGGAGCCTGGTGGGCTACAGTCCATAGGGTCGCAAAGAGTCGGACATGACTGAGCGAGACCACTTCACTTCAATCTCTGTGAGACCTAAACAAACCCTTATGCTTATTAACCAACTAGAGGCTCAAGGTCAAATATCAGTTGGTCATCAAATAGTGCTGTTGCCATGAAATTAGGCAAGAAATGCACAGAGTGGTCCTCGGTATTCAGGACTATTCTCTTCATACTTGGAGATCTGTAACAGGAGGTTCTCAGTTAGATTCTAACAATGTAAGCCCAAGCTTGCATTCTCTGAGGACTTATCCACACTCCCTGGCTCCACACAGAGCTAGGACCAGGGTCATGTTTATCACTTGAGACTCTATTCTCCTGGCCACAGCTGACTGGAGTAGAAGACTCCTGACTCAAGTGTGACAGTTACTCAGGAACCTGTGGATGAGGTAAGTACTTGGGAGTCTGTGTACTTGATCCAAGAGTACATACACATTTTGGAATAGTGGGTGGGTGGCAATTATCTTCCCCATGAACACAGAGAAAGATCATATGTAGAGTAAGCAGAAAAAAGGCAGGAGTCATCAGTGTAGCCCAAAAAAGAGAGAAAGAAAGAAAGGAAGGAACACAGAGAAAAATGCCTGCCTTGGCATCTCAGAGCCCCCTATTTTCAAATTTCAATCCCTCCTAAGCCCAGTTTCTTAAAGGCATGAATTCTGTCTTCCTTTCTGCCTAAGTTGATCTGAACAGGCTTCTGTAATTTACAAGCAAGGAGGCCTCATTAGTTGACAGTAGCCAACTGGGTAAGAGCCTCAATAGGAGGAGTGGCTAGAATAGATGTTACTGAGAAGACTTGGGAAATATCTAAATCCTATCAAGAGTCTGAAGTATATCCTTAGGACTGAAATGGATTTAGTGAAAGCTGTAACCTAATCAACTGTTAACAGGACTGAAGAAAGGCTACCTAAGGACACTGGAGTCTAGTGCAAAATGAGTGCTTTGCAGTGCTTACTGAATGACTAAAACTTCAAGGCAAACATCAAATTAAGGGACAAACTCACAACAAAGGGAAAAGAATTTTTCTACCTGTATCATTTTTACCCCTCATTTAAGATTTCTACAAAGCTAACACATAATATTGGCTTTAATGAGCATTGTTTTGTCCATCCACAAGTGGACTTCCTTTACCAGTCTTAACCCCTGATGACTAGATAAGGCATGGGATGTACACCAGAGCCTTCCCCTAGCAGTTTTTTATTTTTTTTTTCAACTTCCAGCCAGAGAAAGGGAGGCTGATATGACAGACAAATTTCCACTTGAACAGAAGAAGCCATTCTTCACTGGGAAGCAAAGACGCAGACAATGCAGGGAGAAAGTGACACTTGAGTGTCTGACTCCAGTTGCCTCTGAAGCCGGCTGCCTCTACCCCTCTCATAGTTTGGTGACATGGACCAATAAAGCCTCTGATTGGGACACCTGTGCTCTGGTAAAACATGGGCCATGAAAGACCACTCTAAATTCCTAATCACCCAGTCCACACCGAGGCAGAATTGCCTTAGAGATAGTCTACAACCTCTCTCTGTATACAGACTTGATTTACTCTATGCCCTCTTTATTGTATGAGGCCCCCGGGAAGGTCTTTGGAGGGTCAATACTCCTGTGGCTTATTTTTTATCTACATGTCCATGTGGAAAGTTCCAGAACTACTCTCTGGGTCCTTTAAGAGAGATGCATGTCATCAACATGTACCCAAAAGGTACAAACGGATTGCTTAGGCCAACATTTTTCTCTTCCTTCGTAGTTGCAGAACCCTGATTTTATTCAAGGCAGCAAGTCACCTATCTAAAAGGCATTTTCCATCCTCTCTTGGAGGTAAATGTCCCATGTGACCAAATTCTGGCCAATGACATACAGATAGAAGTGTTGTACGGTACTTCTGGGAGTCTCCTTTTTATGTATTTATTTAGGCTGCGCTGGGGCTTCCTTGCTGTATGTGGCTTTCTCTAGTTGCTGCGAGTGGGGACTATTCTCTAGTTGAGGTGCATGGGCTTCTCTTGTTGCAGAGCATAGGCCTCTGTAGTTGTGGCTCGAAGCCTCAGTAGTCCCGAGGTACGTGGAATCTTCCGGGACCAGGGATTGAACCAGTGTCCCCTGCATTGGCAGGCGGATTCCCAGCCACTAGACCACCAGGGAAGTCCCACTAGACCACTAACAAGCAGAGACGAAGCCTTGGGACTCCAGTAGAGAATTTTGATGTTTCATTTATCAAGTAGTCATCTTGAATCATGATAGGTCCAACGACAGCTCCTCTGCCGCCCAAGACCTGGGTTCTTTCTACCTTGCTGTTCACCTTCCTTAGCTCATTGTCCAAGACAGCTGTTAGAAGTTCATGCAACACTTCCAGCTGCACATAATTGACACAGTTTTTAAAAAGTGTATAAGCAAGATAAAAGTGGCGCATAAGTTGATATTTCTCTCAATTTTTTTTCTTTAAGAGAAAGTTCTGGGACTTCTCTGACAGTCCAGTGGTTAAGATTCCTCGCTTCCACTGCAGGGGGCGCAGGTTTGATTTCTGGTCCAGGAACTAAGATCCCACATGTCATGGGACAACTAAGCCCACATGCCACAAAAAAAGAGCCCTTGTGCTGCAACAAAGACCCAGCTTGGCCAAAATTAAAAAAAAACAAAAACAAACAACTGTTTATCTAAAAAAAGCAAAACAAAACAATTGAAAATGGCTGAGATACAAGAAGGCAGATGCTCAGAGAAGGTAGGTGATTTTCCTAAGATCACACAGCTAACCATAGGTGAAGCCAGTATTCAAATCACCAGGTCTATCTACTAAAGTTAAGCTCCTTTTACAAGAGAACTCAGTTCAGTTCAGTCGCTCAGTCGTGTCCAGCTCTTTGCGACCCCATGAATCACAGCACGCCAGGCCTCCATGTCCATCACCATCTCCTGGACTCAGACTCACATCCNTCACGGCTGCAATCACCATTACAGTGATTTTGGAGCCCAAAAAATAAAAGTCTGACACTGTTTCCACTGTTTCCCCATCTATTTCCCATGAAGTGATGGGACCGGATGCCATGATCTTTGTTTTCTGAATGTTGAGCTTGAAGCCAACTTTTTCACTCTCCTCTTTCACTTTCATCAAGAGGCTTTTTAGTTCCTCTTCACTTTCTGCCATAAGGGTGGTGTCATCTGAATGAGGTTATTGATATTTCTCCTGGCAATCCTAATTCCAGTTTGTGTTTCTTCCAGTCCAGCGTTTCTCATGATGTACTCTGCATATAAGTTAAATAAGCAGGGTGATAATATACAGCCTTGACATACTCCTTTTCCTATTTGGAACCAGTCTGTCATTCCACGTCCAGTTCTAACTGTTGCTTCCTGGCCTGCATACAGATTTCTCAAGAGGCAGGTCAGGTGGTCTGGTATTCCCATCTCTTTCAGGATTTTCCACAGTTGATTGTGATCCACACAGTCAAAGGCTTTGGCATAGTCAATAAAGCAGAAATAGATGTTTTTCTGGGACTCTCTTGCTTTTTCCATGATCCAGCGGATGTTGGCAATTTGATCTCTGGTTCCTGTGCCTTTCCTAAAACCACCTTGAACATCAGGAAGTTCACGGTTCATGTATTGCTGAAGCCTGGCTTGGAGAATTTTGAGCATTACTTTACTAGCATGTGAGATGAGTGCAATTGTGCGGGAGGAGATACTCCTCATCCAAGGTAAGGAGCAGCGGCTGTGCTTTGCTGGAGCAGCTGTGAAGAGATACCCCACACCCAAGGTAAGAGAAACCCAAGTAAGATGGTCGGTATTGCAAGAGGACATCAGAGGGCAGACACAGTGAAACCATACTCACTGAAAACTAGTCAATCTAATTACAGTAGGACCACAGCCTTGTCTAACTCAATGAAACTAAGCCATGCCTTTGGGGCAACCCAGGGCGGGCGGGTCATGGTGGAGAGGTCTGACAGAATGTGGTCCACTGGAGAAGGGAATGGCAAACCACTTCAGTATTCTTGCCTTGAGAACCCCATGAACAGTATGAGAAGGCAAAATGATAGGATACTGAAAGAGATACTCCCCAGGTCAATAGGTGTCCAATATGCTACCGGAGGTCAGTGGAGAAATAATTCCAGGAAGAATGAAGGGATGGAGCCAAAGCAAAAACAAGAGAACTAGATAATTTCTTTGGTTGGCTGTAAAGATACGGGCTGTTTGAGGAAAAAAGAGAGCGAGAAAGGGGAGAAGGGAGAGAGAAGAGAGAGACGTGGGACTGTTGAGAGAGTCCAAGTCATGGGACTGTGGAGAGAGCCCAGGTTATCTCGTAGACAGATGGCTCTTTAACATGTACTGATAGTAACTGGACACTGCAAACTTTCTCTGAGACAGCAACTGGCACTAACAAGCAGAGAGGAAGTCTTGGGACTCCATGAGAGAATTTTGACATTTTATTTACCAAGAAATGCCACTTTTTCTATGAAAAAGAAAAACGGTTTGAAATACATAAGATTTCACTTCCAAGGAACATACCTTCTCTGGGCTCTTCCAGCTTGTATTATCTCTGTCTACCTACAACACCTTGGAGGTCAAGAGGACTTATGCCTTAAAGCATTCATAGCTGCATATGAACACGGTCTCAGGATCACATCCAGTTATTCTCCTCTCAGTCTGAACAGTAAAACACTTGTTTTCGGTAAAGAAGGGAAGGAAGGAAGAAAGGGAGTGAGAAAGAGAAGAAAGGAAGCGGGGGAAGGGAGGGATAGATGGAAAGACTAACAGGAGACTTAGTTAAGCAGGTCTCCTTTGTATGCCTCCAACACACTAAGCATGTTGCTGCCTCGGGGCCTTTGCACACCTTCCCTGTTCTCCAGAAATCCTTTACTGAGGTTTCTGCTGAAAGAGAGGCCCTCCTTGACCACCCTATCTAAAAGAGTGCCTACCACTGTGATCCTGCTTTTTCTTTGCAGCACTCATCAGCAACTAACATATTGGATGCTTACTTGAAAATTATTATTACTAAATTTTATTTTACAGTTGTAAGGAGCTGTTCTGGGTCTTCGTTGCTGCGTGGTCTTTTCTCTACTTGTGCTCAGGTTTCTCGTTGTGCTGGCTTCTCATGTTGCAGAGCACGGGCTCCAGGGTGCACAGGTTTTGGTAGTTGCTGCATGTGGACTCAGTAGTTGCAGCTCTCGGCTCTAGAACACAGGCTCAGTAGTGGTGGCACATGGGCTTAGCTGCTCCGTGGCATGTTGGGATATTCCCAGACCAGGGATCAAATCTGTCTCCTGCATTGGCAGGTAGATTCTTTACCGCTGGGCCACCAGAAAAGCCCTGGCAGGTACTGTGTATATTCACTCTTATTTTTTCTTTTGGTTGCACTGCACGGTTTATAGGATCTTAGTTCTCCGATCAGGGATTGAACCTAGGCCCTGGAAGTGAATCGCGAAGTCCCAACCAATGGACCCCCAGGGAATTCCCTGTTACTTCCCTTTTAATGTATCATTTCCTTTTCTCCACTCGAATATAAACTCCCAAGCTACAGAGGCTTCATTTTGTTATACTTTCAGATAATAGAACAGTACCTAGCACATAGAAATTTCTCTATAGAATTAAAAAAATGAACACCCATAAGGGTGGTGTCATCTGCATATCTGAGGTTATTGATATTTCTCCCAGCAATCTTGATTCCAGCTTGTGTTTCTTCCAGCCTAGCGTTTCTCATGATGTACTCTGCATAGAAGTTAAATAAGCAAGGTGACAATATACAGCCTTGACGTACTCCTTTTCCTATTTGGAACCAGTCTGTTGTTCATGTCCAGTTCTAACTGTTGCTTCCTGACCTGCATACAGGTTTCTCAAGAGGCAGGTCAGGTGATCTGGTATTCCCATCTCTTTCAGAATTTTCCACAGTTGATTGTGATCCACACAGTCAAAGGCTTTGGCATAGTCAATAAAGCAGAAATAGATGTTTTTCTGGAACTCTCTTGCTTTTTCCATGATCTAGCGGATGTTGGCAATTTGATCTCTGGTTCCTCTGCCTTTTCTAAAACCTCCCCAATTTTTTCACTTCCACCAATTTTAGGGGCTCAGTGCTTATAGATTCTGAGAGAATGTAGCACCACTGCAAGACTGGAGGCATCTATCTCTAGTATAAATTGTGGGTCAGGGTCTGTGGGCATAGACTTAGGGATGAAGAGGGTCTTAAACTTCCCCCAAATGATGGCTGTAACCATTCTGGGTGAATAGAAAGCTTCCCCCCCACTCCTCCGAAGATCAGTCAAAGGGAAGTTGTGGGAAATAGAGGAATGAGATCAGAGATATAGTCCACCAAACCCAGGAACTGTTCTGTGTCTTTGATGCCCTGCAGAGATTCCAATCTAGAACCATGATCACCCTCACTAGAGTCCGCATGCTCTGATTAAGGAAGTACCTTAGGCTGGCCACCTGAGGTCACGATAACACCGAATCTCTGTTAATGGAGAGCTGATTGTATTAGTTTTGGGAGTGGGGGTTTCTAATGACTACTCAAAAGAGAATCCCCAAATTCAGTTGCTTAAAGAGCAAAGTAACTGATTTCCCTCTTATATAATATCAGAGATGATGTGTGTAGCAGGTAACTCTGCTTTTTTCTTTTTTGTAGGTGACTCTGCTTCTTGAGGTCATTTAGGGTCCAGGTTCTTTCCTCCTGTGGCTCCTCCACCCACTGTGTCTTACCTTATCTCCCTGGTTGAAGTGGGGTTTTTGTCCTCAAAGGAGCTTCTGCCTTCACCTGGATGTGCTTGGACCAGAGGAATGAACAGAGGCTCTATCCAGTCTCCATTTTAGCACTAAGATCACGTCATGGCTTCGCCCCCTTTCCTAATTTGCCATGTCCAGATTCCAGCAGCAGGGAGGGAAGGTAAGTCCCTGTGTCAGCCCACTTCCTTTTTTTTTTTTTCCTTTTTTGGTCACACTGTTTGGCTTGCAAGTTCCCTGAACAGGTACTGAATCACTCCCAAACGGCTCCCGCAGTGAGAGCATGCAGTCCTAACTACTGTACCACCAGGGAATTATTCTCCCCGCCCTGCCCTCCTTTTTTTTTTTAAACATTTAGCATTTTGAAGCCATGTTCAAGGTATATAGATTGAACAATGCATCCCTTTAGGAGAAAGATTGATTAAAAAATAATCTTTGTATCCCCAAATTCCTGGAATCTAGCATGGTAACTACACATGAATGGTTCATATGTTGAACTTTGTGTTAATGAAGTTTCTTTTGGTTGCAAGAAAATATTATAGAGAGTTTAGTGGAAGGCTCCTCTAGAGTTGAAATAAAGGAGCTAAGTAATCAAGTCTTGGAAAGAATAGGACCTAGCATAGCTTCAGAGACCTCGGCAGCTAGAGGTCATGGACACATTCTCTAGGGCAATAGTCTGGATTCAGCTCCTCAAGCCCTTAGGCTTGATATTGATTCATTGAATGCTGGCAGGAGAACATGACTATTCCAGGCTGGACCAGCTGTCAACCCCTATCAGCGAGCCCCAGCCAGGAAAAGGGAGGAGAGACATGTACATGACCCCAGGGTGCCACCTAGGTATCGGATCTGTTTCCAAGGAAAGGAAAACTGTCACATGGATTATTATCCAAATACCTGACCACATCCTGGTTCAGGAAGCCTTACAAGCTTCAGTTTGTTAAGTACTGATGCCCAGTAGGGGCGATGCAGCAGCCAAAGGGTAGGACAGGTTGGTTATTCAAAGTAGCTGAGCCTTGCAGGTGGTTTATAAGTTTGGAACACACAATGGGCAGCGGTCATCTTGGTTGAGTCCCAGCTTGCCACTTTTATGCTTTACAACTTTCCCAGGAGGCTTTGGGAGGCACTCTGAAGGTTTGATAAATTCCCACTGTAAGTGTGGCCTATAGGCTTCTGGAGGATTTTCTGCCTTCACTGGCTGTGCTTAGACCAGAGGGATGAGTGGAGGCTCAGTCCAGTCTCTGTTTCACCAGTAAGACTACACGATGGCTTTCCGCCCTTTCCTAAGCCAGAAGCAGGGGACCCCTAGCTCGGCCAGGCAGGTTGCCTAGGTATCTTATTCCAGAGGGGCTGACCACTCCTTCCTGAAAGTAGGTACCAAGAACATTATTCCAGAGCAGGCACAATACCAAGAGCCACAGCTCACTGGCCCCAACCCTCCCAGTGACGCCACAGTTTTCTGACTCCGTACTCTTGAAACAGACTGGACACACAAATGTCTTATATCTGTACAAGGTAACCCTTATGGTACTATTGCATGTTGGAGTTAGGAAGGAAGCAAGCTGTAACTAGCTCCACTTATCTCCTCAAGTGGGTTTAAGAATAGGAAGAATACTCTGTTGGCCTCCATTACTCAGCTGGAAAGAGTACCACATTATCTATTGGTATAGGGAACTTGGACAGCTAGACTTGGCTGCCTTAGAAAGAATCGGGTGCAATTATCTGGCAACTAGCCAGCCTAGACAAAAGGCTTCACCAGTCTGACAAAAGGCTTCACAAACCGGCTTGAATAAATAAGAAAAGGGATCCACCTGCTCTTGAGTTTCATTCTTTCCTTCTGTGCGCCCTGAGTGCAGGGCCCTTTGTAATGATATCTGGTGCCACTGGGCTCTACTCAGTTTGGTAGTACAAGGCTCTGGGGAGGTACTGGTTATCTATTACTGTGTAACAAATTAGTAATCCTCAAATTTAGTAACCCAAAATAACAGCTATTATCTCAGTTTTTGCTTTTTGGCCGTGCCACACAGCTTGAGGAATCTTAGTTCCCTGACCAAGGACTGAACTTGGGCCACCACGATAAAAAGACTGAGTCCTAACCGCCGGACCACCAGGGAATCCCCAATTATTTCAGTTTCTGTGGTCAGGAATGTCGTCATGGCTTAGCCAGGTGCCTATGGTCCAGAGTCTTTCACAAGGCTGCAGTCAGTTTGCTGGCTGAGGCTGCAGTTATTATGAGGTCCTACAAGGGGTAGGATCTGCCTTCAAGCTCACTCACAGACCTCGGGTCCTCTCTGTTAGCTACAAACATCAGTTGCCAAAGCTAGGAGCTGAGATGTCTGGGTGGAGAGGCCAGGCAGAAGAGGAACCCAAGAATGGGGCCGAGCCAATAATAGATGTGGCTTGAGATGGGAAAAAGTACAAAGGATTCGATGGGGCATGGAAGCATCAGTTTGGGGCTGATCCTGTTTATAACATACAGATGTTCTCTCTCTTTTCTTAAAGATTTTTTTTTAATGTGGACCATTTTAAAAGTGTTTATTGAATTTGTGACCGCGCTTCTGTTCTGTGTTTTAGCTTTTTGGCAACGAGGTATGTGGGGTCTTAGCTCCTCGACCAGGGATTGAGCCTGCACTCCCTGCATTGGAAGGCGAAGTCTCAACCACTGGACCATTAGGGAAGTACCACACAGATGTTCTCTTATGCTTATGTGTCAGAATCTTGAGGCATGAGGCTGTGCAGAACAGAGGCAGGTGGGTGGTGGTACAGTTACACATGATGGAAATAATGAGAGTCGCTGAGTTGTTCTGGGACAAGCTGATTTGTAGTGCTATGGAACTTCCAGAAGGAGATGTTCTCTGGGTAACTGAAAAAGGATGGAAGACCCAAAAAGAGTCCGCATCTGTAGAGTTGGGAACACAGTTAGCCTTGGGGGCAGAGGAGAAGCAGCAACCATCAAGGTAAGCTGAGGAGTAGTCAGTTCCTTGGACAGGTACTACTAGAAGTGTCTTAGACACTTAACTTCACCCTTTGAGACCTGTCATGAACCTGCTACCCTGATTTGTGTCTACGTTTTTTTGAATTCCACTGCATTTTTAAGAAATAATAAACTTTACTTTTAGAACAGTTTTAGATTTACAGAAAAATTGAGAAAGAAGTACAGAAAGTTTCCATATACCCACACTCAGTCCCTCCTGTAATGAATAACTTAGACCAGGCTGCTACATTTGTTATAGTTAATGAATCAATACAACACATTGACTATCAGTCCATGGTTTATTCAGGTTTCTTTAGTGTTTTAACCTCATGTCCTTTTTTCTGTCCCTGGATCCCATCCAGGGCACCACAATACATTTAGTTGTCACGTCTTCTTAAGTTCTTCTGGATGTGACAGTTTCTCAGACTTGCCTTGTTTTTAGTGACCTTGACAGTTTTGAGGAACACTAGTCAGGTATTTTTAGAATGGCCCTCTATTGGGATTTGTCTGCTGTCTTCCTCGTGATTAGACTGAGGCTGTTAGTTTTGGGGAGAAAGACCACAGAAGTGAAGTTCTATTTTCATCAACCTAATATTGTCGGTGATGGTGATGTTGATCACCCGGCTGAAGTTGTTTGCCAGTTTCTTCCACCTACAGCTACTCTTTTTTCCTACCTTTCTACACACATTCATTGGAAAGCTGGCACGATGAGCAACCTACACTTAGGGAGCAAGAAGTTACCCTCTACCTCCTTTGAGGGTGGAGCACCTGCACAAATTATTTAGGATTATTCTGCATGGGAGATATGTCTTTTCTCCCTATTTATTTATTTAATCAATCATTTGTTTATATTATTACTATGGTCTCATGGATATTTCTTGCCTGGAAAATCTCATGGATGGAGGAGCCTGGTAGGCTGTAGTCCATGGGGTTGCTAAGAGTCAGACATGATTGAGCGACTTCACTTTCACTTTTCACTTTCATGCATTGGAGAAGGAAATGGCAACCCACTCCAGTGTTCTTGCCTGGAGAATCCCAGGGACGGGGGAGCCTGGTGGGCTGCCGTCTATGGGGTTGCACAGAGTCAGACACGACTGAAGTGACTTAGCAGCAGCAGCAGCATGGATATATATTACATACTTTGGGTTATAATCCAATATTACTTCATATATTTTACTCAAATTGTTCTACCTCTGACTATTGGAAGCTCTTTCAGTTGACTTTTCTGTTGCTTTTACATACCACCATCTTTGTGATAGCTGTTTTATTTTTGGGCTACGCTGGATCTTCCCTGACCAGATGGAACTTGTGCCTCTTTGCAGTGGGGGCTCGGAGTCTTAATCACTGGATCATCAGAGAAGTCCTTTGTGTTTTTTTAATACTTCCTTACTTTCTGGCAATTTATTGTGTGTATTTTCTGCCCAAGCCCTAGAATCAGCCATTTCTTCAAGGAGTCCTGATTCATTTTATTGGAGAATGGTATTAGAAACTAAGACTTGGGTACTGGGTGGGTTCAAGTGTATTTTCATCCTTCATTACTTCTTGACTTAAAGTAAAGTGTACTATATGCATAAGCCTACTTTTGTTTCCATTTTGGCTTCTAATTTCTTCGTATACTTTGCTACCCATTGTCTCATTTGCTTTCTCTCTACATTTTATTTATTTAAAAAAATTTGGCTTTGCCATGCCGCTTTTGAAATCTTAGTTTCTCGAACAGGGACTGCATTGAATCCTAACCACTGGACCACCAGAGAACTCCCATCTCTCTACATTTTAAAGCTGTTTAAATGGGCTTTGGATAGACTGATGTCCATGAAGAAGACTTAAGACTAGACTCTTCAATCACAATAACTGTTTCAAGTCTAGATTTAAGATCTCACAGCCATTTTCTTCCTTCCTAATGTAAAGGTATTGCCATTTTGTAAATAAAATGATAACATTTGCCTTGAGTTTGTAAACCTGTAAAAATGAGAATTTTATAAAACCTTTGTCGGAGGAGAGAGGGAGTCATCTAGACACCTGGAGAGCTGGGTTGGGTTGGGTTTTGACTCAACCAGAAAAGGCTTGAGTTTCACAAACATACATCCATTTTCTGTGCTTAATGAAAAGCCTGGACCGAAAGAAAGGGGAGCAATATTTATGGTATTTTTAATAATTTATCTTTGCTGCTGCCACCCTGAAATCATGGCCAAAAATTCCTCTCCCTTCAGTTTAACGTAGACTGAACTTTTACAGAGAGTTTCTTAAAATACACACACATATACACACAGATGAAAAAGTATAGATTTTTTACAAACAGTATAGAAATAGTGAGCTGGGTACAATTTTCTTATCCTAAAATAGCCATAATTTGCCCAATTGTCATTACTGCAGACCTGAGGTTCTTCACGCTTTCACTTCTTCCTCCCAGTCTGAGGTGGAGCAAGAGGGCCAGGGTTGCTGGGTCTGATGGGAAGTCTGGGGTCCTTCCAGGGCCTTCCTGGGCACGGGTCCCCATTTGCCTCTCGGACCAGCTTGGGATATCTGGCCCTCTCAGGTTCTCCTAATTTCCAGCTCACTAACTCCAGGAGTCATCAATCATCTGGGCTTCAAGTCAGCTGGGTCTAATTTTCGAAACATCCCTCCGGGTGGCCCTCTCTGTCTGCCCTGAAAGTTCTACCCTTTTCTCTATCCTATGTAGCTATCCAAAGAATGCTTGTGAAGGTCCTGATAAGCCTGGCTATGCTCTTCCTTAGTGCCGGATCTCTTGCTAGCTTTAGGTGTAGTGTTGTGTGACTGGCCACTTGGCCTCTGGAGGCCATTGCCTTCTTTTTAAAATGTTTTAAAATATACTTTTTAAATGTATTTATATATTTTTGGTTGGGCTGGGTCTTTGTAGCACACAGGTTTTCTCTAGTTGTAGTGCACACATTTCTCATGCAGCGGCATGGGCTCTGAGGCACATGGGCTTCGTAGTCGCGGCAGGTAGGCTCCTGCGCTGGAGAGCACAGGCTCAATAATTGTGATTCATGGGCCTAGTTGCTCTACGGCATGTGGGATCTTTCTAGATCAGGGCTCAAACCTGTGTCTACCGCATTGGCAGGTGGGTTATTTTTTTTTACCACTGAGCCTCCAGGGAAGCCCCTAGGAGGCCCCTGCCTTCTTAATTGAGAGTCCATCCCTCTTCCGTCATGCCGTCACTGCTCTTTTCTTCCCATGCCTCCCAGAGGTTCTCTCAGGAAGGTTCTTTTATGAGCTTCTGAAATGCTCAGTTTTAATGATACTTGTTAAACCAAGAAGATTGACCTACTCATGTTCAGTGACTACAAACCCTTTCTTAGTCAAGTTCTGAATAGGGACCACGTATTCCAAATAGTTTTCATTTTATCCCTTACAATCCTCCCAATCCCAATTGGCTTTTGCAGTATAAATCACTACAGTTTAACATCTAAAAACCACTTTAAACATCTGACAAGGTGCTTGCTAAGGCAGAGATAAAATGGAGCATCCACTGAAAGGGTAGCTGAAAACACGAGCCTCTCCTCTGTGCCTGGCTGATCATGTAGCAGGTGAGAAGCGAGGGTAAAATAAACATTCTTCTGGGGGGATCTCATGGTGACCGAGTCATATAACATGGCAAAATTACTTGTATAATTGACATTTTTACAGTCTGGGAGAATTGTGTGGCACGATTAAAACTAGAGTTTTCTGGGATTTCCCTGGTGGTCCAGTGGTTAAGAAGCCATCTTTCAATGCAGGTGACAAGGGTTTGATTCCCTGGTTGGGGACCTGAGATCCCACATGCCTCGGAGCAATTAAGCCCTTAAACAATTAAGCTCATGTGCTGCATCTAGAGAGCCTGCGTGCCACAAGTAGAGAGTCTGCGTGCCACAAAAATGAAAGATCCCACATGATGAAATGAAGATCCTGAGTGCTGCAACTAAGACCTGATGCAGTCAAATAAATTACAAACAAACAAAATACTAGAGTTTTCTTAAGGGTCCTATAAGTAAGGGGATGTCTCAATAGTGTGAGTAATATTTAATCTTCATGGAATATAAATGTCAACCTTGAGTTGGTTACTAGGGTAAAAGTACAATGAACTATAAATTGAAAGCCTTGACTAATGTTGATTCAGCGGAAGTTGTATTCACAATTTCTCCCTTTCCATAGTACCTGTCGGTATTGAGATAGACCAGTAGTTCAGTCACTGACATTGTCAAAGTTAAAGGCACTCTCTATCTAGAGAAAAGAATGCCTTGTCATCATCAAAGGAAACATGGTAAACCTATTTTCTTCTTTCTTTGTAGATTTATGTGGCTATTTGCTCTGCTGCCATTGTTCTTGCAGTTTCATCCATCACAATAGAAGCTAGTGAAAGGGTATAAAAAGCTCCTCAGTGTCTTTTGTCACAAAGATTTTTATTTGTGATTACTTTGCTCTGAAAAGGAAAAATCCTACTTGGAAGATCTAAAGTACTAGCAAATCTTAAGCAGAGGGCAAGTTTCCTTGCAGGCAGAGGAAGGTCCTGTGGGGACAAGATCCGAGGCTGCACGTCTACACGAGCACATGGAGTTAAAGCCGACACTTATTTCAGCATTTTTTGCTGAGCCATAGGCTCTTTCTCTGACCTGGGCCTGAGACAGGCTTATACCAACCTAACTGCTTCAGCTTCAAACCTCCTTTTAAAACTGCAAATCTTCCAGATTTCAATACCTTTTAGCTTTCCACTAGGAGCGTTTTTTGTTTTTTTTTTTGCTAACCTGTGAGAATATGTATCTCAGGGAAAACTGAGGCAAATGCCTGAGGTTTTTGCCATAGCAGGGTAATGGGATCACATACACCAGAATTGGACTATTTTATCTCCAGTTAAAAACTGGAGAAAAAGTCTGTATTTTAAATCCTGTACCTTGGAGAAAAATGCAATTGCTGTTCAAGAGTATATCAATTATTAAGTGCGGAACCAATGCTATTTTGGTTGCATCTACAATGAGAAGATCATTTCCAGGAATATCATACGCTTCGCTTCAGTCAACTCCAGCCCCAGTCTTTCCTCTGAGGCAGAAATAACAGCACTGAGCATAGAAGGGGAGGGAGGTTGGATTGTGGGGCAGGGAACAGATTTCGACAGGGACAGAAGGCTAAGAACAGCAGGTGTTTTGGAAAGCTGACTCCTAAACCAGTTATTAATAATTTTGGTTCATTAATGTTGATAAATGTAGCTCTCCTCCTTGCAGAATGGATAGAACACAGCAGGGAACTTTCCATTCATTTTGAAAATGTCTTTGATTTTTCCTGTGAGTAGAATCCTCTCTCAGGCTGTATGAATATGCCCTGTGATTCGACAGAGGGTAGAGTGGGGGAATCCCTTGCTTTCTACTTGGCCCTCCCACCTCCTTTCCCACAGGGCTCAAGACCCGCTTTGCTGAGAAGCTTCACCTCCTGATTCTTAGCACCCAGTCAGGTGCTAAGGGTCTCTAGATGTTCATCTACCACCAGGACAACAGCCTTTTAAATTTCTTTCCAAGTTTCCTATAGTTTGTGAGCCAAGACACACAGAACCGCCTAGATCCACATCCAATTCTTTCTGCACAGTTTATTTTTTTGGAAACAATTTTATTGAGATAGAATTCACAGTGAGCCCAACTAAAGTGTTTAATGCAATGGCAGACAGTTTTTCTTTCCTTGCAGGCCTTGCTCTGCTTCCACATTCTTTCCTTCCTCTAAAGAGAGGTATGGGTGGATGGCGGAACCCAGACATGACTGGAGCTGATTCTAAGAACTTTTCTAACTAAAGCACCTGCTGGGCAAGGTATATGGGACACCCACTGACTCAAGGTTAGGGCTGGCTAAGTCAGCAGGGTTTCTGCAGGAATCTGGCATATGCTGTGGTCCAGGGGGAGAGCAGCGCCAAGATCTCTGCCAGGATGCCAACCATTTAACAAAATTGAAGTGGTTTTTCAGAAAGAGCCTGGATTTCTCAAGTTGGTCAACTCCAGCCTCACTATATGCATATACAGATACTGCCAGTTCAGCACTCAGAGAACGCTTATTTTAATCAACAGTAATGGTCATTCATTCCTTCACTCAACAAATAGTTATTGAACTTCAACAAGGAGACTGGCACTGTTGCCAGGAGCTGGGGACACCACTGTCAACTAGACCCATAGTGCCTGCTCTCAAAAGGAGTGAGCAGAGTCTGGTAGAGTGACAGATGACAAACAGGAAACACGTGGATGAGCAAAGTGATTTTTTAAAAAAAGTAATAAGGGAGTAAAAAAATAGGTTGAGGGGATTTCCTGGTGATCCAGTGGTTAGGATTTTATGCTTCCACTCCTGGGGCCCTGGGTTCAGTCCCTGATCAGGGAACTAAGATCTTGCAAGCCATGCGGGATCTGGCCAAAATTAAAATTAAAAAAAGAACCTTAAAAAATACATAGGTTGATATGCTAGAATGGTGGTCAGGGAAGGCTTCTCTGAGGAAATGACATTTGAACTGACACTTGATTGACAAGAAGGCTGCTGCTGCTGCTGCTCCTAAGTCGCTTCAGTCATGTCCGACTCTGTCCCATAGACGGCAGCCCACCAGGCTCCCCCGTCCCTGGGATTCTCCAGGCAAGAACACTGGAGTGGGTTGCCATTTCCTTCTCCAATGCATGAAAGTGAAAAGTGAAAGGGAAGTCGCTCAGTCGTGTCCAACTCCTAGCGACCCCATGGACTGTAGCCCACCAGGCCCCTCTGTCCATGGGATTTTCCAGGCAAGAGTACTGGAGTGGGGTGCCATTGCCTTCTCCGTGACAAGAAGGCACAGGCCACATAATTCGTTGGAGTAGGATATCCAGGCTGAGGGAGCAGGGGCATGGCCCCAGATGTAACCGAGCAGAGGCAGAGGCAGGACACAGCAAAGATGGGCCCAAGGAAAAAGAGAGAACTTGGTAACAGACTATGTGCTGAGATCTTATTTCTTTCATTTAACTACTTTAAAAACAACAACTGAACACACAATACTTTCAGCGGGGGCTTCCCTGGTGACGCAGCGGATAAGAGTCCACCTGCCAATGCAGAGGACATGGATTCGATCTCTGGTCTGGGAAGATTTCACATGCCTTGGAGCTACTGAGCCCCAGATCTAGAACCCAAGAGCTGCCACTGCTGAGACCCGCGCAGAGCCTGTGCTCTGCAACGAGAGAAGCCAAGCAATGAGAAGCCCTTGCACCCCAAAAAGAGTAGCGCCCACTACTAGAGAAAGTTCGCATGTAGCAACAGAGACCCAGCGAAACCAAAAAATTGGCAAATTAAAAAAAAAATCCTTTCACTGGGCTAAAAAAGAAAAAAGACGGTAGGTTTACAATAACCAATAACCAGCAGGTCTCATTTCTACCTAATTTCTTCCCAGTCCTTTAACCAAGAAACAACCGCTCATATTGTATTTTATGTACCCTTTCAGAAATCTTATAATGTATCTAAAAATACATCCATATCAATATGTCTTTAATATAAAGAGGGAATAATTTAGTTGCCAGTTTAGGAGCTAGGCTTTTTTGTTTAGCAATGTGGCTTAGAATTGATTCTATCTGAGTCTATACGAATAACAGTATTAAGTTCATGAATATGCCATTATTTAAATAACCAAGGACATTGAGGCTGTTTCTAAACTTTTGCTACTGTAAACAATGCAGCGATCCTTGCCTGTATGTCTTTGTGAAATATGTGACTATATGTGCAGGTTAAACTGCTAGTGTTAAAATTTCTGGATCACTAGGTGCGTGCATTTAAAATTTTAATAGATATGGTCAAATGTACCAAGTTTTTTTTTATACTCTGGAGAAACTGAAGGGATTCTTCATGACATACATTGTGAGAGTGCATTCAGTTCTAGTCTGAAGGAGTAACTGTCAACATTCACAAATAAGCTTAAACGAAGCTCAAGGTGTCAACAACTTTCTTTTTTTTATTATGGAAAACTTCAAATAAATACAAAAAGGGAGGCTAACAGACTGAGCCCTATCGCCCAACTTCAACAGTCAATCTTATTTTGTCTATGCTCCCAATCCGCTTGCCCCTGCCCTTGGTTATCATTTTGAAGCAAATAGCAGGCATTGTATCATCTCTCCCTTAAATATTTCAGGATATGAAAGTGACTTATTGATGTCTGGTTATCTTGAAGAATGACCCACATTTAAGATTTGTCAGATAGCTCCCTCTGGTATCATCTAACTTGTTCCTCCCTTCCCAAGGGTGTCTGATGCTGGGTAGAGAGCCGAGTTGGTGATGAGCCAGCATGGGAGGCAAGAAAGCCTGTAGAGACTTTGAGTTTCATTCCTGGGTCTGGTCCTTACTAGGAGCTGTGGATCCTTGAGCTAGTCTAACATCATGAAGCCTCATTTCCTTATCTGGAAAATGAGAGTAATAGTAAAAGTGTTTTTGTGGAAAGCTGAGCTAGTGGTGGCAAGCAGAAAGAGCTCCTGGTCACTGTAAGAAGTAAGAGACTTGAGGACCTCCCTGGTGGTCCAGTGGTTAAGAATCCACCTTGCAATGCAGGGGACACAGGCTTGATTTTTGGCCTGGGAGCTAAGACCCCACATGCTACAGGGCAACTAAGCCCAAGCATCACAACTACTGAGCCTAGGCGCCAAAACTAGAGAGACCGTACGCAGTAACAAACAGCCCGTGGGCCACAGTGAAGAGCTGGCGCAGCCAAAAAAAAAAGCAAGCAAGAGGCCTGGAGCTATGGTGGGCAGAAGGGTCATCACATCCTAATGCAACATAGCAACAGAATGGGTTCGAGGGTTCAGTTTAGTTCAGCTCAGGTGCTTAGTCGTGTCTGACTCTCTGAGACCCCATGGACTGTAGCCTACCAGGCTCCTCCATCCATGGAATTTTCTAGGCAAGAGTCCTGGAGTGGGTTGCCATTTCCTTCTCCAGGGGATCTTCCCGACCCAGGGATTGAACCTGGGTCTCCAGCATTGCAGGCAGGTGCTTCACCGTCTGAGCCACAATAGGCCACCCCAAAATGTGTCACTTTGGCATAAAGATTATTTTGAGTACTTAAAAATTCAGGTACAAAAAGGGTGCTCTGACCCTCCCCCTTTTCTTTCTAACAGCAGGAGATAAAACTCCCATTTGAAAGATTGTCTTCTATATACCAGGAGGAAAGTACCATTCTTATCATCAAGGACAGAAGCTGAAGCTGAGAGAATTCTGTATAAATGTACTTTGTTAAGATAATTCTTATCTTCCTTTAGCCTTGCCATATATTTTAGTTACTTTTCTATCGTTGCCTCTCTGTTCAACCTCATATAAAAGAATTTGGGTTCTGCCACTCTATGGGTCTTCATTTCCTTCTGGTGTTGATGTAAAATTTATAAGAAGTAAATTTGCATGGTTTTCTCCTGTTTATCTGTCTTTATGTCAATCTAATTCTCAAGCTCAGTCAAAAACCCTGAGAGGGTAGAGGTAAAATTTTGCCTCCCACATAATGATTACACAGTGACTTTCTCAAGGCTGGACATTTAAAGAAGATAGTGTTCCTTTTGCTTGCATGAGAGCACAAAGTGTCATGGAGCAGAGAAAAAGGCAAGGACTTTGGTGTGAGATGGGGGTGAAACATCCCTTGGTGGCTTCTCATCTTTAAGAACACGGTCTGTGTGGTGGGACAGTTCTCAGGGCAGTTTATTGAAAGCTGTGGCTTTCCCTTCTACTAGGGTAATTGTGCATAGTGGATGAAATCATTAGTGTCTTCCTCTTACATAAAATCAGAGACACTGGAAGGTTATATGAAAGTTGCTCAGTCTTGACTATTTGCAACCCCATGGAATAGTCCATGGAATTCTCCAGGCCAAATACTGGAGTGGGTAGCCTTTCCCTTCTCCGGGGGATCTTCCCAACCCAGGGATAGAACTGGGGTCTCCTGTATTGCTGGAGGATTCTTTACCAGCTGAGCTACTGGGGAAGCCCGTGGAAGGTTATGTTTCCATTAAAAGAGCTGACTGTTTAAAGGATCCACTGTAGATGCTGAGAAATAAAATGGTGTAAACACAAACCCCTGAAAATAGAAATGAATGGCAGAGCCAAGGCTCTTTTTTTTTTTTTTTTTTTTTTTTTTTTGAGTCAGGGCTTTTTAAGGCACAGTTGCTTAAGTAAGCTGTAAGGACCAGTGGTGCCCACAGGGCATTTCAATTTATAAAGCTTTGGGCAGGGTGTTGGGAGCTCTTTCTGTGTGGCACCACAAGCTCAGCTTCCCTCAAAACTCTTATTATTACTTTCACTTTCCAGATGAGGAATGAAGCTTCGAGGTGAGACCTGCTCAAGGACTCTGAACACAGCCAGTTGTGCAGTGCAAGGTAATGGAGGAATTCATGTTCAGTCTAGACTCAGCAGTATATGGGTCACAACTTTTCACTGAAATTTTGATGGTTCGGGTTACTTTTTGTGATTGGTCACATTTTTAGATGAATCAATTCACTTGTCTGATTTGTGAAAGTGTTAACTGTTCAGCCATGTCCGACTCCTTGCAATTCCATGGACTGTACCCTGCCAGGTTTCTCTGTCCATGGAATTTTCCAGGCAAGACTACTGGAGTGGGTTGCCATTTCCTTCTCTAGGGAATCTTCCCAACCCAGGAACTGAACCCAGGTATCCTGCACTGCAAGTAGATTCTTTACTGTCTGACCCACTAGGGAAGCCCCTGTCTGATTTGTATTTAATTATAACCCAGTAGTGAAAATGAGCATGACCTACTTGGGCTGGTAGAGGCATACACAACGTGAGATTTTTTTCCCCCCAGTGTCATGCACAGAGGCATATACCACTCTTGCATCATTTAATTTCATATTACCCCTTTGATGGAGCCATGTTATTGCCATTGTAAAGATGAGAAAATGGAGCCTTAAAGAAGTCAGGGAATTTGTTCCAGGTCACTTAGCAAAAAAGTTGTGCAGCCAGAATATGAATCTAGAGATGGGCCTAAGAACCAGTGTGGACTTTATTTCCAGGCCAGTTTGTAATTGTAGAGATCCTTAGCCACTTTTGATTCTTGACCTGAGGAATGACTTGATGAAAATGAAGAAAAGGAAGAGGGGTTCAGTGGCATGATACAGGATTCATAGATGGAGGGAAGAACTGGAGTGCAGAAATCAGACAGGAAGCTGTGGCAGCAATGTAGGCCCTGGAGACTGAGGATTTAGGGTTTGGAACTAGAAAATGTGGCTCCAGCCATGTCTCCACCGTGATGCTGCTGGATGGGGAACCTTGGGCAAATTATAGCCACATCTCTGAAACCTTGTTCCTCCTCCCCAAATAATGGGCTTATAAATTGACACAAGAAAATCTCTTTCAAACTCTAAAATTCTGCCTGATGCCCGATGCAGTCTAAAGATTTACATATGAAGACCCTAAATATTATCTAGAATCCAGAGAATAATTTAAATGTAATAATTCTCAACAACAACATCAATTCTTAACATATTTTTTTCAAGTACAGAGGAATAAAACTGTTTTTAAGAATGCTTTTTAAACTAGATTATATTGAGACAAGCCAATCATTTCTGCATCTTATTGTTTTCTTTGTTTAAGAAAATGACTTGGGTTATTGTTGCTGCAGTAGCAGTTGACGATATTAAAATCAAATAAGAATCTTACTCTTGAAACAAACGAAGTGATTTCAACCTATCTCTGTAAGATATTTCATGAAAGTATACCTAGGAGACACAAATTATACTGTCATCAAATTAATTGATTTTCTAAGCTCAAATGTAATTTAAAATATGATATTTCTTCGACTGGTCCTATCAACAGACTTTAAAGGGATTTTAGATAGAGAACATAGGAAATAAATATAGTAATGTTGAAGCAAATAATCAACAAAATAGTTGTTCTGTGTTCTGTTGCCTGTACAGCTTCTAGAAAGTATTTTTAATGACTCCCTGAGGAATCGGCTCTTGCTGGTGTGAAGCCAGGCTCTTCACTCCGATAGAAGCAGCAAACTTTTCTTCATCCTCATATTCTAGAACAAATCCATTTCTAAGCTGTGCTGAGTCCTTGGCTTCAGTGTTTCTCAGAAATGAACCCTTCCTTATCTACAGAGATTCAGGGGTGGGGTTCCCACTTCTTGGCTGCAGAAGTGCCTCCTCCTTAGAATAACCTAAGGGGCAAATGACTTTTCCTGAGATCAAGTCAGTTCTATTCTTAAAACCTTCAGGGATCCCATTAGCTTCCTGGGTGAAAGCTGACTTCTGTGGTGGAGATCGCCATGCGTTCAGCCAAGCAATGCATTAGCTTTCTTTCAGGCTTTAATCCTCCGCACCTGTGATTTTGCTATTAGACATGCTCTACTCTTTCTCTCTGCCAGTTTATGGCCATCACTTTTTTTGATTCTGTCTTGAAACATTTCCTTCAGGATGTTTTTCTAGTTTAGTAGCAGCTTAGCAAGTAAACAACTTCCATTTTTGAGTTTTTAGTTACATTAAATGCTTTTAAGAGAAATTATCAAGTCTAGATATAAAAACTTTATAGAGATTTTCATTCTTTAAGAAATCACCCAACAAGGAACTATATTCAATATCTTGAAAATAATTTTAATGGAAAAAAATCGGAAAATTTATATATAGTGTCTCTACATATTTATCTCTATATATCTGAATCACTTCGCTGTACACCTGGAACATTGAAAATGAACTATGCTTCAATTAAAAAAAGGCGGGGGGGGGCACAAAAAACCACCCAGAATGATTTTACTTTGTGAGCACTCCAATTTTTAGATGTCTGCTTTTTCGCCAAGAATCCACACTAGAATCAGAGCAACACGACTCCTTCTGGTGACCTCTAGTGGGCAGTAGATAACCCTACACAATTATGAAAAGTGAAGGGCAAAGTAAAACCCTTCCCAGTAACCAGCTGGGTGTACTCCGAAGCCAGATCACCGCATCCCACCTCACCCCACCACACTCTTAATTTTTCTTCCAGTATGTTTTGCATTTAACAGTTTGCCTTACAACTCACCTGTTTCGCCTCTGGCGGGTACTGAGCGAGCAGGGCTGCCTGTGCCGGATGTCGTGTAAATTGCTTGGAGCAGTTTAAAATAATCCCTGCCCAGTGGAGCCCACTCCCAGGGCATCGAGCAGTGCCCAGGGAAGTACCCTCCGCAGAGCCTGAAAGGGCTCTTCAAGCTCGAGGGCCGGGGCTGCAGCCGGCTCGGAGGTGCACAGGAGAAATTAAGACATTATGAAAAGGAGGATGCAGACGAAGATCAGGCAAAATTCTGTTCTTGCCAGTGGCAAGACAATTCTCCCCAGACTTTCATCCCACTCTACAGGGAGCGTCACGAGGGGGTCCAGGGGCGCTAAGCTTAGGCGCTCTCTTAGGACCGGCGCCCCAGAAAGCGGGGGCTGGAGCCGCTCCCCTCCGAGAGAGGCGGCACGGAAGCTGGGTGCTGGGATGTGTGGCCGCCTTCGGAGCACGCGGTACGTGGGTCTCCGCGCCGGGAGAGGAAGGAACAAAGTCGGCAAGAAAAGAATTGCTGGGGTGCCTTCTCTTGAGAAATCCTGTGGGGCGGTCTCAGAAACCTAGCTGGGCTCCGGAGAGTTTCTGGAAAAAGCTCTCCCAGAGCCGTCTGTCCCCGCCCCTCAAATCCTGCACCCCAGTCCTCACTCCTCCTTACCCTCCTGCAGCCTCCTTTTGGGGGGCCGTTAAAAGGGCCCTTGGGGACTCCCCAAGTCATCCCGATGGTCCGGTGAGGGACGCGGGAACTGAGACCCCCAGGCGCGGGGCTTTTCTACCCTTCCACACGGGGCTCCAAGCTCGGCGCATCCCTGCTCCGCGGACCCCTCCCGGCCACTGCAGGCGAGAGCGGAGGGGGAGGACCGCGTCACGAGGCGGGGAGCCCGAGGTCCAGGGCGGGGCGCCGGGGAATCCCAGCCCGAGCGAGGTGCGGGCTCGGGTGGGAAGAGGAGGGCGGCGCGCGGAGGGAGGTGAGCGGAGCGGAGCTAGGAGGCAAGGAGGGGTAACCGCGAGGAGGCCCCGCCCCCGCCTCGCGGGGCCGGCTCTCTGCCGCCTCCGAACCCGCTCACTTTCCCTCTTGCCTCTGGACGGCGGTGGGGCGCTTGTCGGAGCCGTGGCCAGAGGGAGCGCCGTGGACCCGGAGCCATCCAGCGCCCTCGCTTCCTCTCGGCGCGCACGCCCCCGGGGCGGGGGGGAACAGCGCCGCCGCCTTGAAAGGGCACCCCGGCCTCGGAGGGAGCATCCCCCAGGCGCGAGGGGCGGCGGCGCTGGCAGCCTCTTTCTCGGCCAGTGGGGCGCAGCGCTGGCGCCTGAGGTGGACTCCCCGGCCACCTGCAGGGACCGCCGTGCGGAGAGAGCGTCGCTAGCAGCCGCGCTGGGCTGCCGAGAAGGCTAGAGCCAGGGGCCCCCGGGCCAGCGAAGGGCAGCAGCGGAGCCCGGAGGGAGAGCCGGCCGGACAGCCCGCGGGCCCCGACGGCGCGCTCCCCCGTCCGCCAACCGCAGGCAGGCCCCGCGCGGCGGCTGGAGGGGGCGGCGGCGGTGCCCTCGGGCTTCGGGGGCTTCGGGGCAGCCAGCCATGACCTTCGGGCGCAGCGGGGCGGCCTCGGTGGTGCTGAACGTGGGCGGCGCCCGGTACTCGCTGTCCCGGGAGCTGCTGAAGGACTTCCCCCTGCGGCGCGTGAGCCGGCTGCACGGCTGCCGCTCGGAGCGCGACGTGCTGGAGGTGTGCGACGACTATGACCACGAGCGCAACGAGTACTTCTTCGACCGGCATTCGGAGGCCTTCGGCTTCATCCTTCTCTACGTTCGTGGCCACGGCAAGCTGCGCTTCGCGCCGCGGATGTGCGAACTCTCCTTCTACAATGAGATGATCTATTGGGGCCTGGAGGGCGCGCACCTAGAGTACTGCTGCCAGCGCCGCCTCGACGACCGCATGTCCGATACCTACACCTTCTACACCGCCGAAGAGCCGGGCGCGCTGGGCCGGGACGAGGCGCGACCGGGCGGTGCCGAGGCCGCCCCTTCCCGGCGCTGGCTGGAGCGCATGCGGCGGACCTTCGAGGAACCCACGTCGTCGCTGGCCGCGCAGATCCTGGCCAGCGTGTCGGTGGTGTTCGTGATCGTGTCCATGGTGGTGCTGTGCGCCAGCACACTGCCCGACTGGCGCGCCGCGGCGGCCGACAACCGCAGCCTGGATGACCGGAGCAGGTACTCCGCCGGCCCTGGGAGGGAGCCCTCCGGGTAGGATGCACTGCTTCTCTGCCCGTCACGTCCGTCCTGTCGCGTCTGTCCGTGCCGTCCGTCGGTCCAGTCTCCGTCCTGTTTGCCTCTGGGAGGCCGAGCTCAGTTAGGTTCTGGGCCCAGCGAGGCCCCCAGGCGCGGTCAGCCAGGGGGTTGGGTTGCCCCCCTCCCTTCCTCCAGCTCTAGCCGGCTCTGGTCTGCGCACTAGACGCCCCTCTTGAGGGCGAATCGCCAGCCTTGGGGAGGGGTAGATAGAGATGACAAGCCTCTTTCATCTTTTTAGTTTACTTTCGAGCAAATAGGAACCGGTTAATTAGATTTCTCTGAACTTCTGTTGTTAGTATTTAAGAATTTAACCTTGGGCTAAGAGCAGTTTGAATTATTTGCCAGTTTTTGATGGTGTTTGAAAAAAAGGAAGCCTTGTTATCATGGAGTGTGGTCGGCTGTACACTGCCCACAGGTACACGCTGCATAATATATTGTAATGGAATTGTGATAAAGAAGATTAATTTAGCGATAGATTCTAAATAATGGATGGCTGCGCCCTTTTCTCTCTTCTTTTCCTGTCAAGTACGGAGTTAGTAAAGCACCTGTCCACTGTTTGGTGCCAATGTGACTTCTAGAAGATCTTCAGGCTGGGGAGGGGAAAAAAACAAGGAAACTGCCCTTAACCCAGAAACAGTATTACAGTATTTAGTGGTTTTTCTTTTCACTTTACTAGGATGAAAGAAAAATATTTTGATCTTTCCTTCGATGGTGCTTACTTTTCAGTAGTGATAACATATTTCTGTTTTTAGTACTAGTGAATTTATTTTGCATGTTTGGTGGGAGGAATAAACAGGAAAGTTGGACTTTCAAGGGAGACAGCCTCTTTGGGCACAAACACATCATTGTATCATGTGTTTTACCTTAGATCCTAATTTAAAATTCCCCTTCCATTCATTTAAAAAATTCAGTTGCTTGCCTGATAGTCTTTTCCTCATAGACATGTGCATGGTTCCAGTGGTACTATGTGCCTGATACTGGAGTATGTTACTTCCACATAATACTCTTCCTTTGGAGAGTAAAGGTTTTTTTTTAATTCTCAGACACGAAACTGTCTGGGACCATGGAGTCCATTACTGATAAGCTGCCTTGGCATAAAATCCAAGATACATACTTTGAAAGGAGATTCATTAGGAAACGCATTTTGTTTAATGTATTAGGTTCTGAGTTTTTTGATTTACAGGAAAGAATTATTTATTTGGTACTGCATCAGTACAATGAAATTAATTTATGTTTCTAAATACATCAAGAATCCTTGATTCTTTTAGAGGGCCATAGGAAAATGAGCCATAAATGATTGGCCTTGAAATTATTCACTAGTAATTGTAGAATTCTAAGGTTAGTGAAAGTTCAAGGAAATTGGAGAAATGAGTTATTAGTACAAATATTGAATGGAATTGGCTAAGTTACTATATAAGCAAATACAGTGGAATAACTTCAGTAATAATTTTGGGAGGAGAGAGGGCATTTGGGGAGGAGAGGAGTGCAGTCTGGAGATCATTAAGGTAAGGCATTTGGAAAGAAATGAGAGACATGAATAATAATTTTAGGGGGAGAAAGAGAAACCAAAAAGAGAAGAGACAGATGGAAAAGAGGAAGACTGCAAAAGAAGTGAAGGAGGAAGATAAATGTTTAATTTGTGTATATGCATTTTATGTATGTATATAATTATTCAAGTCAGAACTGTTTCCTAGATACGCAGATATTTCAGGCAGAAACAATGTTTTTCTTGGCTTAATGGCCCAGTTTTAAGCTTTACTCTGAGTGTAGGTATGTGAAAACCATTATCTGTAATCCCAAATAGATAAACTGAAAGATGACTGAGTTACTTGAGGCTGCACATCACAGAGGGAGCTTCCCACAGGCCTCCTCTAACAGAGAGCTAAGGTGGTACTTTGAGAACAGTGTCTCAAATCCTGTTTGTTTGTGGTTGCTGAAATTAGTCTTTTTGTCTGAAACATCATTCTGATCATTTGACCAAATTTGGCATCTGCCAGATAAGGTCAAAACTTCTCTCTTGGCCAAAAGAGAAGGTTCTTACCTTTTATTTTGTTCTTTTTGGCTGCACCAAGTGGCTTATGGGATTTTAGTTCCCCAATGAGGGATTCAGTTCAGTCGCTCAGTCGTGTCCAACTCTTTGCGAGCCTATGAATCGCAGCACGCCAGGCCTCCCTGTCCATAACCAACTCCCGGAGTTCACTCAGACTCACGTCCATCAAGTCAGTGATGCCATCCAGCCATCTCATCCTCTGTCGTCCCCTTTTCCTCCTGCCCCCAATCCCTCCCACCATCAGAGTCTTTTCCAATGAGTCAACTCTTCGCATGAGGTGGCCAAAGTACTGGAGTTTCAGCTTTAGCATCATTCCTTCCAGAGAACACCCAGGACTGACCTCCTTTAGAATAGACTGGTTGGATCTTCTTGCAGTGTCTGAGGGACTCTCAAGAGTCTTCTCCAACACCACAGTTCAAAAGCATCAGTTCTTCGGCACTCAGCTTTCTTCACAGTCCAACTCTCACATCTATACATGACCACTGGAAAAACCATAGCCTTGACTAGACGGACCTTTGTTGGCAAAGTAATGTCTTTGCTTTTCAATATGCTGTCTAGGTTTGAATAGTGAGAATGCAGAGTCCTAACCACTGGACTGCCTGGGAATTCCCCAAGGCTCTTTAACATTTAATCACAGTCTGCCTTTGTTAATTTACCCATTGGAATTTGCAAGCGTCTTTTGAGTATCTGCTGTGTTTAAAGTGCTATTGGTATTCCAAATATTGCAGCTTTCTTTTTGGTGAGGAAAAAGTGTCAAGTTGGCAGTGTAGGATCAGAGGCACAATTGATCAACAGCTGAGTTTTGAGAAGGTCTTCAAGGTGGGAGACAATGCAAACAAGCCAGCTTAGGAAGGGTGCTGAGGTTGTGCACTGCCCAACACTGGTGAAAGGTATCATTTATATAAACTACAGTGTTCGAAACCTATGCAACCATGTGTACCCCACATGGGAACAAAATAGGAGACTTGTCCAGCTAATAGGAACATCCAGGGCCTAGGCACGTTTATATGTTACATTTGTGCTGTGCTGCGCTGCGTTGCTCAGTCAGGTCCAACTGTTTGTGACCCCTTGGACTGTAGCCCGCCAGGCTCCTCTGTCCATGGGGATTCTCCAGGTAAGAATACTGGAGTAGGGTTGCCATGCCCTCCTCCAAGGGATTTTCCCAACCCAGTCATCGAACCTAGATCTCCTGCATTGCAGGCAGGGAGTCTGAGCCTCCAGGGAAGCCCATGAATACTGGAGTGGGTAGCCTATCCCTTCTTCAGGGGATTTTCCCAATCAGGAATCGAACTGGGGTCTCCTGCATTGCGGGTGGATTCTTTACCACCTGAGATACCAGGGAAGCCAATATTATGTTTATGGAGTGTGAATTCAGTGATGGAGAGAGAGGGGGGCAGTGAGTGCAGTGTTAGAAGGCCTGGAATGAGAGGGAGAATAATTTTATTCTGCAGGCAGTGGTTAACTGTTCGCAGGTTCAGGGTGAGTGGATTCTGCATATAAAATGACAAATGTTGTGAATTGTTTACTGAAAGTTGGAGATGGTGGAGGGTGAAAACAGAAAGATGAGTTTGGAGATTTTTGCTAAGGGAGTGAATAAGAACTTGGATGGCTTTGAGGTGGTGAAAATGGAGGTGAAGTGACAACTCTGGGAGAATTAGGAAGAAACAAAGTAAATCCAGGGCATCGGGAGGATACAGGCTCAGGGACTGAGTAAGTGGATTTCCAGGAGCCTGGGGAGCACTCTCTGCCACCTGCAGGGTCCATTTGTCCAGACCAGTCTACTCACGTGTTCCTGAACCACCTGGGCATCCCTTACTGTGCAATCAGTCCCTTGCCTATTGAAATTGGATCATTCATCAAGCCCAAATCAGAGTCTATTTCCCTTTTGAAACCTTTCCTGACTGCCTTAGTATATATGATGGTTTTTCTTGAGTTTATTGAGGCATTGCTTCCTTGTGCAACTTATTTGGCAGCTGTAACATCCTTCCTAGCATGTTAGTTAGTTTTTCATATGAACATGTCTTAGCTCCCAAACTAGATGAGATGCAAAGCCCTAGAAGGCATCTAAAGTCTTTGATACTGTTTATTATGATAGCATCTTTTAGAAGAAATTATTATTCAGGCACAGTAAATACTATCTGTTGTTTATCTTGTGTTTTAAAGTAGAAACTTCCAGGAGTTTATCTTCTCTTGCATAGTTGGAGGAGCTGTGGGGAGCATTCAGGCTGAGGCATTCAGGTGGTGGAACTCTTAATTGAGGAAGATGAGATCCTGTGCTAGAATGAGAAAAAAAGCCCAAGTCAAGGAATAATTATTTATCAAGTACTTATTATGCAAAAAGAATAAGGATGAGACTATATCTTTAATAAAAAGATTTTTCTGAAGTTTTGAAATACCACACAATCTATTTGCAAGAAATCTTGAGATGTCTTCCAAATCAATGATTTGAAAACTTTTAATATATGAATATGCTCCTCTTAAATTGCCTTTTTAAGGGGGTGGTTAAAAATCATATAAATAATAATTTAAAGTTCAGAAGCTACACGAGCAAGTGTTTCTCCATTTCCCAGACTTGGAGTTCTTTTCCCTAAATGTAACCAAAGTTATAGCAGTGTGTGTGTCATAGAAGAGATATTCCCTGTATTTACAAGCATATCATATATATTTCCTGCAGAAGGGAATGGTAACCCGCTCCAGGATTCTTGCCTAGAGAATTCTATGGACAGAGGAGCCTGGCGGGCTGCAGTCCACAGGGTGGCAAAGAGTCGAACATGACTGAACAACTAACACACATATATTTAAAACATACAAAAAAAACAGTGTGAGAACAGTGTCATGACCTGCTTTTTTAACTCACCAACATGTCACGGAGATTGTTCTGTATCAGTCTATAAAGAGCTGCCCAGTTTTTTATGGAGCTGCATGACATTCCATTGTATGAATGTCCTAGAAATTTTCTACTCTTAATATTGTTCCTTGTCTGTAGGAAATGCTGTAGTGAATATCCCTGTACATGTACATAATTTTGCTTTCAGGAAAGAATATCCACAGGATAAATTCCTGAAAGTTGCCATTGGGTCCAACGGCATTTGTACTTGTCTTTTTTTTTTATTATATGTATATATATTTTTTAGTTTTTATTTAAATATAATTGCTGTACAATGTTGTATTAGTTTTAGGTGTATAGCAAAGTGATTCATTTGTATATTTATATTTAGATTCTTTTCCATTATAGGTTATTACAGAATGTTGAATGTAGTTTCTTATGTTGTACAGTAGGTCCTTGTTGGTACTCTATATTTTGTACTTTGTCATTTTCATAGAAATTCCAAATTGCTCTAAGAAAAGGTTGTATCAGTTTATACCTACCAGCAATGTGTGAGAGACCATGTTTCTTCATCCTCTACAAAGTGTTATACTTTTGATCTTTACCATGCTGTCAGGTCAAGAGATACCTGGAATATCAGGCAAGTTTGGCCTTGGAGTATAAAATGAAGCAGGTCAAAGACTAACAGAGTTTTGCCAAGAGAATGCACTGGTCATAGCAAACAACTTCTTCCAACATCACAAGAGCCAACTTTACACATGGACATCACCAGATGGTCAATACCAAAATCAAATTGATTATATTCTTTGCAGCCAAAGATGGAGAGGCTCTATGCAGTCAGCAAAAACAAGACTGGGAACTGACTGTGGCTCAGATCATGAACTCCTTATTGCCAAATTCAGACTTAAACTGAAGAAAGTAGGGAAAACCACTAGACCATTCAGGTATGACCTAAATCAAATCCCTTATGATTATACAGTGGAAGAAACAAATAAATTCAAGGAATTAGGTCTGATAGACAGACTGCCTGAAGAACTGTAGATAGAGGTTCATGACATCATGCAGGTGGCAGTGATTAAGACCATCGCCAAGAAAAAGAAATGCAAAAAGGCAAAATGATTGTCTGAGGAGGCCTTACAAATAGCTGAGGAACAAAGAGAAGCTAAAGGCAAAGGAGAAAAGGAAAGCTATACCTTTGAATGCAGACTTCCAAAGACTAGCAAGGAGATAAGAAGGCCTTCCATAGTGATCAGTGCAAAGAAATAGAGAAAACAATAGAATGGGAAAGACTAGAGATCTCGTCAAGAAAATTAGAGACACCAAGGGAACATTTCACCCAAAGATGGGCACAATAAAGGACAGAAATGGTATGGACCTTCGAAGGGCAGAAGATATTAAGAAGAGGTGGCAAGAGTACACAGAAGAATTGTACAAAAAAGATCTTCATGACCCAGATAACCACGATGGTGTAATCACTGGACTAGAGCCAGACATCCTGGAATGTGAAGTCAAGTGGGCCTTAGGAAGCATTACTATAAACAAAGATGGTGGAAGTGGTGGAATTCCAGTTGAGCTATTTCAAATCCTAAAAGATGATGCTGTGAAAGTGCTTGCTCTATATGCCAGCAAATTTGGAAAACTCAGAAGTGGCCACAGGACTGGAAAAGGTCAGTTTTCATTCCAATCCCAAAGAAAGGCAATGCCAAAGAATGCTCAAACTACCGCACAATTGCATTCATCTCACATGATAGCAAAGTAATGCTCAAAATTCCCCAAGCCAAGCTTCAACAGTTCAATTCAGTCTCTCAGTCTTGTCTGACTCTTTGCGACCCCATGAACCACAGCATGTCAGGCCTCCCTGTCCATCACCAACTCCTGGAGTTTACCCATACTCACGTCCATTGAGTTGGTGATGCCATCTAACCATCTCATCCTCTGTCGTCCCCTTGCCTCCTACCTTCAATCTTTCCCAACATCAGGACCTTTTCAAATGAGTCAGCTCTTTGCATCAGGTGGCCAAAATATTGGAGTTTCAGCTTCACCGTCAGTCCTTCCAATGAATATTCAGGATTGATCTCCTTTGGGATGAACTGGTTGGATCTCCCTGCAGTCCAAGGGACTCTCAAGAGTCTTCTCCAACACCACAGTTCAAAAGCATCAATTCTTTGGCGCTCAGCTTTCTTTATAGTCCAACTCTCACATCTGTACTTGACTACTGGAAAAACCATAGCCTTGACTACACGGACCTTTGTTGACAAAGTAATGTCTCTGCTCTTTAATATGCTGTCTAGGTTGGTCATAACCTTCCTTCCAAGGAGTAAGTGTCTTTTAATTTCATGGCTGCAGTCACCATCTACAGTGATTTTGGAGCCCCCCAAAATAAAGTCTGACACTGTTTCCACTGTTTCCCCATCTATTTCCCATGAAGTGATGGGACTGGATGCCATGATCTTATTTTTCTGAATGTTGAGCTTTAAGCCAACTCTTTCACTCTCCTGTTTCACTTTCATCAAGAGGCTCTTTAGTTCTTCTTCACTTTCTGCCATAAGGGTGGTGTCATCTGCATATCTGAGGTTATCGATATTCCTCCCAGCAATCTTGATTCCAGCTTGTGCTTCCTCCAGCCCAGGATTTCTCATGATGTACTCTGCATATAAGGTAAATAAGGAGGGTGACAATATACAGCCTTGACGTACTTCTTTAGTATGTGAACCAAAAACTTCCAGATATTCAAGCTGGATTTTAAAAAGGTGGAGGAACCAGAGATCAAGTTGCCAACATCTGTTGGATCATAGAAAAAGCAAGAGAGTTCCAGAAAAATATCTAGTTCTGCTTTATTGACTACGCCAAAGGCTTTGACTGTGTGGATCACAACAAACTGTGGAAAGTTTTTAAAGAGATGGGAATACCAGACCACCTGACCTGCCTCCTGAGAAATCTGTATGCAAGTCAAGAAGGAACAGTTAGAACCAGACATGGAGCAACAGACTGATTCCAAATAGGAAAAGGAGTATGTCAAGGCTGTATATAATCACCTTGCTTATTTAACTTATATGCAGAGTACATCATGTGAACTATCAGGCTGGATGAAGCACAGGCTAGAATCAAGATTGCCAGGAGAAATATCGATAACCTCAGATATGCAGATGACACCACCCTTATGGGCAGAGCGAAGAACTGATGAAAGTGAAAGAGGAAAGTGAAAGAGGAGAGTGAAAAAGCTGGCTTAAAACTCAACATTCAGAAAACGAAGATCATGGCATCCGGTCCCATTACTTCATGGCAAATAGACGTGGAAACAATGGCAACAGTAACAGACTTTATTTTCTTGGCCTCCAAAATCATTGCAGATGGTGACTGCAGCCTTGAAATTAAAAGACACCTGGTGCTTGGAAGAAAAGCTATTTCCAACCTAGACAGCATATTAAAAAGCAGAGACATTACTTTGCTGACAAAGGTCTATCTAGTCAAAGCTATGGTTTTTCAAGTAGTCATGTATGGATGTGAGAGTTGGACCATAAAGAAAACTGAGCACCAAAGCATTGATGCTTTTGAACTGTGGTTTTGGAGAAGACTCTTGAGAGTCCCTTTGACTGCAAGGAGATTAAACTAGTCAATCCTAAAGGAAATCAGTCCTGAATATTCATTGGAAGGGCTGATGCTGAAGCTAAAGCTCTGATACTTTGGCTACCTGATGCAAAGAACTGACTCATTAGAAAAGACCCTGATGGTGGGAAAGTTTAAGGACAGAGGAGAAGGGGACAACAGAGGATGAGATGGTTGGATGGTGTCACCAACTCAATGGACATGAGTTTGAGCAAGCTCCAGGGGTTGGTGATGGACAGGGAAGTATGATGTGCTGTAGTCCATGGATTTGCAAGAAGTCAGACATGAATGAGTGACTGAACTGAACTGATTCTGGGAGGTGAAAAATGGTGTCTAGTAGTTTAATTTGTTTTGACCTTGAGTTAAAAATGTGCATCTTTATATATATTTAGGAGTTACTTATCTTACTTTTCAGTGAGCTCTGTGTTCCATTTGCTCATTTTGTCAATGACTTTCTTAGTTGGAAGATTTTGAAAAAGAATTAAGAAATTAGCTCTTTGTTAATGATATGAGTTGAAAACATTTTGTTCTCTAATTTAGGACACCATTCAAAGAAAATCACAGTTGCTTGGAACATAGTAGAGGTACTTTTAGTATCTATTTGAGAAAATACATAATGACTAAAGAATAATTGTGAATTCTCACCATTCACCAACCCTTTCTTGGGTCCTGTGGCCGTGCGGGGCACCGTAGATACGGAGGTACAGAAAGACAGGGTTTCTGCTCTCATGAAGCTGGAGTGCTAGTGGTGGCAGTGGGAAAGGAGACCGCCAGCAGAGTCAGCAGGTAAGTAAGAATTTCAGGCAGTGAAAGAAAAGCAGAGTACAGAAAACTGCAGCAGAGCCCCTTCATTCGCAAAGGATGTGAGGGGGTGACCCGAGTTAAGGCTTGAATTGTAGGAAAGACCCAGCCTTGGGAAAGGGAGGGCAGTGTTCTGGATGGCAGAAATAGCACATGCAGAGGCTCTGAGAAGACAGTGAATTCGGCGAGTTTCCAGAACAGAAAAGAAAGACCATGTGGGCTAGATCTTAGTCCAAGAGCGAGAGAGAGGTAGATGAGATTGGAGGGGAGGCAGTGCCCTCTCAGCCAAGTCTTAGGTGCCCTGGCAAAGAGTTTGGATTTCAATTCACGTGTGACAGCAAAGCCTTTGGAAGGTTTTAAAGCAGAGGAAAGATATGATCTGATGCAGTTTTTAAAAAATATGCAATGTAAATCCTTTTACTTGAACGTTTTATTTATTTATTTTGGCTGGGTCTTCGTTGCCGTCTGGGCTTTTCTCTAGTTGCCAGGAGCAGGGGCTACTCTGGCTTGCGGTGGACCAGCTTCTCATTGCGGTGGCTTCTCGTTGTGGAGCGCAGGCTGTGGGCGCAGAGGCTTCAGTAGCTGCGGCACGTGGGTTCAGTAGTTGCAGCACGTGGGCTTAGTTGCTCCGAGGCATGTGGGATCTTCCCAGACTAAGGGTTGAACTCGGGTTTCCTGCACTGGCAGGTGGATTCTTAACCTCTAGACTGCCAGGGAAGTCCTGGCCGGATGTATTTTTTTAAAACACCACTTACCACTGGTGGATGGGCTTTTAAGGGGCAACAGGAGATGCAGCAGGATGTGGCAGGCAAGAGAATAGGCGTTTGGTCTAGGGCCGTAGCAGTGGCGAAAAAAGTGAGAGTGATTAGATTTGGGTAAATACTTGGGTTTTTATTAGGTTACTAATGATGACTCATCTGCCAGTACTAGGAAGGTCTGTGAGATGTATATTGAGTGAAGCAGTGGCAGGGCCCACGGACATTGAGGTCCCTCTTGCTTACCTGCCTTGGCCCAGGTGTGGTGAGCTGGGAATCCAACACTTCTCTCCAAGGATCTGCTTCCCACCTTGGAGTATTGTGAGGAGCAGGCTCTGGAAAACAGATCACCTGAGGGTCAGTGGGAAGGGGATCATGGACCATTTTTCTTTCTGTGAAACAAAAACCATCTCATGGAGAGGACTGTCTGTTCTGTTAAAGGTGTTCAGTGAACACTTTCACCACGTTCCTTAGTGAACAATTCTGGTAAGTAAGCAGTCTTAGAGTGGATGATGTTCTTAGTGTTTTATCTGACTTATAAGACACACAACAGATTTTTCAGGCAGTTTGCCTTCCAGTAACATCTGAGTGTCATTTCAACACTGCCGAAGGTGACTAGTGTTCTTTTTAGCATTTTAACCGATAGACATAGTCATCTTTTCACATTATGAAGCAGTGCTGGCTATTTCATAAAAAGATGCCGTTGTTAGTCAGAACTTCTAGAAGATGGACCAGATATAAAAAAGCTGTCCCTTTTACTTTTTGTTTCCTCAGTCAGTCTCAGCAAGGGTATTCTCTTTTGAGTTTTAAGTCTCTTTAGCATGCAAAGTCTTGCTGTAATTTTAATGAGTTCTTTAGAAATTATTTCTAAAAGTTGCTTTGTGTTGTGGTGAGAATTTGAGGAGATGTAAAGATGTTTGAATTTCTTGCGGTGTTATTTTAAGTCCAAGTTTAAAAAAATGAAATAAAAATGAAACAGCAGGTGATGGAAATTTTAAAATCAATTGTATTATTTCTATTGCTTTTTAGGTCAATATTACATAAATTCAGTAGGTTTTAAAGCACTTGAAAAATAAAAAGCAGTATTTGGAACTGTAGATGAAAGTCTCATTGCTTTTACTTTGCAGATAAGGTGGATATTTTCAGAAGCCAGTAATTAATAGATCTTTGATAGGATTGAACATAACCCAGAAACCTCAGTGAAAGTCTGTTCTTTGGCAGTGGACTGTTCTTGTCGTATGATACAGGGTTTTTCTATCTGCTACTAATTTTAGAATTCGGTGGAAACTTCGTTTTGTCATTGTGCGCTTAGTCACTCAGTCGTGTCCGACTCTTTGCAACCCCATGGACTGTAGCCCGCCAGGCTCCTCTGTCCATGGGGATTCTCCAGGCAAGAATACTGGAGTGGGTTGTCGTGCTTTCCTCCAGGGCATCTTCCCAGCCCAGGGATCCGAACCCAGGTTTCCCGCGTTGCAGGCAGATTCTTTACCGCCTGAGTCACCAGATAAGCCCCCTTTTGTCAATACCTTTTCTTTAATCAAAGTGCTTTCTTTCTCTCTTTTGGTAAGCAAGTTATTTCAAACTTTTTTTCCGTTGAAAACTTTACTCACTGGAAAAAAAGCATGGCTCTAAGTGTTAGAGTGAGGAGTAAACATGCCCCTTTCTCCTCCATCCTATTACCCAGTTTCTTTGTATTATTCCAGAAATCTTCTTTTCTTATGTAAACATAGATACACTCTCATATATATGTGTGTATAAGTGTACATATACACATATGTGTGCTAGTGTTCTCAGTTGTGTCTGACTCTTTGCAACCCCATGGACTGTAGCCATTAGGCTTCCTTTTGCATGGAATTCTCCAGGCAAGAATACTGGAGTGGGTTGCCGTTTCCTCCTCTAGGAGATCTTCCTGACCTAGGAATTGAATCTGAGTCTCCTGTGTCAATTGCGTTGCAGATTGTTTATCCCCTGAGCCATTGAGGAGGCCCATACACATATGGATGCATATAAATTATATGTGCATATTACACAGATGTCTTTTTAAATTTATAACTGGGATCATTCTATAATCTTCTTTAGTGATTTGCTTTTTTCACTTAATATCTAGAAACTCTTCCACATCAATTAATGTGAATCTTCATCCTTTTTAAAGTCTGTGTAATATTCCATTGTATAATGCCACAGTGCATTTAACAAGTGTCTGTCCTGTTATAGTAATGGCTGTAATAGCCAGTATTTCAGTTCAGTTCAGTTCAGTTCAGTCGCTCAGTTGTGTCCGACTCTTTGCGACCCCATGAATCGCAGCACGCCAGGCCAGTATTTACAGAATACTTAATCTGTGCTAGTCCTTTAAGTTTTTACAATTATTTTATAATTTAAGTCTCATAGTAACCCTACTAGGTAGCATCATTGTTACTCCCCATTTTAGGACTGAGATTTAGAAAAATTAAGTATTATGTCAGACTCACAATGTAGGTAAGTTGTGGCCTAGCATCTGATCCCCAGGTCCCTGTGCTCTGCTCTCCTGTGGAATGGTTAGTTCGACTCTGATTTTTCAAAGATGCAAATAGTGATGCAGAACATAGTCTTTTTCATGTTTCTTTGCAAATTGGTGTCTGTATATGTTGGATAAATTCCAAAGTGGAAATATAGCTAGGTTAAAAGGATTGTGTTTAAAAAAATTGCTTTGATGGATATTGCCAAATTTTTGTCTAAAACATGAATTTTATTCATCACTGCTCTTTGTTAATCATCTCTATTGTAATGATAATTATATCATTCTTTACCATCTGAGCCACTAGGGAAGCCCATGAAACTGTTAGTCGCTCAGTCCAACTCTTTGCAACCCCATGGACTGTAGCCCGTGCTAGGCTCCTCTGTCTGTGGAATTCTCCAAGCAAGAATACTGGAGTACTGGGTTGCCATTCCCTTCTCCCGGGGATCTTCCTGACCCAGGGATTGTACCCCGATATCTTCATTGCAGGCAGATTCTTTATCGTCTGAGCCACCAGGGAAACCTGTATTATAATGATAATGCAGTTAATATTAATAATATTTTAATAGCAAACATTTAGGGATATTCTTTTTTAAAAAAGCATTATTTAGATATAATTCACATGCCATAGAAATCATAATTTAAAGTGCATAATTCAGTGACTTTTAGTATATTTACAGAGTTGTACAGTCATCTTCATCCATACTGTTTATTTTTTTATTTGACAGTGAAAAGTGAAGTCACTCAGTCATGTCCAACTCTTTGCGACCCCATGGACTATAGCCTACTAGGTTCCTCCGTCCATGGGATTTTCCAGGCAAGAATACTGGGGTGGGTTGCCATTTCCTTCTCCAGGTCTTCCCAACCCAAGGATTGAACTCGGGTCTCCCACATTGTAGGCAGACGCTTTACCGTCGGAGCCACCAGGGAAATCCAGTACTTCGTCTTATTTGCAGAATGCCAGATCTATGGTCTTCACTGCGACATGCAGGATCTTTAGCTGTAGCATGTCAAATCTTGGCTGTGGCATGTGGGTCTAGTTCCCCAACCAGGGACTGAACCTGGGCCCTCTGCATTGGGACTGGGGAGTCTTACCCATTGGACCACCAGGGAAATTCTCATTCGTACTGTTTTAAAAATTATGTTTTGGTGGTGTGTTTGAAGGAGTATGCAGCGTGTTAGAAAGCTGGACCCATGAATGGCTAATAAAGAGACCCAGGCATTTTGGCTGAGCAGGTGAATCAGACAAAGCAACAAGCAAAACATTTGTGTTTGAATTAATTCATTCATTCACAAACTGGTGGGCTCTGTTTGAGTTTTGGCATAGTTGTGTGTCTTTAAATGATTTTCTTACCCTTTGAGTAGCAAGGACTCATCAGCTTCTGACTGTATTGGCAAAGGGAAGTGTGTAATTGAGGCAATCACCATGACTTTCTCAGGTTAAAAAAAATGTCATAAGGAAAAGGCTATGGTGGAAAGAATCCAGGATTCAGGGTCAGGGGGTCGCTGGGCCTAGTTAAATGGGGCTTTCACACAGAAGGATAAGAATAAAGATGGAGCCTTCAGTGGGGAGCTAAACTAAGAATTATCTTTCCCTGTCTTCGGTCCCTTCTCACTGTCTCTCCTTTCTAGAGGTTGCTTGCATGTCTTAACTCCCTTTAAAATGAGATTCTCTGAGAACACATAGAACACTTTAAGACACATAGTTCAATACCTTGCACATGGGTAGGCACTAAATATATATTTTAAAATGAATTATACATGCAAAAGAATCATGTAAACAACAGCATTTTCATTATTGAAAGGAATGTGTATATTTGTGTATTGTCTTTAACCTGTAAGCAGGTTATATTTTAAGAGAGAAACTGCAGATTGGTTTTATGGTTCTCCAGTCATTTATTTGTTAAATTCAACAAACATTTATTGAGCAACTGCTATGTATCTAGGGCTGTTCTAGGTGCTAGGAATACAGCAGTAAACAAAACAGAGAGTCGGGCTTCCCTGACGGTCCAGTGGTTGAAAGTCCGTGCCTGGTAATGCAGGGAACACTATTTCTATCCCTGGTCTGGGACAGTCCCACATGCCGCAGGGCAACTAAGCCTGTGCACCACAGCTATTGAGCCCTCTCTCAAGGGCCTCAGAGCTGCAACTCCTGAAGCCCACATGCTCTAGAGCCCGTGCTCAGCAACAAGAGAAAGCCCACGCACAACACCAAAGGCCCACTGCAGCCAGAAATAAATAAAAACCAAACAAGAAAAGAGAGTCTCTGTCCTCCAGAACCATCCAGTCTACTAAACAAATATATATAGCAGATGGTTCTAAGTACTTTGAAAAAATAAAGCAGGGTAATGGGTTTATAGAATAAGTATGAGTCATGGTCAGGAAAAACTTCTCTGATAAGGTGATGAATGTCTGAACAAGGACCAAGAGGGATATAGGAGAAAGCTATGTAGATAGCTGAGCAAGCAAATTTCAAGCAGTATAGCACAATAATTACAAACCCCTGATGGGTCTGCAAGGGAGCGGAGTGGTAGGGAATTGAGAGTGAAGAAGGAGGACTGTAGATGTTATAGAGCTTTATAGATGTACCAACTAAGAGGATTTATTTTTGATAGTCTTCTTTTTTTCAGCCAGCATGAATTCACATTAAAAAAATCACTTATTTATTTATTTATTCATTTTATTTTTGGTTGCCCTGGGTTTTCCTTGCTTGAGTAGGCTTTCTCTGGTTGCAGCGAGTGGGAGCTACTCTCTCATTGCAGTGGCTTCTCTTGTTGCCGAGCATGGGCTTTAGGTGGCGCGAGCTTCAGTAGGGTGGTTCATGGGCTTAGTTGCTCCTCAGCATGTGGCATCTTCTGGGACCAGGGATTGAACCCGTGTCCCCTGCATTGGCTTATGGATTTTTATCCGCTGTACCACCAAGGAAGTTGTGAAAGGTAGATTTTTAACCGCTGGATCACCAGGGAAGCCCAGTAGTCTTCTTTTATAGAAGAGAAAATGGTAAAGACTTTGGATTTGTATCTGAATGTGGGATTTTAAGCAGAAGATGTAATTTGACTTAATTTTAAAAGATCACTCTGGCATCGGTGGAGGACAGACTCTAGGGATTAATGGTGCAGCCAGTGAGGCCAATTTGGACCACATTTCACCTCAACTCTCAAAGGGCTGCCTTGAGTCCTGGGTCCAGGCTGCTAATGGCTGTGTTGGTCCAGGCTGTGGTGTCAGGGTTTTCTTTCCCATTTACTGGGTAAAGAGGATGTTGTAATTGGCCAAGCTTGCCTCTGACATCATTGTTTGACAAGGGTCTCTACTGTGCCCCACCCAGATCTTTTGCAGGACTGGTGGTAGCACGGAGACAGCTCAGTCCCACCTCCTATTTTTGTACAGCCCCTGAGCTAAGAATGGTTTTTACATATTTAAATGGTGGGGGGGGGGAATCAAAGGACGAATACTGTTTTGTGACTCTTGGAAATTACCTGACATTCAAATTTCAGTGTCCATAAATAGAGTTTTACTGGAGCACGGCCCCCATCGTTTCCATATCTTCTGTGGCAGCTTTCCTGCTACTTGGGCAGAGTTGAGTAGCTGCAGCAGAGACCATACGGCCTGCAAAACTTAGGACATTTACTATCTGGCTCTTGACAGAAGAAGTTTGCCAACTCTTGGTCTAGAATGGTCTTGTCAAGGGTTTGGGCTTGTCCAGCAGGGCACCTTCAGACATGTTCCTTCCTTCAACCTAAATTTCTGTTATCAACCCTCCCAAGTCAGGCCCCAACAGGAGTCCTCCTGTCTGGTGTCATTTGACGCAGAGGAACAAGACTTCGTTCAGTTCAGAAGCAAAGGGAAGCTTTATTTGCTAATCAAAGAGTTGAGAGCTGGGAGCTTAAGCTCCCAGAGAGCACTGCTCTCAGAAAGGCTGGCTGGGAGGCTGCTTAATAGAGATCTGGACAGCAGGGAGGGGAGGGGGCGGAGTCCTTACAAGGCTGACTCAGATGCCCTGGTCAGGGGGCCAGATTGCAGTGTCTGCTGGGAGCAGCGTCTTTGCACACTGCCCACTGCCGCCATATTGAACTGAGGGCTGTGTGCAGCTTCTGCACACGGTCCAAGCAGCTGAGGTGTGGGGACAGCCATGTCGTGCCAGGAATTCTGGTCTGAGGTGCCTGTGTCAGGCTGTAGCACATGACACCCTGTGAGCAAGTGTAAACCAGACTAAGCACAGAGGAAAGGAGAAAAAGGTTAGCCTTCATTACCCAGATTCTATTTTTATTCCTTGGGAATGTTACTGGGCTTTGCTTGTGACTATCGTCTCCTTTGTAAAACAAAGATAGCGATCATACCTATGTTCTTAAGAAGTGAGGGTCAATGACTGATCCTTGTCTTCTAACCAGCCTGATGCCAGATGCTGCCCTTGCATGTCGGCAATGCCTACCCTGACTCTCAGATGGTTCTGTTTTCCCAAAAGACTTCCCCTGTGTGTATGCTGTCTGACTCTTTGTGACCCCATGGACTGTAGCCCACCAGGCTCCTCCGACCATGGGAATCTCTAGGCAAGAATACTGGTGTGGGTTACCATGCCCTCCTCTGGGGGATCTTCTCGACAAGGATTGAATCCTTGTCTCCTGCACTGCAGGCAGATTTTTTATTGCTGAGCCACCGGAGACGCCCCGGACTTCCCCTTCCCAGAGCTTGTTGTTCAGTCACAGGAGTTCTGGTAGAGCAGGGCATTTTATTAGTATTTGTGGTTGGTGTGGGAAATCAGGTATTTATAAGTTAGGGGCTGTCTGTAGTAATTTCAGGTTACAGATTTAGCTTTGCTGATTTTCTCTGAATTGGTAAACGTGGGAGGTGGCTAGGGATGGGACGGATGATCCAAATAGGGATTTGTGAGACAGGCAGGGCCTATTAAATCAGGACTGCATTTTTGTAACATAATAAAGTTCATGATTTTATAGGCAATAAAATGGGAAGTGCATTTTTAAAAAGGAAGTGAGTCATATTTATTAATATACCATACAGCTTCATGGTTGTTGAGAAGGCCCTTGCCCTCCTCATAGGGGGAAGAGCCAGAGAGTCGCTGCTGGAGGGCAAGCAGGTGAGGTGGTGCTGCTGTATGCCGGGGTCCAGCCCCGGTGGATCCAGGGTGATTTGAAGGTGGGGATGGAGTTGGCATCCTAGGAAAAAACTTATTTAATTACAGAGAGAGAGAGATTAGAAACGGATAGTGTAGTAGGAAAATTAGTGGAGAAAAGGAGGCTGAATAACTTGGTTTATGTGGAATACCAATCACCACCTGTGTAGGCCACAGGCGTCTTTCCGTTCTCCTGAAGGAGAGGAGGCACTGAAGCACCCCCCCGCCGACCGGTCCGATCTTAGAAGCCCAGGCAAAATTAGCAGGCTTGGTGAGTACCCACATTCCAGATGGGAATTCAGCCAGAAAAACGGAGAGCAAGAAAGAAGCAACATGGGGGAATCAGTCTTTCCAGAAACTGATCCCATTTCTTTATTTTTGGGTTTGCTTATATACCTTTTGTTACACATAGGGATGAATACAGAGTCACGCGGGGGTCAGCAGTCCTGACCTTTGTCAAAATCAGGTGCTTCATATAAATGTATAAAAAAGGTCTTAGGGGTTTTCCATCATCTTCTGGCCATGAGACCTGCTGACGTTTTACGACCCTTTCTTTCTGATAACCAAAAAACTTATTTTTCCAAGGGTGTTTTTTCTTAAACCAGGCACCACCCTCTAAATAAAGTTGCATTCCTATAGGGTGAGGGTGTAGTGAGTTACAATCAAGAAAGGAATTTATTTAACCCAAGGTTAAATCTTAAAATGATTAATCTTAAAGGTTAATACTTATTTCTCCTATATGTTAGTTGTATTCATTGTAAGGGCAGGGAATATGGAGATTTAGCAGCAAACATCAGCCCAACAAATGAAAATCCTTTCATCAATGTTCCCCTTAAGATCTATTTAGTCTTAAGATAGTGATAAAGTTACATTTTTACATAGCAAGGACACAGTGATTTATAACAAAGTACAATGATCTATTAAAAAAGAGAAAATTCATTAACTCAAAAAGTCTAGTATTGCTAACCTTAAAAACTACTATATTTTCTTTTCTATATTCCAAATACATTGATTAATATATTCCCAGGTGCCTAAGGATATGGAGGCCTGGCGGCAATCATTGACTCAACAATGAGAAAAGCCCTATGCTAATTAAGACTCTCAAAATACTCCAAACTCTCTGTGCTGTTTATGGTTGAGAGGTAGTAAACAATCATGTGTGTAGTGGCAGGAATATGGATAATCCTGTCACACAAGCTAGTTTGTCAGCAGAGAAGTTTGACCTGAGACACCCTTGTCACACTCAGCGCAGGGAATTAGCAGCAATTATTGGCACAACAAATGAAAAAACCTTTCTCCAATATAATTCCTAACCAACCCACTATATTAATAATTTCTAACTTCCCAAAGGAATTTGCCTTTAGTAAGTCTAAAACATCTCATGCCTCTCAGGTTGAGAAGCTGTAAACAATCACATGTGGCCGGAGGAACCTATATAGGCGGGCTAGATAACCTTCAGAGGAGTCCGTAAGTTGAAACACTGTTGTCATGCCCAGGAATTTTTATTGACTTGGAGCTGCACGTTTACTCCTTCTCCGAGAGAACCGGTGGGGAACAGCCCCCCGTAAAGTCAGAGGTGTAGGTGAGAGCATGAAACAGTAAAATAGATAGACTCTGGTTTTGGGGGTAGATGCTGGGGAACAGGGGGTTTCCTGAGGCTTGATCACGCCTTTGCGTATGCCAAGCCTCCTTCCTCATGACCTTTGCCATGGGCGGAGTTCCTCATGCTGGCCCCCAGCAGCTGTAGAAGCGGGTAGAGCTGGTGTAGCCTGGGGTGTTGTAGAAGGACTTCTGCTGTAGCAGCATTTAAGTCTACACTGAATTCCCCGAATGCCAGGCACAAGAACGCAGTGGGAGTGGGGGTGGCCCCAGGCTCTAGTTGTATTCTCCACCACTGTGCACTCAGTAGACAAAAAAGTTTTACCTCAATTTGTCAAGAATGTCCTTGACGGTGGTCAAAATTACTAATTTTTTTGCACCTTGACTCTTAAGTGTATGGGAAGTTGCAGAGAGCACTTCCCCTGCCTCCTGAAACACTGTGGCTGTTGGAGGGAAAGGACTTATACATTTAAACAAGTTGTAAGCTGAACCGGTGGCTTTTTTGATGAAACACCATTTTTATTGGAAAGAATGACTGACTAACCAGGGTTATTGGGATTTGAGTGTATAGCAGACCTTTTCTCACACAGGAACAAGATGAGTTTATCACGTCAAGGAAAGCAGTAGCCAGTACTATGTACTTCATCGCTCAGTTGTGTCTGACTCTTTACAGCTCTAAGAACTATAGCCTGCCAGGGTCTTCTGTCCCAGGCCAGAAAATTGGAGTGGGTTGCCATTTCCTACTCCAGGGGATCTTCCCGACTGAGGGATCAAAAACCACATCATGCTTGTTGCCAATATTAAAATTAGAGCTTTCAAGTGAAAATTAGACATTTGGAAAACTTGAATCTGCCTCTGTGTGCTTTTCCTGGTGAGACGGGTGGTAATATTAGTACATGTGATTTTGAAAAATACTGTAGAGTGAAATGTGTTAGCTTTTGGAAGAGCTGCATAATTCAGTAACCAGTACCTCCTAAATGACCAATGCCAGACGGCACATAACCATGTATGGGCAAAAGATATATTCTGAGTGTCAGAGGAAGCATTGGGTTTTAATATAACTGAATCATATACTGAATAAGTTCAGTGATTTCAGTTTCCACATTTCAGCTAACCTTTAAGAAACTACCGCTTTTTGAGTTTTGGTGTAGTATCAAAGAATATCCACAGTGTCGGTTAAAGCTATTAAAGTACTCTTTAATACTTAGCATTAAAAGTATTTAATAAAATACTTTAATTAAAGTACTCTTTAATAAAAGACAAGACCTTTTCTAACTCTCTGTCTTTCTGAGGCTAAATTCTCTTCATATATAGTTTAAAACAACATAGCACAACATATATATTTTTAAAACCGTTTACTTATTTGGCTGTGCTGGGCCTTTGATGCTTTTCCGGGCTTTCTGTAGTTGTGGCAGGCAGGGGCTACTCTTCGTTGCAGTGCACGGGCTTCTCATTTTGGTGGCTTCTCTTGTTTTTTCAGTAGTTGCAGTGACCATAGCATAACATGCTGATTGCAGAAATAGATTTGGGAATTCAGCTATCGTATATTAAGCCAGACATTATAGTAATCAGATTTGCAGAAAGCTAAAGCAATGTCACTTTATTCACTCCCTATTTGCTTTTGGAAAAAAGCTTTTTTAAAAAAAATTAAAATTTCATTTATATGTAATGGATTTGTTGTTTTAATTAAACTAATAACTAAATAGTTTTAAAAATTCCTAGTTTTAATATCCAGTATGGTACATGTTGATAGAGATAACCTACAAGAAACAAAAGCTCTTTGGGGGCCTCAGTAATTTTTAAGTATTTAAGGGGTCCTGAGGCCAAAAAGTTTGAGAGCCACAATTTTAAAAGCATGAATTTCTAAGTTCTCAATTTCAGTGTGTGTGCTTTTTCCTTGAAAATTTTTTATTTTTTGATGTGGACCATTTTTAAAGTCTTTATTAAATTGGTTGCAGTATTGCTTCTGTGTTATGTTTTGGGTGTCTTTTGTTTTTTGACTGCAAAGTATGTAGGATCTTAGCTCCCTGAGCAGGAATCAAATGCATATCCCCTGTCTTGGAAGGTGGAGTCTTAACCACTGGATGGCCCGGGAAGTCCCCAGTCTGTGCAGTCTTATAACCAATCTGCCTGAGATCACCCCTGTGCTGAAGGCAGCATTCTCCTTTCATGGTTCCTTCTCCCATTTCACAAATGGAGAGCATTCCCTTTTTAGCCCTGAATTTTATTGAATAAGGTACCTTGTCTCAGAGTATAAAAAACCTATGAATGCCAATGAGAGAAACCACTCCAGATATCCTCTTTTCTTTTTTATTCTGTAAGTTTCCAGTGGACAGCATTATAACCTGTATACAGTACAGAGTGATCACTATAGAAGTTTACATTCATCACCATACAGTTGACCTCCTTCACCTGTTTTACCCACCCCCAGCAAAATAGTTTTCTTTTAATGACCTTACCTCTGCTGTTCTCTGAGAGAGGCATATGGCAGTAAAGCAAAGATGACATTGGTAAGAAATACCTAGGGAATGAGTCGGGTTCATGAGAAAGTATCCAGAAGTACCTTATTTCATCCAGGCAACAGACCCCTGGCAATACTCTTCCTCAGTCCCTAGATCCCCCTCTATCATTCCCTTTCTCTCTTCCTTCTTTTTCTCTCCTTATTCACTCCTCCTCTCTCTGCCTTTCTGTCTGTCTGTCTTAGAATTCAAAAGTGAGAAGCTTGTCATAGGGCAATGTATTTACACATCATTTGAACTGAAAAATAAATCACTCTGTTCCTTAAGAAAGTACATCTGATTTGAATGATTGAATCTGCAAAGTCAACCCTAACTCAAAACAATTATTTGGTGGGGATTTTTCATAAACTAAGCTAAGTGTGTGGTCCCAGTGTTTTGATGAAAATATACTTAAACCACATAAGATAAAAATATTTAATAACAAAGTTGTATTGACAAAGACATATTGAAATATTGAAATATCCCAACCCTCTCTAATATTATCAGATTTAGAACTGGTGCCTCAAAGTGGCAGAGTAACCAGTGTCTTTAATAGTCACTGGATATAGCTTGGTTTAAGTGTTTTTTTATGTAGTATCTTCCAGGAAGTAAGAAAGTGAATGATTCTAATGATGGGCAACAAATTCTATTAAAAGTTAGATGGTTGTTAATTTTTTTGCTTTTAACGAATTTGAAGAACTTAATTAGTTTCACAGCAGATAAATCATTAAAAATATTTTCCAGTTAATTTTATAAATATCAATACTATAGGAAAGTTGCAAGAAAAATACAGTGAACAGTCTTACATCTTTCACCTAGATTCACCAGTTGTGAACATTTTGCCTCATTTGTTCTATCACCATTATTACTATGCTTCCTTTGTCCTATTTATGAACCTGTCTATAATCATTATTACTTTGCTGAAAACGTTGCAAGTTGGTTACAGACATCTTGACACTTCATCTCTAAACACTGAAGCATGTATCATTCCAAAACAAGGATATTTTCCCATCTAACAATACAGTGATCACACTCAGGACGTTATTTAACATTGATGTTTTTAGAGACCTTAGGCCACTTGTTTTATAGTTATCTGTTAATTTGGACTCACCTGATGGTGTCATCATAATTATATTCAAGTCAAACCTTCTCTGTACAAATACAGCAAAGGTATAAAAATAATTTTTGATAATAGGTGGCTATAGATGGAACTATGATTTTTTTTTGTATATACTTGGGAAAAGGGAAAATTAACTTGGATACAGCTCATTCCATTTCTGTTTAAATAAATAAGGGTTTTCAGCCTTTTTATTTGTGAAAACAAAAGTAGGAATAGATTGATGTTATTCTCCCAGTAAGAAATATTCATTTATTAATATGGATGTAATATATCCAACTACTAAAAAGACATGACATGGGCTTCCCTGGTGGCTTAGACGGTAAAGAGTCCGCCTGCAATGTGGGAGACCCGGGTTCAGTCCCTGGGTTGGGAAGATCCCCTGGAGAAGGACATGGAAACCCACTCCAGTACTCTTGCCTGGAGAATTCCGTGGACAGAGGAGCCTGGTGGGCTGCAGTCGAAGGGGCTGCAAAGAGTCAGACAAGACTGAGCGACTAACTTTCACTTTCAAAAAGACATGAACTAATGGAAAGGAAAAAAAAAACCTATCCATTTAATTAATAGATGAGTTTCAATAAAATTGTATTTTTTGCTTAATTATATACTAAATTTCCTAATAACTCAATGAGTAAAAGGACATTTACAGGTTATAGTCACAAATTAAGAAAATTAAGATATAAGCACATTTTTTATTGTTGCAGAGAAGTGTGAAAAGATGTTTAAATTTTTTCAAGCATTAAACGCCTTACATTAGACCAGTAATATGTGGGAAAAGTGGAGTGGAAGTCCAAGTTTTGTGAAGAAAAGTAAAATGTATAATTTCTATCAAAGAGTTTGTTAGTGTTTTTTATTTTTTCATGAGAGTTGGTGGGTTGTATCAAAACTATAGTACATGGATTCATTACTCTAAAAAAGTGATGGAAGTTTCATTTTTTAAAATGTTAGCATTTAAGAATGTGTATGCTTTGCAATTATTTTAACTTAAAAATGGTCAGGTGTCAAAATGAAAATGTCAGAGGGGAAAGCATAGTTTTTCAGGGGTCATGTGAGCCAAAAGTACTGTGTTCTCATGCGCTAGAGGCAGGTGAGAGCTGCTGGTTTGGTTTGGGGCACTGCATTGCTCTATGTCAGTAAGCTGAAATAGTGTCATGAGTGTCAGGAGATGCAGATGGTCAGGAAAGGGTGTCAGGCTGGGCAGCAGCTTGCTGAGTGACAAGTAGCTTGGCCTTTTCAGGAAGGGGAAAAATATGCCGAGGAAGCATTTAAACCCTAAATAGTAAGACTGAAACACCTGGAAGACAACACTGAGCTCTTGGCTTTTATTAAATGCCTCTTCATGGGATAGTTCATGACAGGGTTTCATCTACCCCTTTGTTCATTTCCTTACAGTGTATGTTCATTTGTGATTACTAAGGATGTGGTTGTATGATGAGATGTGTAATACTTCTTTGAAGGAAAACAGATGTTTCTGGTTTTGTTGCCTTGTGTCCTTTAGAAATTCTTTGAAGCTGTATATCTTGTCTGTATGTCATCTTGGGAGCAACTTTACATCTGTGCCTGTTTCCTTGTGTGTGTGACATGAGTTTCCCTGGTGGCTCAGTGGTAAAGAATCTGCCTGCCAACGCAGTAGATGAGGGTTTGATCCCAGGGTCAGGAGGATCCCCTGGAGAAGGAAATGGCAACTCACACCAGTCCTCTTGCCTGGAAAATCTTATGGACAGAGGAGTCTGGCAGGCTACAGTCCATGGAGTTGCAAGAGTTGGACATGACCTTGCTACTAAACCACCACCACCACCACCAGGGAGGTCCCCAAAATTATTTTTACATATGTCATTTAAAAACAAGTAAGTGAAAGAGCAAAATTTTTCAGTTTCTATAAAGATAAAATTAAAATTTACTAGTTAACAGTACATTCTACAATGGGTTTTTTAAAAAAATTGTTGCCATTTCTTATTTAATCTGTATAATTTATTTAAATGTTGGATGTTGTTGCTTTAACATTTTTACTACAAATGCTCTAAGGAATTTTTTTAACCTAGGAGATTACTGAAAATAAAGCAAAATTTAAGCATTTTTTAAAAAATACAGAATTCTTTATGCCAATCAAAATGTGTTTTCTTTGAATACAATTATCCAAAACTTAAAAAGCAGAACAAATCAATCTGTGAAATAAAAGAAACACATGTTTTACAAAGGCAGAAGAGAAAATTATGTATAAATCCATCAGAAAGTCTTTCAGGCATATACAAAAGTATAGATTATAGTACATGGAACACCTGTGTACTGACCACCCAACTTAAGAAATAAAATACAAAAAATAGAGTTGAAGTCTGCCGGGTGCTATTTCCCCATTGAAATCCCTTTCTTTCCCACAGACAGAGCCACTTTCCTGACTTTGGTGTTACTGCTTTATGCATTTTAAAACACTTTTAATATATACTTGTGTATACATGTTTGTATTTACCTGTAAAATATAGAGTTGTTCGGCATATTTAAAACCATTTTTATATACTTGATCTTAGCCAAAAGGCTGAGAAGTGATAAAACTCTTTTTATAAACAGTATCATTAGTGAAATCTGTTTCTTGCCATTTTAGCTTTATGTTTCTTGAGATGTGGGTATGTTGGTATCTGTAGGTATAGCCCTTTCATCTTAACTGTAATGTAGTGTAATTTGTTGTTCTGTCGGTGGAAATTTTGCTATTATTGTAGTGCTAGATGAAGTTTTGTTCACATCTCAGTGCACATGTAGGAGAATGTCATTACCCTATCTATGGAGGACTGGGGTTGCTGTATTGAAAGGTAAACATATCTCTCCTAAAGTAAAGTTGCTCAGTCATGTCCAACTTTTTGCGACCCCACAGACTGTAGCCTACCAGGCTCCTCTGTCCATGGGATTTTCCAGGCAAGACTACTGGAGTGGATTGCCATTTCCTTCTCCAGTGGATCTTCCCGACCCAGGGATCGAACCCAGGTCTATAGCATTGCAAACAGATGCTTTACCATCTGAGCCACCAGGGAAGCCCATATCTCTCCTAGCTGTTGCTAATAGTCCTCCAGGGTAGTTGTACTGAGTTATTCTTTTCATCAGTAGTGAACGAGTCCTATTGCTCAATCCTTGCTATTTCTACATGTTGTCAGACTTTACCACTTTGGAAATCTTGTTGGTGTGAAATAATAGCTCATGTTATATCCTTTTAAAATCAATTTTATTGAGGTGTAGTGCCTTCCTGGTGGCTCAGTGGTAAAGAATCCCCCTGCCAATGCAGGAGACTTGGGTTCGACCCCTGGATTGGAAAGATCCCCTAGAGAAGGAAATGACAACCCACTCCAGTATTCCTGCCTGGGAAATACCACGGACAGAGCAGCCTGGCGGGCTACGGTTATGGGATCTCTAAAGAGTTGGACACAGCTTAGAGATTAAACATGAGCACTGAGGTATAGTTTACATAAAATGAAATGCACCCATTTTGAAGTATACAGTTTGATGTTTGACATGTGTATATATGTGTGATTCCAATCCTAGTCAGGATATAGAATGTTTCTTTCACCCTAAAAAGTTTCCCTTGGCCTTACTGCCATAGGCAGTGATTGCCATAGGCAGTTTTGCCTGTTCTGAATTTAACATGGCTAGAGTTGTATGGCATGTATTCTTATGTCTGGCTTCTTTTCATGAGCATAATATTTGCAAAAATTCATCCATACGTTATTAGTAGCATTAGTTTACCTTAAAGTTTTAGTCGCTCAGTCATGTCCAACTCTTTGCAGCCGTATGGACTATAGCCTGCCAGGCTCCTCTGTCCATGGTATTTTCCAGGCAAAAATACTGGAGTGGGTAGCCACTCCCTTCTCCAGGGAATCTTCCCCACCCAGAGATTGAACCTGGTCTCCTCCTGCATTGCAGGCAGATTCTTTACCATCTGAACCACCAGGGAAGCCCTTCCGTTTCTTTTAAAGAAATTTTTGGCATGCCGCACAGCATGCAGGATCTTAGTTCCCCGACCAGGAATCGAACCTGCACACCCTGTGTTGGCAGCTCAAAGTCTTAACCACTGGACCACCAGAAGAAGTTCTAAAAATTTTTTCAGATATAATTCACATAATAAAATTAACCATTTTAAAGTGTACAGTTTGGTTATTTTTACTATATTCATGTTATTGTTCAATTTACAATCTTACTACTGTTCCAGAATATTTGGTCACCCCAAAATATTTGGTCATCCTACCTGTTAGCAGTTCCCTCTCCGACTATCCCCTGACAACCCCTAGTGTCCTTTATGTTTCTGTGGAGTTGCCTATTCTGGACACGTCATGTAAGGACCCTTTTGTGTCTGGCTTCTTTCACTTGGTTTAATGTAGTCAAGGTTCACCCAGTAGCATGTAGCATTAGCACCTCATTCCTCTTTACAACTGAATAATCTGTTGTATTGTTATACCTCATTTGTTTATCTATTTATCAGTTGATAGACATTTGGATTATGTCCACTTTTTGATTTCTATGAATAATGCTGCTGTGAACATTCATGTATACAAGTTTTTGTGTGAACATATGTTTGTGTTTCTTTTAAGTAGACATTTAGGAACGGTCATATGGTAGTTCTGTGTTTAACTTTTTGAGGAAAGCTCATTTGTTTTTATAGTATTCCTTCATATGAATATACCACATTTTCTTGTCAATTTACCACTTGATGGGCATTTGCACTGCTTTTTGTTTTTAGTAATGAGCATTCATGTGCAAGTTTCTTGAGGACCTTTTTTTTCACTTTTGGACAAATATGTAGGAGTAGAAATGCTGGATCACAGGATAGATGTCAGTCAGTTCAGTCGCTCAGTCGTGTCCGACTTTTTGCAACCCCATGGATTGCAGTACACCAGGCCTCCCTGTCCATCACCAACTCCCAGAGTTCACTCAAACTCATATCCATTGAGTCGGTGATGCCATCCAACCATCTCATCGTCTGTCATCCCCTTCTCCTCCTGCCTTCACTCTTTCCCAGCATCAGGGTCTTTTCAAATGAATCAGCATTTTGTGTCAGGTGGCCAAAGTATTGGAGTTTCAGCTTCAGCATCAGTCCTTCCAGTGAATATTCAGGGTCGATTTCCTTTATGATGGACTGGTTGGATCTCCTTGCAGTGTCTGAGGGACTCTCAAGAGTCTTCTCCAACACCACAGTTCAAAACCATCAATTCTTCAGCGCTCAGCCTTCTTCACAGTCCAACTCTCACATCCATACATGACCAATGGAAAAACCATAGCCTTGACTAGATGGACCTTAGTCGGCAAAGTAATGTCTCCGCTTTTGAATATGCTGTCCAGGTTAGACATAACTTTTCTTCCAAGGAGTAAGCGTCTTTTAATTTCATGGCTGCAGTCACCATCTGCAGTGATTTTGGAGTCCAAAAAAGTAAAGTCTGTCACTGTTTCCACTGTTTCCCCATCTATTTCCCATGGAGTGATGGGACCAGATGCCATGATCTTTGTTTTCTGAATGTTGAGCTTTAAGCCAACTCTTTCACTCTCCTCTTTCACTTTAATCAAGAGGCTCTTTAGTTCCTCTTCACTTTCTGCCATAAGGGTGGTGTCATCTGCATATCTGAGGTTATTGATATTTCTCCCGGCAATCTTGATTCCAGCTTGCGCTTCATCCGGCCCAGCGTTTCTCATGATGTACTCTGCATATAAGTTAAATCAGCAGGGTGACAATATACAGCCTTGACGTACTCCTTTTCCTATTTGGAACCAGTCTGTTGTTTCATGTCCAGTTCTAACTGTTGCTTCCTGAACTGTGTACAGATTTCTCAAGAGGCAGGTCAGGTGGTCTGGTATTCCCATCTCTTTTTCCACAGAATTTTCCACAGTTTATTGTGATCCACACAGTCAAAGGCTTTGGCATAGTCAATAAAGCAGAAATAGATGTTTTTCTGGAACTCTCTTGCTTTTTTGATGATCCACCGGATGTTGGCAATTTTATCTTTGGTTCCTCTGTCTTTTCTAAAACCAGCTTGAACATCTGGAAGTTCACGGTTCACGTATTGCTGAAGCCTGGCTTGGAGAATTTTGAGCATTACTTTACTAGCATGTGAGATGAGTGCAATTGTGCGGTAGTTTGAGCATTCTTTGGCATTGCCTTTCTTTGGGATTGGAATGAAAACTGACCTTTTCCAGTTCTATGGACACTGCTGAGTTTTCCAAATTTGCTGGCATATAGAGTGAGCACTTTCACAGCATCATCTTTCGGGATTTGAAGCAGCTCAGCTGGAATTCTATCACCTCCTCTAGCTTTGTTTGTTGTGATGTTTCCTAAGGCCCACTTGACTTCACATTCCAGGATGTCTGGCTCTAGATGCATGATCACACCATCATGATTATCTGGGTCATGAAGGTCTTTTTTGTACAATTCTTCTGTGTATTCTTGCCACCTCTTCTTAATATCTTCTGCTTCTGTTAGGTCCATACCATTTCTTTCCTTTATCGAGCCCATCTTTGCATAAAATGTTCCCTTGGTATCTCTAATTTTCTTGAAGAGATCTCTAGTCTTTCCCATTCTACTGTTTTCCTCTATTTCTTTGCATTGATCACTGAGGAAGGCTTTCTTATCTCTCCTTGCTGTTCTTTGGAACTCTGCATCCAAATGGGCATATCTTTCCTTTTCTCCTTTGCTTTTTGCTTCTTTTCGTTTCTCAGCTATTTGTAAGACCTCCTCAGACAGCCATTTTGCTTTTTTGCATTTCTTTTTCTTGGGGATGGTCTTGATCCCTGTCTCCTGTACAATGTCATGAACCTCCTTCCATAGTTTATCAGGCACTCTGTCTATCAGATCTAGTCCCTTAAATCTGTTTCTCACTTGCACTGTGTAATCATAAGGGATTTGATTTAGGTCATATCTGGATGGTCTAGTGGTTTCTCCTACTTTCTTCAATTTAAGCCTGAATTTGGCAACAAGTTCATGATCTGAGCCATAGTCAGCTCCCGGTCTTGTTTTTGCTGACTGTATAGAGATTCTCCATCTTTGGCTGCAAAGAATACAGTCAATCTGATTTCGGTGTTGACTACCTGGTGATGTCCATGTGTAGAGTCTTCTCTTGTGTTATTGGAAGAGGGTGTTTGCTATGACCAGTGCGTTCTCTTGGCAAAACTCTATTAACCTTTGCCCTGCTTCATTCTGTATTCCAAGGCCAAATTTGCCTGTTACTCCAGGTGTTTCTTCACTTCCTGCTTTTGCATTCCAGTCCCCTATAATGAAAAGGACATCTTTTTTGGGTGTTAGTTCTAAAAGATCTTGTAGGTCTTCATAGAACCATTCAACTTCAACTTTTGCAGCATTACTGGTCGGTCATAGAGTTGGCTTACCATGATATTGAATGGTTTGCCTTGGAAACGAACAGAGATCATTCTGTCGTTTTTGAGATTGCATCCAAGTACTGCATTTCGGACTCTCTTGTTGACTATGATGGCTACTCCATTTTTTCTAAGGGAATCTTGCCCACAGTAGTATATATAATGGTCATCTGAGTTAAATTCACCCATTCCAGTCCATTTTAGTTTGCTGATTTCTAAAATGTCGACGTTCACTCTTGCCATCTTCTATTTGGTCACTTCCAATTTGTCTTGATTCATGGACCTAACATTCCAGGTTCCTATGCAATATTGCTCTTTACAACATCAGACCTTGCTTCCATCACCGGTCACATCCACAACTGGGTGTTGTTTTTGCTTTGGCTCCGTCTCTTCATTCTTTCTGGAGTTATTTCTCTGCTGATCTTCAGTAGCATATTGGGCACCTACCGACCTGGGGAGTTCATCTTTCAGAGTCCTATCTTTTTGTCTTTTCATACTGTTCATGGGGTTCTCAAGGCAAAAATACTGAAGGATAGATGTATGTTTAATTTTATCTGTGTATGTATGTATTTTGGCTGAACCACATGGCATGTGGGATGGTTTCTGTGACCATGGATTGAACCTGGGCCTCGGTAGTGAAACCACCAAATCCTAACCACTAGGCCACCAGGAAACTCCCATGTTTGATTTTGAAGATACTGACAAACTGTTTTCCAACATGGCTGTACTATTTTATCCTCCCCCTAGAGGTGTATAAGAGTTCCAGTTGCATTCTGTTCTCACTAAAACTAGGTATAGTCAGTCTCTAGTTTTGGCTGTTCTAGGAGACCATATACCTCATTGTGATTAACTTGCATTTTTTGATTACAAGTGAAGTTGAGCATGTTTTCATATAATTTTTGCTACATGAATTTTCTCTTTGTGAACTGTATGTTTGTATCCTTTGCTCATTTTTTCTGTAATGATTAACTGTTTATCTTGGGTACCGATATCTGTCAATTATGTGCATTGCAGATGTCTTCTTTCTGATAGTGCCTTGCCTTTTGACTTCGTTTATAGTGTTTTGGGGGGTATAGTGCTTTTTCCTCAGTGGCTCAGCAGTAACAAATTCACCAGCAATGCAGGAATCACAGGAGACTCTTGTTTTGATCCCTGGGTGAGAAAGATACCTTGGAGGAGGGCATGGTAACCCACTCCAGTATTCTTGCCTGGAGAATCCCCATGGACAGAGAAGCCTGGTGGGCTACAGTCCCTGGGGCCGCAGAGAGTCGGACACAGCTGAAGTTACTTAGTACACAGCGATACATTGTGTTTTTTGGTGTACACAATTTGTATATTTTCACATAGACAAATTTATCAATATATTCCTTTATGGTTTGTATTTTTTTAATTACTATTATTTAAGAAGGCATCTTGTATCTCTAAAATCTTAAGGATTCTTTTATATTCTTTTATACTGTCTTAAAATTTAAAAATATATTTGTATAGATTTTGCTCAACTTTTATTTTCCAAATTTGGCATTTAATCTACCAAAAATTATTTTTTGGAGGTTTTAAATTTATTTATGTATTTTATTTTTGGCTGCGGGTCTTTGGTGCCCTGGGTGGGCTTTCTGTAGTTGCCGAGAATGGGGACTGCTCTCTCGTGGCGCCCAGGCTCTCACTGTGGTGGCTTCTCTTGTAGCGGGTCACAGGCTCTGGGCGCGTGGACTCAAGTAGCTACGGCACAGGAGCTTATTAGCTGTGGCTTGAGGGCCCTAGAGCATGCAGGCTTCAGCTTCAGTAGGTGTGGTGCATGGGCTGAGTTGTTTGGCAGCATGTGGACTGTTCCCAGACCAGGGGTCATACCCATGTCCCCTGCATCGGCAGGCGGAGTCCTATCCACTGTACCACCAGGGAAGTCTCTACTTAAGATGATATTGGTACAAGGGATCTAATTTTATTTTTTCATATGGAGGAGAGTTTCCTCAGTGCTATAGAACAGTTCAGTGTTTACTCCATGGACCTGGAGGGCCTCATCTGCCACGTATCTATTCTCTGTGAGTACCTGGACCTACTTCTGCAGTCACATTACTATTTTTGCCACCTTTTTTTCCTTGCTGAGCATTGCTAGGGGCAAGGTTTTTGGTTTTTATTAATCTTTTCTTTGAACCAGCTTTTGGTTTCTTTTTTTTTTTAATCTTTGTGTTATTATTTGTATATATTTTTATCTTTATTATTTTCTTGATTCTTTGTTTTTTTCCCTTCTCCCCTTTAATCATTCTGTTTCAAAATCATGTAAAATTTGTTTTAATAAATGCACACTTCCAGACACTCTTAACTCATTGACTGTTGTATGTTCTGGCACATCAGAAATTCGTCTAGGGCTTTGGGGACACTGCCACACCTTTTCCCAGAGAGGTTGTACCCGTCTATCCCCCCAACCCCTTGCCCGCAACATATGAGGGTTCCTATTGTTCCACGTCCTCACCACTACTTGGTGTGGCCAGCCTTGTTATTCTCTTGCGTGTATGTCTCATTGTAGTTACTTATTTATCTTTTTTGGCTGTGCTAGGTCTTCATTGCTGTGCAGGCTTTTGTCTAGTTGCGGTACATGGACTTCTCATTGCAGTGCGTCTCGTGTTGCAGAGCACAGGCTTCAGTGGCTGCAGCATGAGGCTCCGTAGCTGTGGCTCCCTGGCTCTGGAGCACAGACTCAGCAGTTGTGGCGCATGAGCTTAAGGACTCCATGGCACGTGCGGTCTTGGATCAGAGATCGAGCCTGTGTCTCTTGCATTGGCAGTCCGATTCTTTATCACTGAGCCACCAGGGAAGCCCTCACTGTGGTTTTAATTTTCATCTCCCTGGTGATGAGAGTGCTGATCATCTTTTACATTTTATTAGGTGAAGTGTTTGTCCAAATTACCTTTAAAAAAAAATAAGAAGATGGGCTTTTTGTCTTTATTAATGAGTCTTAGGAATTCTTTTTACATTGCGGATACCAGTCCTTTGTCAGATAAATGTTTGCTTTTAAATTTCTTTCTTTGTTTTTGGCTGTGCTGGGGCTTCAAAGCTACTCGGGCTTTTCTCTAGTTGTGGCTAGCAGGGGTTCCTCTCTGGTTGTAGGGCATCAGGGTCTGATTGCGGTGGCCTCTTTTGTTAAGGCTCCAGGGTCTAGAGGACAGGCTCAGCAGGGGCTGGGGCTTAGTTGCTCCGAGGCGTGTGGGATCCTCCCAAATCAGGGATCCAACGCGTGTCTCCTGCATTGGTGGGCAGGTTACTTACCACTGAGCCACTAGGGAAGCCCCAGATAAATGTTTTATGACAATTTTCATCTATTCTCTGGCTTGCCTATTTGGTTTCAGTGTATTAAAGTTTCAGATTTTGATGAAGTCTAGTTTATCAGTTTTTTTTTTCATGCTCAGTGAAATAAGTCAGAGAAAGACAAATACCCTATGATCTCACTTATATGTAGAATTTAAACAAAATAAAACAAACCAAAATGAAAAAAGACTCATAGATACAGAGAACAAATTGGTGGTTGCTGGGGCCTGTTTGGGTGTGGGGTAGGGAAAGTGAACTAGATGAAGGGTATTAAGCGGTGCAAACATCTAGTTAGAAAATAAATAAGACACTGAGGTATATTATGTGGTATATTACAGCACATAAGAAATATGGTCAATAATTTTATACAGGGACAGATGGTTACTAGACTTACCATGGCAATCATTGATAATGTATACATTATCACTCATTGCAGTGAGTCTGAAACTAACACACTATTCGTTAACTATATTTCAATTTAAAAAAGATACAATGCTATTAAATAAAAGAATTAGAGGAGGGAATGACTTAGGGTTAGCAGAGGGCGGGTCCTATACTAGCATACTAGTTTGCACTAGTATATACGGGATGGATTAATAACAAGGTCCTACTTGTAGCACAGGGAACCGTATTCAATATCCTGTGATAAATCATCATGGAAAAGAATTTTAAAAAAATAAAAGAGAAACTAGAAAAGAAAGGAAAAAATGGTATCAGTTTTTATAAGAGGATCATGTCTAAAGAGGAGGATGGTCTCTTGATATCCTTTCTTTTAAAAAAAAATTCTTTTAGTAATGAATTACCAATGAAATAAACAGAAAGTAGTAGAACCCATCTGGTAGTTATATATGGATTGGGAACAGATATTAATTCTTGCAATGAGTTGATCTTCTTGTATCATTATTTAGATGGATTTGTGTCTCTCTGGAGCAGAGATGAAGGTGCTGGGGGAGGTTATGTACCTGCAGGATGAAGGAGATCCCCCTGGAGTGGAGAATGCTGGTGGCCTGGGTGGTAGGTGCTGGTGGGTCTGGGTCATCTCATCACTGGGAAATTTTTTAGTAATGAGAACAGAACCACAGGTTTTGGGTCTCCCTACTTGTTATGTGTATTTTTATCTAGAACATGGTGGTTTACTGAAAACATTCATCAGCATCTGGTGAAGAAAAGCTGTCCTGGTGTCCCTGACTATGAGAGCATCTGGTGAGATACAGACAGAAACGTGGGTGATTTCTTCAGAGTCAGCCCAGAGCCAGGTCCTCGATTAGAGGGTAATGAATACAAATAGTAATGCATGTGGTGGGGGTGGTTAAGTTGCTAAGTCATGTCCTACTCTTTGCGATCCCATGGACTATAGCCCACTAGGCTCCTCTGTCCATGGAATTCTCTAGGCAAGAATGCTGGAGTGGATGGCCTTTCCCTTCTGTAGGGGATCTTCCTGACCCAGACTTCGAATCCGTGTTTCCTGTGTTGCAGGCGGTCACCTGCAGTGTAGGTGGATTTTTTTTTTTTGCTGATTGAGCCACCAGGGAAGCCCTACAGCAATGCACGGTATTGATGAAATGCTTTTCATAATTTGGCTCTGGAAGGTGACCTGTCATTTCATCTGTTAGGGAAAGCGAGAGGCTTGTTCAGAGTGGCCATCTCTTGTAATAGGATTTTGTTGGGTGGTTTTTCTTCACTTGCCTTTTAGTATAGGGATGGGCTCCGGGCAACTGCCAGGTTCCGTCTGATCTGCACATCTCCAGGGTGGTGAGGAAGGTCTGCTGAGTCCTTGGCGTTTGCTGACATCCTTGCAGAGAGGATGAGAACCTGAAGTTTTCATAGCCAGTCAGTGGCAGAGTCTTGTTGAAGGCGTCTGTCATTTTCCCCCCATCATTTTATTTAATTTCATTGTATTCCTATCATCTGCCAGTTTGGGCCTTCCCTTTCTCTTGCCTGTGTCTGGTCTCCTGGCTGTCTGCAGCCTCCAGTCGTTTCATAAACTCCTGCCCGACATGTATTCCCACAGTGCACTTGGCCTCTTCCCACCTCCTGAGCCTGGCAATGTGCCCAGCACATAGTAACCTCTTAAGAAATGCTTATTCAGTGAATGAACCCACCTGTTGCCAAATCTTTAATGGGTTCCCTTTGCCTTTAAAGCTGTAACTTTGAAAATCTATCAGCTTTCCCATAAGGCTACAATCACCCCTCTTTGCACTGCACATCTCACTTGGCAGCCCAGTGAGGCCCCCTGTTCTCTGCTCCCTGAGGCTTTTCTGCACCTGTGACTTTTCTGACCTGGTCCCTCCTCCCCTTATTCTACTATCACTGCTTGGTTTCTGGCCTTTATTTTTGTTTTTGCATATTTTAGTAATTCCACAGCCAGATCTCCTGTTTTCAGTCTCCTCCCCAGCAGAAATGTCCCTGCTGTAGTCCCATCCCCTCAGCCAGGCGACTGACTTAGCTTGGAACTTGTTTTCTTATCTATACAATAGGAATAATGCAGTAGTGGTGACCAACTTGTGGGCCCTGAAGGTAATAATGTATCCTTAAAAGTTATTTGAAAGGCTTTCCTGGTGGCTCACTGGGAAAGAATCTACCTGCCAATGCAGGAGACACAGTTGTGAACCCTGGTCCAGGAAGTTCCCACATGCTGTGGAGCAACGAAGCCCACGTGTCACAGCTACTGAAGCCCGTGTGCCCAGAGCCCATGGTCTGCAGCAGGAGAAGCCACTGCAGGGAAGAGGCTGTGCACCAGAGAGCAGCCCCCCGATTGCTGCAACCAGAGAGCAGCCCCCCGATTGCCGCAACTAGAGAAAGAGCCCATGTAGCAATGAAGACCCAGCACAGCCAAAAATAAAAATTAATTAAAGAATAAATGTTTAAGAAAAGTTAAAGAATCACATAATTAATACTTGAATACATTCTAATTGTGAAAAATTCAGCCATTCATAAATGTTTATGGCAAAAAAATGGATTCCTACTTTATAGTAATTTACCTGCCAGTCTTCCTCTTTCTCTTGGACTAACCACTGTTAACAATTTGATAACCTGGCTCCTTTCTGTTTATGCATATGACATGGTCATATTGAAATTACCAGCCTCATAGGAGTCATTTCAGTAAATGGTACCCATGATTATTGCCATCAAATAAACTTCAGGGTTTAATTTACCTTTCCATCTTTATTACCTGCCTTGGACTTTTTTTTTTTTTTAATGTAATTGCTTTCATTGTTCCGAGTTTATCAGCACTTTCCTGCCTTTGCTTGTGCTGGTCTTTCCATGACAGATTAGATCTCCACTTTCTTGAAGAAGTTTTCCATAATCCCCAAGATGAAGGAAAACTGAACTTTCTTCTGAACTTAATGCATGTTGATTACAGCATTTATCACTCTCTACATTTTACATTTGAGTTTCTACAGGCAAGGTTGTTGTTGGGGAGGATATATCTTACCTTTCACTAAGATGTTTTTTAGGTTAAATTCAGTCTTCTTCTTGTTGTTTAAAATTATTTATTTGGCTGTGCTGGGTCTTAGCTGAGGACGCAAGGTGGTTGATCTTCGCTGTAGCATATGGGATATGTTAGTTTTGGCATGCAAACTCTTAGTTGCAGCATGTGGAATCTAGTTCCATGACCAGGGATCAAACTTGGGCCCCCTGCTTTGGGAGCTTAGAGTCTTAGCCACTGTAGGGAAGTCCCTGTTTTGTTGTTTTTAAAGAAACTTTTTATTTTGAAATCCTTTTATGCTCACAAGAAGTTGCAAAAGTAATACTGAAAGTTCCAGTGTACCCTTCACCCAGCTTCCTCCAATGATGACACCTTGAATAACTATAATTAAGTTCTGTGTATAAGTCACCTTTCTAGACCTCTTGGAGGCTCTTTGGCTCCTGGCATACAGTAGGAATTCACAAACTTCGCTGTGTGATGAATGAATTAACGTGCTCCACCGGCTTAGAACCACATTCAAGTAACAGATTGTCACTCCATCCTTACCCCAGGACATTGCATCCCCCATCATAGGAGACTCAGATGAAGCCTTGGACATTTCTTGCCTCCCTTTGTGATGCTTGCTGACCCATCAGACAGGGAGGACAATAAAGGGTTCTGGGATGTATGCTCATGTGTGTGTGTATGCTAAGTCACTTCAGTTGTGTCCGACTCTTTGTGACCCTATGGACTGATTCTGCCAAGCTCCTCTGTCCATGGCATTCTCCAGGCAAGATACTGGAGTGGGTTGCCATGCCCTCCTCCAGGGGATCTTCCCAACCCAGGGATTGAACCTGCATCTCCTGCATCGCAGGCAGATTCCTTACCATCTGAGCCACCAGGGAAGCCCAGTAGAATAGTAGCAACCCCTTAAAAACTCCAAAGGGGAGTCCAGTCCTCTGTAGCCAATCCCCAGTGGTAGAAGACTGACCTTTCTGTTTATCCTTGTTTTTATCCTACCACGTGTCCTAAAGATGCCATTCAAACACAGGCATGAGTAAGCAAAGTAATACAAAGTGAGGAACATAAAATACAAGTGTACATTAATTACAACTATAAGGAAATGCATAAATCCCAGCCAGGATTCAATGTATTACTTAACCAATGAGTATATATTATTAATCTGCCATTTATTAGTTTTGTGGCATGAGCAAGTAACTTATCTTTGCTTCAGTTTCCTCATTTATAGGTGGGAAAAATAAAACCTATTGCATTCAGTTGTGAGAATTAAGTGACTTATTATGTGTAAATTTACAGAAAAATGCTCAGTACTTTATTTAATGTATTCTCATTATTGTTCTAGAGTAGAAGGATAAACATGTATGAGTGGATTTTTTTTTGGTAAGGTAATTAAAGTACATAAGAAAAAATATCAGTGTTTTTTTTTTTTTTAATTGAGCTTTTTCTCCATTGAACTTGTGGCAAAAACTCTTACAAGGACATGAAAGAGACTGTAGAGAATGTGGTCGAAGGTGATGTGCAATTCGCTGGAAATTTTTGTTACACCAGGTATCATCAGACAGTACAGACCTGCTGGAAATGTGATTGGAAATGCCTCATACGTTTCAGTCTGAAAGCTTGGGGTAGGAAGGTGCCGCTTTTCTTTCTGTGCCGCTCCTGGGAGTGAGCTGTCTTATTCAAGTCACTGGGAGCTCCATCATAGTGCTTGCTTTTCTGGTTGGGCATGCTTTTTCATTTTTCTTTAAAATTTTTCTTAATTGGAAAAATAATATGGGCACATGGTAAATCATTTAACATTACCAAAGGTAATAAAATAAAAAATGAGTTTCCATCCTGCACCAGGCTCCCTCTCTGGAGGCAGCAGCTAACAGTTTCTTAAGTATCTTTCTCGTACATGTATGCACACATACACACACAATTAGAGCATAATATATGCACTGTTCTGCACCTGTATGTCATGAAGCCTGCTTCACATCAAATCACAGTAATGCACCTCACCACATTCCTTTTTGTGGCTATGTGGCATAAGGTAGAGTTGTTAAATTCCCAGTGTCAATTTCCTATGATTCAACCTGATGACTTTGGTGAAATACATTTATATAATGAACCTCCAGTGGATAGACGTTTGTATTTTTTTTTATCTTTGGGTATTACAAACAGTGGATCTCATTGTACATATTCTTGTGTAAATATGAGAGTGTGTTTGTAAGATAAATTCCTTGAGTGGGTGGCTGGGTCTCATGTGCAGTATAAAGCTTGACAAATCCTGGCAATTGCTCTTTTAAGTGGTTTTTACTGCTTTATGCTACAGCCAGCAGTGTATAAAAATATAAGCAGAATTTTTGGGAGAAGAGAAAATCAAAAAGATGAAGCATTCATCCTTGCCTTCTCTTTGAGCTCAGGAAAATACCAAAGGGATCTCTTTTTGAGTATGAAGGGAAGACTATGAGTCCAGAGATGGTTTGTAATAGTGACAGCTATAGACGCAATATATTAAGCTTTTACTATTACTTCATATTAATTCATTTAATTCTTTTTTAATATTTATTTATTTTTAAAATGTATCTATTTATTTATTTGGCTGTGTCTTAGTTGTGGCACACCGGGATCTTTTGTTGTGGTGCAAGGACTCTCTGGTTGTGACGCATGGGCTTAGTTGCTCCATGACGTGGGATTTTCATTCCTGGACCAGGGATGGAACCCATGTCCCCTGAATTGCAAGGCAGATTCTTAACCACTGGGCCACTGGACAAGGGAAGTCCCTAATTCCTTTAATCCTTAAGACAACCTGAGAGATTGGTCCTCCTGGCATTCTTATCATTTAATCATTGAGGAAAATTTAGGAAGAGAGATTGAATAGTGTATCCATGGTTTCACAGCATGTTATTAATGGAGAAGGGTTACTTGCTTCAAGATTCCCCTATCTTTGGACAAACCCCGGAAGCTGATGAAGAACAGGGAAACCTGGAGTGCTGCGGTCCATGGGGTCGCAAAGAGTGAGACACGACGGAGCAACTGAACATCAGCATCATCGTGTTTGGACATCCTTGGTGGTCTAGCAGCTAGGACTCCATGCTTCTAGCGCAGGAGGCCCAGGTCCTATCTCTGGTCAGGGAATTAGATCCCACATGCTGCAACTAAAGATCTCTTATGCTGCAACAAAGACCTGGTACAACCAAATAAATAAATATTTTTTAAAATCCTCCTTTGTTGGACAGTTTCATGTTCATATTCTTATTTCATGTAAAAAAAAATGATCTGTCTACTATCATTTATCTTATATTTGTTTGTCAACATGTATGTGCCTTTAACGGAGAAGGCAATGGCACCCCACTCCAGTACTCTTGCCTGGAAAATCCCATGGATGGAGGAGCCTGGTAGGCTGCAGTCCACGGGGTCGCTAGGAGTCGGACACGACTGAGCGACTTCACTTTTGCTTTTCACTTTCATGTATTGGAGAAGGAAATAGCAACCCACTCCAGTGTTCTTGCCTGGAGAATCCCAGGGACGGGGAAGCCTGGTGGGCTGCCGTCTATGGGGTCACACAGAGTCGGACACGACTGAAGCGACTTAGCAGCAGCAGCATGTGCCTTTAAGGGACTTATATTTCATTTTTCCCCACCAAAACTGTAAACTTGAATCCTAAAATTCTATTTCAGTTGAAAAGAAACAGTTATTGAGGTTTGAAATAATAAAACATTTTTATGCTATATTCTTAATCACTGTGACATTGTACTTGCTTTTAAATATAATTTTATTATAATTACATATGTATAGTTATGTATATTTATATAATGTACATATACAATAAATATTGCAGATGTTTTCTGTTCTTTCGTATATTTATGTCATTCGTTTAACTTTTTCAAGTCACCTATTCAGTAAAAATATTCAGTCTTCGACTTTTTTATTTTGGGAAGTGAAGGGAAAGTTGTTCAGTCGTGTCCAACTCTTGGTGACCCCATGGTCTTTACAGTCTATAGAATTTCTCTAGGCCAGAATACTGGAGTGGGTAGCCTTTCCCTTCTACAGGGGGATCTTCCCAACCTAGGGATTGAACCCAGGTCTCCCATATTGCAGGCGGATTTTTTACCAGCTGAGCCACGAGGGAAGCCGCTTTATATTTTAGCTTTCTTAATTGTCTCTGTAATCTTGAATTTTGATCAGGTTCTGGCTGGAGCGAGTGGCAGGACAGTCACCTTAAACCCTTCTGCGGTAAGGAAGAGTGTAAGCCACTGCTTCAGCGGCAGCTTCAGCACCACTGTTTTAGTTTGACCCGGTGGGTAGCATGGGCACATGGTCTAAGAGTCTGAATTAAGGCTTCAGTTTCTTTGGGAGCATGGATTTAAATCCCACTGCCTTCTCTCCTTTTTCTTTTTTTTTATCATGGTAAAAAATACATAATATAAAATTTACCATCTTGCATATGTGAAACTGTGTTAAGAACCAGAAGAGTGAAAACTGCTGCTCTAATACATAAACCATAGAGACTAGGAGATTGACATATATCATTTAATGTTAATAATGAACATTGTTATAAAAGTCGTTAGCACCTTCAGATGTTTCTTAGTGCTTCAAAGCCCAGGAGATCCATGTTTTATTTCCTGTGCCACTGCCATTTCTTAATTGTGTGATCTTGGAAAAGATGTTTAACTTTTCAGCCTCAGTTTTGTCATCAGTAATATGGAGGTGTTAGGAGGAATACCCATTAACCAACAATTTCTCTTTTTCCTTTTCCCTTAGCCCCTGGTACCCACCACTCTACTTTTAAGTTTGACTACTTTATATACCTCATATAGGTGAAAGTGAAAGCCACTCAGTCACATCCGAACCTTTGCAACCCCATGGACTATACAGTCCTTAAATTCTCAAGGCCAGAATACTGGAGTGGGTAGCCTTTCCCTTCTTCAGGGGATCTTCCCAACCCAGGAACTGAACCAGGGTCTCCTGCATTGCAGGTGGACTCTTTACTAGCTGAGCCACAGTGAAGCCCAAGAATACTAGAGTGGATAGCCTATCCCTTCTCCAGCAGATCTTCCCAACCCAGGAACTGAACCAGGGTCTCCTGCATTGCAGGTGGACTCTTTACCAACTGAGCTATCAGGGAAGCCCATATAGGTAGAATCATGCAGTGTTTGTCTTTGTGTGTGTGTGATGGCTTTCTTTCACTTAGTGTGATATCCTGAAGTTTCATCCATTTTTTAGCGTGCGACGGGATTTTCTTCCTTTGTAAAGTTGAATAATATTCCCTTGTAAGACCGTGACACATTCTGCTTACTGATTGCTTCATCAGTGGGCGTTCGGGTTGCTTCCGCCTGTTGACTGTTGTGAATAGTGCTGCTGTGAACACAGGTCTTCCACATCCTGCTTTCAGTTCTTTTGGGTATATACCCAGAAGTGGGATTGCTGGATCATATGGAAGTTCTATTTTTCATTTTTTGAGGAACTTTGGTACTGTTTTCCATAGCTGCTGCGCTATTTTGCAGTCCTAACAACAGTACACGGAGAGTTCAGCTTCACCAAATACTCATCAATACTTGTCTTCTGTTTCAATAGTAGGCATCCTAATGGATGTGAGATAGCATCTTCTGATGATCTTGATGAGCGGATGATTTTGATGATTTCACTTCTCAGATGGTTAGTGACGTAGAGCATCTTTTCGAATGCTTGTTGACTGTTTGTATATCATCTTTGAGAACATCTATGCAGATCCTTTGCTCGTTTTTAAGTCGGATTTATTTGATTTTTTTATTGTTGAGTTGTAGGGGTTTGATGTGTATTCTGGATATTAATCTCTCATCAGATATATGATTTGCAAATATTTTCTCTTCTGTAGCTTGCCTTTTCACTCAGTTGTGTTTGTTGATGCATAAAAGCTTTTAAGTTTGAGATAAGTCTCATTTGTCTCTTTTTATTTTTGTTGTTTGTTCTTTCTGTGTCATATCCAGGAAATCATGGCCAAGTTCAATGTCATGAAGCATTCCCTCCATGTTTTCTTCTAGGAATTAAAAAAAAAAATTATCTTAGGTCTTACATTTAGCTTTAATTCATGTGGAGTTCACTTTTGTACTTGGTGTAAGACAAGGGTCCAACTGAATTCAGCACCATTTTTGATGGCAGACTTCAGTTATGGTATAAAGCTTCCAGAAGAAGCCATTCTCGTCCTTCAAGTTCTGTCAAGGTCACTTATATTGTACTGGGCAAAAAGCTGTTTAACACTTGTGTGTCTGATGAACTTGGGAAGTAAGGGCAGGAGATACAAAGATGAGTAAGGCAGGGGAAACTCAGGCGATGTGAATGCTCTACATCCTAATAGGAGTTTTGGTCATGGGAGTCCTGCAGTTGTCAGGCCTCAGTCAGTGTGCACTCAGGGTGTGTGTGCGCCACTGCATGTACAGTTCAAATCAAAAGAAACGAATGAAACAGTTACTGAACTCTGGCTAAGAATATGCACTCTGAAGGTTTTAGATGGAAATGCATTGATGTCTGGATTTACTTTATTTTTAAATTAATTATTTTTGGCTCGTCTGGATCTTCATTGCTTTTTAAACATAATTTTAGTTGTTTATTATTTTTGGCGTTCTGGGTCTTCCTTGCTGTGCGGCTTTTCTCTAGTCGCAGTGCTTCTAACTGTGGTGGCTTCTCTTGTTGCAGAGCCTAGGCTCTGGGCACACAGGCTTCCGTAGTTGCGGCCCCGGCCTCTAGAACACAGGCTCAGTAGTTGTGGTGCAGGGGCTTGGCTGCCCCTCAGCATGTGGGATCCTCCTGGACCAGGGATTGAGCCCGTGTCTCCTGCAGTGCCAGGCAGATTCTTATCCACTGTGCCAGCAAAGAAGTCCTGGATTTTCTATAAAATGCATCCCTCCCAAAAGATAGATTAATACCTGGATAAAGGGGTGAATAGGTGATAAGCAAGTATATTTAAAATATTAATGAATTTGTTCCATGTTTGAAATTTTTCAAAATAGAATAATGAGGGGAAAAAGATGAGAAGATAGTACCCAGAGGGAGGCGGAGGTTCACCTCACACGACATAGTTAATGGTCTCTTGTGTCCTGTCCTGGTCTCTTTTGCAGGCAAGAGGGCGCCGTGGTAGAACTCGTTAGCACTAAAAGCATTTGTTCTCCTGTGGAGCCTGTTTGTAAACCTCTGAGTCATTGCCATAAGCGCCTTCTATTACGAGGGATCAGTTAGGGGAATTAGAATGACTGGTGATTGCCAGCAAGTTTTGAGGTTATCCAGTGCCTACAGAAAGGAATACATTTTTCATTGTAATTTAGTATACAATTATATATAACTGAAGCAAAAGTTTTATACTTTGATGCACTGTAATATTTTTATTTAACTTCCCAAAAAAAAAGACCTCGGTCCATTTTGAACCATTAATGGGTTAAGAACCAGCAGTGTGAAAAATCTGCTTTAATACATCAACCATGGAGACGAAGAGATTGACATATATCATTTAATATTAACAGTGAACATTGCCATAAAATTATAAGCATGTTCAGATGTTCCTTAGTGCTTCAAAGTCCAGTATATCTGGGTTTCATTACCTGTGCCAGAGCAATTTCTTCATTATGTGATCTTGAAGAGATGGTTAACTTTCAGCCTCAGTTTTGTCATCTGTAAAATGGAGGTATTCAGGGAAATACACAAGCTCTAGAGTTCTTGAAAAAGGTTAAATGAGATGATGTCTGCCCAACTGAAAAACCTGAATCAGTGGGAACTGTATTTTAGGCTGTAAATTCATTAGCTTCTTTATCTTTGGGCCTCAAAAGAAATCAGAATGGGCTTTGAGGCTTCTGGTATCCTTCAGTATCTTCTGTTCTTTTTTTCCAACTTGTTTTTTGTACAAGTAGCCCACGGAGTACCCGGTCGTTGGCTGCAATGCTCAGTAACACAACACTCAAGTTTTCCATCAGTTGCTGGAGGTGGCTTTGGTGACAGTGCCATTTGGAAACATGGGGAGGTTTGGCAGGCTTAGTGGTGTTTGTTGTTGGAGAATGCTTTGGCATAATCCTTGGTGGAAGAGGGATGCCTGGGGTTTCTCACTGATTCATTCCTTTTGCGTGGAATTCTGTGTGAACTGTGTCTGACTTGGGGGGTAGGGCAGGAGGAGCCCAGTGGGCCTCATTACAGATGACTTTATCTCTTTGAAATTTCCTTACTGAAAGATTATTTTGCATCATTTGGATTTCCTCCTTTTAAATCGGAACAATTTGGCTGCTAGTGGAAGTAATTAGCTGAAAATGTTCTGGTGTTTTTGGCACAATTAGCATTTTTACTCTTCTTAATTTAATCAAATCTTAGGATTTTATTGCTGGGAGAGCCCGTAGAAGATCAGAGCGAGAACAGCATCAGGGCTCTGCATCAGGTCCAGAGCTCTTGCTCATGTCTGGCTGGAGAGGAGACATAGTACTTTAGTTGGGGAACGGGAAAGACCCGCAGCTGATCTAAGAAAACTATTGTTATGATTGCCTTGTGCTTTTGCAACCCCTTTTCAGTGCATATATTATTACTTACTTAATTTACCAGTTTATTACCTTGGATAGGCTTCCATGGTGGCTCAGTGGTAAAGAATTCATCTGCTAATGCAGGAGACGCAAGTTCAAAGCCCGGGTCGGAAAGATCCCCTGGAGGAAGAAATGCAACCCACTCCAGTATTCTTGTCTGGGAAATCCCATGGACAGAGAGAATCCTGGTGGGCTACAGTCCTTGGAGTTGCAAGAGAGTCAAGCATGACTTAGCAACTAAACAACATCAACAACAAACAGCCAACTTAGAAATCTTGGTGGCTTAACACAGTAAAGATTTATTGGTTGCTCACATTACCATATCCAATCAGAGTCAGGATGGGGAATGTCTGTCTTTCTCTGCACATATACTCAGGGACTTGGGCTGATAGAGACCATACCATCTTGGAGCCTCTTAGGACACATGCTTTTCAGGTTGCCATGGCAGGGAAGAGAATTCCCACCTACTCTTCATTGCCTCTGCCCTGAACTGTAGTCATTTTGCTCACAGCTCATTGAGAACTGGTCACATGACCCTGCCTAACTGCAAAGGGCTAGAGATATGGGGGAACACATGGAGTATTTGATGAGCATTGTCAGGGAGAAGGGATGTATGGTATTATGTTTATAAAAACTGCATATTGAAAAAACTCCGCCTCTTGTTTTCTAGATCTACCAAGTTTCATTACCATCCCAGTTTTCTAAGCCTCGGGGCTCATAGAAGCCATTATGGCAGTAGCTTTTATTGATAGTCTAATGGGGACAGAGAAGCTGCTGCCAGCCACCGATTAATGGGGTCTGTGTGCCGAGCCGCAGGTAATAGAGAAATAGGGACAGCTGTGATTTCATCGGCTGACCTCCCTCACCAGGCAGTAGGTTGGATTACTTTCACTGTGGACTTCATCTTCCTGGTTGGTTTGTGTGTAGGCTGAAAAATAATCCCTCTCTCTCCACAAAAAAAGGCAGGTCCTAATTGCTGGTAACCAGTGTACACTGTGCATGCTAAGTCACTTCAGTCGGGTCTGACTCTTTGCGACCCGCAAGGCTCCTCTGTCCATGTGATTCTCCAGGCAAGAATAGTGGAGTGGGTTGCCGTCCCCTCCTCCAGGGGATCTTCCCAACCCAGGAATGGAACCTGTGTCTGTTATGTCTACCTGCATTGGCAGGCAGGCTCTTTACCACTAGCGCCACCTGGGTAGCCCCTGGTAGATATTGCCTTATATATTAAAAGGAATTGTGCAGATATGATTACGTTAAGAACCTTGACATGGGAATGTGTCTTGGGTTGTCCCAGAGGCTCTAAATGCTATCAAATGTATATTTACATGGTGTGTCCTTACACGGTGGAAGCAGAGGGAGATTTAACACAGTGGCCATGGAGGCAGAGATAGGAGTGATGTGGCTCCAACCAAGGGATGCCAACCAGGAGCTGGTGGAGGTGAAGAATGGATTCTACCCTGGAGCCTCCGGAGGGAGTAGGTGCTCCTCACCCTTGATTTTGGCTTGATGATAATGATTTGGCACTTCTGACCTCTGAATCTGTGAAAAAGTAGATTTCTCTAGGAAAAAGCAGGAGAGTTCCAGAAAAACATCTATTTCTGCGTTATTGACTATGCCAAAGCCTTTGACTGTGTGGATCACAATAAACTGTGGAAAAAGAGATGGGAATACCAGACCACCTGACCTGCCTCTTGAGAAACCTATATGCAGGTCAGGAAGCAACAGTTAGAACTGGACATGGAACAACAGACTGGTTCCAAATAGGAAAAGGAGTACGTCAAGGCTGAATATTGTCACCCTGCTTATTTAACTTCTATGCAGAGTACATCATGAGAAACGCTGGGCTGGAAGAAGCACAAGCTGGAATCAAGATTGCCGGGAGAAATATCAATAACCTCAGATATGCAGATGACACCATCCTTATGGCAGAAAGTGAAGAGGAACTAAAAAGCCTCTTGATGAAAGTGAAAGAGGAGAGTGAAAAAGTTGGCTTAAAGCTCAACATTCAGAAAATGAAGATCATGGCATCTGGTCCCATCATTTCATGGGAAATAGATGGGAAAACAGTGGAAACAGTGTCAGACTTTTATTCTGGGGGGGGGGGCTCCAAAATCCCTGCAGATGGTGATTGCAGCCATGAAATTAAAAGACGCTTACTCCTTGGAAGGAAAGTTATGACTAATATGCTTTCTAACTAGATAGCATATTCAAAAGCAGAGACACTACTTTGCCAATCTGTCTAGTCAAGGCTGTGGTTTTTCCAGTGGTCATATATGGATGTGAGAGTTGGACTGTGAAGAAAGCTGAGTGCCGAAGAACTGATGCTTTTGAACTGTGGTGTTGGAGAAGACTCTTGAGAGTCCCCTGGACTGCAAGGAGATCCAACTAGTCCATTCTAAAGGATATCAGTCCTGAATATTCATTGGAAGGAATGATGCTAAAGCTGAAACTCCAGTACTTTGGCCACCTCATGCAAAGAGTTGACTCATTGGAAAAGTCTCTGATGCTGGGAGGGATTGGGGGTAGGAGGAAAAGGGGACAACAGAGGATGAGATGGCTGGGTGGCATCACCGACTCGATGGACGTGAATCTGGGTGAACTCTGGGAGTTAGTGTTGGACAGGGAGGCCTGGCATGCTGCGATTCATGGGGTCGCAAAGCGTCGGACACGACTGAGAGACTGAACTGAACTGAAGCTACCAAGTTTTTACAGTAGCCTCAAGAAGTTAATACACTTAGGTTTCCGCTTTCTTGGTGGTCAGTGGCTCTTGCCCTTCTAACCAGGGCTCTGAGGAATCAGGACTGAGATGAACACTAGGGAACTGAGTGCTGGGGGAATAGGGCTCTGTACTTTTTTTTAACCTTTGAAATTTAAACCCTGTGAATTTATCACTTGTTCAAGAAATAAATAAAATTAATCTCTGGGGCTCTGGGAACCACTGTAAGTAGATTGCTGTTGTTCAGTGGCTAAGTTGTGTCTGACTGTTTGTGACCCCATGGATTACAGTGTGCCAGGCTTCCTTGTCCTGCACCATCTCCCGGAGTTTGCTCAACTCACATCCATTGAGTCAGTGATGCCATCCAACCATCTCATCCTCTATCGTCCCCTTCTCCTCCTGCCCTCAGTCTTTCCCAGCATCTGTAGTAGGGGAACATGGTTCGTTTTATTTATTCATTTCCATGAGCAACATCCAGTGCAGTTTGTGGTCTGTGCAATGCACCATGGGTAATTCCTTTCAAATTGTCACTCCACAAACCTTACCATCCCACCTGCTTTATTTTCTTCTCTCTCCATCGTACGTCTCAGCTTTGGGTCTAGGTCAGTAGCAAGACCGAATTAAGTGGGGAAAAAAATGAATGATGGTATAATGATTATTATGTCTTTAAAAAATACGTATTTACTTACTTTTTGGGGTGTGTTGAGTCTTAAGTTACACCACACAGGATCTTTAGTCATGGTGTGCGAACTCTCTAGTTGTGATGCGGGCTCAGTTGCTCTGAGGCGTGTGAGATCTTAGTTCCCCAAGCAGGAATCAAACCTGCGTCCACTGCATTGGAAGACAGATTCTTAACCAACTGGACCACCAGGGAAGTCTCGATTATAACTTTTAATTTGAATTTTAAAATGTAATTTAATTAAAAATCACTTTAGCCTTACCTCTCACTCTTTATCAGGGCTTCCTAACCAGTATACTGAGACTTAATTCCTCAACCTTGGGGAGTGTGAGGCAAGGCTGATGGCTTCCACTTCAGAAATACTACCCCTGATACCAGTATGCTCTATTAATTACATGCTTTTCTGTGTGTGCAGTAATGTGAAAAGGTTGGTAAATACTGATCTAGGTAAAATGTGACCTTATATTTAAAAAAATACATGATGCATGAAAACAGCTATGGAAAACAAATAAGTAAACTTGTTGGGTCTTTGGGAAAATTCTAGTGATTATTTTGCTCCAGTGTAGGAATCTTCAGCCTTTTTTCCACTGTGACGCTCGTGATAAGATGGTCATGATCTGGTACTCTCCTGGTGAAGGCACTGGCATTCCTGCAAAGCCTAAAAGCAGGCTGAGATTCAGTGTCTCCCACACAAGCCTGTAGAGAAAAAGAAATAACAGTAACATTTTAGGAAATGATCTTGAGTTCACTCTTAGTTACCAGGAAATAAGTCATCAAAAACTTGGGTGTGTTCACTGTCTGTAGGAACCATGTCTTTCTAATTCACCTGATAACTTACATCACATTAGAGAACCACTATCCTCATGGAATAACATTTCGTATTGTGGCAAGCTGAGTATAAGTTAATTTCAGGCCACCATGTAAGAGAGAGATTTTTCTACAGTATTAGTGATAAGCAAACAAATTTTTTAATGGTATTACATGCTGTATATTAATAAGAACTTCATCAAGTTCAATTTTCATTTGTTGAAGTATTTGTTGTTCTGTTGCATCCTGGTGGGTCTGATGATGTTGGTGATGCTGTCTGTTCTTTTATGTTTTCTGGAAAAGTAACTGAATTAGTATGTTAGTGTAGTACTATCTGAAGAAATCTAAGAGCTATTAAAGTGCTTAAAAATAAAATGATCAATTCTTCTTTTGTTCTCCTGACAGGATAATTGAAGCTATCTGCATAGGTTGGTTCACTGCGGAGTGCATCGTGAGGTTCATCGTCTCCAAAAACAAGTGTGAGTTTGTCAAGAGACCTCTGAACATCATTGATTTACTGGCAATCACACCGTATTACATCTCCGTGTTAATGACCGTATTTACAGGCGAGAACTCTCAACTCCAGAGGGCTGGAGTCACCTTGCGGGTGCTTAGAATGATGAGGATTTTTTGGGTGATTAAGCTGGCCCGTCACTTCATTGGTCTTCAGACACTTGGTTTGACTCTCAAACGATGCTACCGAGAGATGGTTATGTTACTTGTCTTCATTTGTGTTGCCATGGCAATATTTAGTGCACTTTCTCAGCTTCTTGAACATGGGTTGGACTTGGAAACATCCAACAAGGACTTCGCCAGCATCCCCGCTGCCTGCTGGTGGGTGATTATCTCTATGACTACAGTTGGCTATGGAGATATGTATCCTATCACAGTGCCTGGAAGAATTCTTGGAGGAGTTTGTGTTGTCAGTGGAATTGTTCTACTGGCGCTACCTATCACTTTTATCTACCATAGCTTTGTGCAGTGTTACCATGAGCTCAAGTTTAGATCAGCTAGATATAGTAGGAGCCTCTCCACTGAGTTCCTAAATTAATGCATTGCAGAGCAATTCTTGCATACACTTCATTTGATCTGGTTGACGCTACTTCATATTTATGCGTTTCTTGCTGGGTGAGCACTGCAGTGGTCCTGTCATCACCTTGGTGGAGTAAAAATTGTCCTTCCCAGCTGAAGGGATAAAAGAATTTACTTATTATGGAGTAAAGAAGATTGAGACTGCAAAGGAAAGGGAATGTCTCCTGGAATAAATTTTAAGATCTTATTTTATTTAGACTTGTCTCTTCCCTGCCTTGAACAATTACACTTTTGGTGTTTGTTTTAAAGTATATTATTTGAACATTGTAAAACTGAAAGCTACTATTTTCCAAATGTTTTTCCATCTTGTGAATACAGAAGAAGCTTGGAAGTTACAGTGTTTTTTGTTGGAGAGTAACATTTTCATTTCTAAATGTTTTATAATCTCTTATATCAATGTCAGAAGTATCCTGGAAACATATGTCAGATGCAGGAACTGTTTAACAAATACTTTGAAAATTTGGCCAAATTTTAAAGTGTAGAGTGGAGCTAGTAGATACAAGCAAGAATAGTATTTGAAGAACTTCTCTGGCATATTTCTCAATTATCTGATTTATTTTTGTTCTTATTCTCCTTATCATACCACAATATAAAATGGTATGATATCCTTATCATACCATAATATGATATGGAAGCTTGAGTATGTTCTTCCTTTTCCATTTTGGATTTCTTTTTTCTCTGTCTTGAAATGACTTAAAAGAGTGTTGTATTGTTTAGCATTTTATTGGAGTTCGTTTTATTTGAATTCATTGCTGTTACTAGATGTTAATTGTCCTAACATTCAGATGTCCAAATAAGATTTCCAACATTAAAATGATAATAGAAATAGTTTGATATTGCAACCCATATTTATCTTCTTCTGCTCTTAATGTCTTTTTTTTAAAACTAAACACCATGTGTTTAATAAGACTTAAGATGAAAGGATATTTATGTAACCATTTTATACCAAAGTCATACTTAGATGTTGTCACTGGATTGTCTTAAAAAAGAAATGAAACATTTTCTTACTCTTGGTTGCTGTGTAGCTAAGCCAATTTTAAACCAGCTGAAAGCAATGAATACATCAGTATTTGAGTTGGTCTTCACCATTGGCAATTATAGCTATGCCAAAACTTCTTGTAACAACATTGAGTAATATGCCACACTAATCTGGCTAGGTTATTAGGACTAGATAATATAAACTGATGATGTTAACAATCTGAATTAGAATTTTGCTTTGTTAACCAATTGCCATAAAGCCAGCAATATGTAAACACAAAAACCTAAACTCATTGATTCATGAATAATTTAATATTATACCTTGTAATTTCGTGGGGATGGGAGGGGGAGCAGAGGAGATGGAAAGGGGATATATTTATCAAGGAAAGGGCTACCAGAAGTGTTCATTAAAGGAATATTAGCCATCATCTAGTTTAAACCTTAAATAGTACAGGTAGAAAACCAGGGCAAGAGAGGATGTGATTGTGAAGGAGTCAGGATTAAAACCTGAACCTCTGAGAACCTAGTCCAGCAGCTTGTTCTTAACACACCCCTAGGTTTCAAGAAAAGCCGAGAGAAGCCACTCTCCTTTGCTGTTGCCACTGCTGAGGTAATAAGAGCAAAACCGTCCCTTTTCCCTGACTCCCATTCCTGAGTTTAGGTGATGCTTTGGTCATTAAGACTCTCATCCCAGGACTTCCCTGGTGGTCTAGTGATTAAGACTCTGGGCTTCCACTGAAGGGGCATGGGTTCAATCCCTGGTCAGGGAACGTGCCCCGCAGTGCCCCACAGTGTGACCAAAAAGCAAACAAAACCCCCCCAAAACAGGGCTCTTGCCCCATCTTGCCTACTATCGCACACTGGTATGTTACTTATTATATACTCGAACCCTTTTGTTTATTGTATTTGTTTATTGTGTATTCACTGTACTCCAATAGATTTGAAATAGATAGCATGGATTTCTTACCTATTTTGATGAAAGTTTTGTCATTTATGCAAGTAATAGGCAAGTGATAGCATCCCCATATTCCTAATAAGACAGCCGTCCATTTTGCTGGCCCTGGGAACTCCTCATGAGAATATGTCTTATCTCCGCAAGTCAAGTTTAACTATCCTGAAGGCCTGGATCCTCTCTCTCGCACACGCCTTCGTGTCCCCACAGCATTTGTGATAGACTTGGGCACAAACTGTTGACTGATTTGGGAAGAGAAACTACTTTCGGAAGAGGCAAGGGGAAACACGTGCGTGGATGTGTCTGTGCGGAGCCCCCTGGGTGAATACGCAAGCAGACTTTGAGGCTGCCCTGAAGTAACTAGTGAGAAATCTCTTGGTGACGTCAGACTTCATAGGACCAGTTCTCATAAAGGAGCATGTTAGATCAATGCTAGCGGTGGTTCAGCCACCGCTGTACTTAAGATGCTGATGAGACCTGGTAGACTAGTTCATTCATGACTGAAAAAAGTATATATCACGGATATTGTAGGTTTTTCAGATTGAAGGCATTTTCTTATAAGCTTCCCTGGTGTTATGGCCTTAAAAAATAATAACCGAGTAACAATTCTTTCATAGTTGTACTTTCAGAGATTTCCCATCACTCAATCTTCATGGCAGAAGTGCTTTCGTTAGGACCTGTATTAGTCCCAATAAGTCAGATATTATCTTAATTTAGAATGCCGGAGGAGGAAAGAAGTCCAAATGTTTGTTCTCATTTTATCACCCCTGAGCTTATGTGACTTGATCTTACATATAATTTGTTTTGTTATCCTCTGAAGTGGGATTCTTCAGGATTAAAGTTCCAAAGTTAGGGAACATATTTGAAAGTGATCATACTCTAACAATTCAAGATCTTCTTATCTTTTTTCTTTTACGACTCTATTGTTATTCCTGGTTGCTATAGTTGCCTTTACTTTTCTGTAGGGTTTTATAGTTACTTGTAAAACATGTTTCTAAGTTCTTACTTTCTTAAAAATGTGGAAATGTATTCTTTCATAGTGGCTATCAGTAAGTCAAAATAATATGTTCTGTTTTTAAACTTTCGTCCAGATGTCCTAGGTCTCCAGTGATTTGGGAGGAGGAGAAATGGGGTTAAGTTGGATGTGGATATTGGAAGAATTTTCTCTGTTGGTTTGGTATTTTCTAGAAGCAGCTTATTTTTCCTCTTTGCTATAGAAATGAAAATTAAAAGAACTAAAAACTCCTAGCTCTGTTTTATTATTAAAGCTTATGTAGCTCCAAATTTAATAAATTTAATGAATAGCTTCACAAAATATTCCCAGTGCCCTCTGACCCTACATAACTGTACACTTACAGTATGCAATGTACATTCCAATCAAACCTGGTATAAATATTTCATAGGGTTGTAATAAATGACAACTAAAGGGCCCCGGAGGCCTTCTGGTTTACCTTGCCTCTTTCTACATCCTTCATTCCATCCAGATGTTTGCAACTTTACTCCCAGTGGGTTGTGATCTAGCCATCATCACCCACAGGGAGCCCAGCTGGCCCTGGTCTGGCTGGGACTTTCTTGGTTTTAGCACTGACTGTACTCCCATCCTGAGAAATCTCTTAGTCTCAGGTGATCTGGCACAGTTGGTCACTCTAGTGTCAGATCAGGCCTCAGAAACCTGATTTTCAGACTTTTGATTCAGCACCCTTTGGACTTACTTTGTTTTTTATCGTAACATCAGAAAGCATGAAGGATTACTCTTAAAAATGTTTTGGGGTCCTTTTTGTAGGTCATATAAAAATCGGATGTTACTTTTAGGTGCTCTGCATGTCAGGAAGGAAGACTTGGAACCAGTGTATAAGGAACTCAGATTTTCAATAGAGTTTTTAAATTGCAAAAACTTCACAGTTGTGCACTTACTCACAGGTAAGCAAATAAGTGCAGTTATTTCAGTTTATCATTGCATTATTTAGAAGGGCCAGGTTGAGAAATGTCAGAGCTGAAGAGGAAGTAACATGGGTTGAAGCATTAATGGAATGTTCTGGAAAAATTCCACTTTGGTCAGGGAAGGTTTCATACACTTCTGTTTGTTCAGCATGCTTTCATATGGTGTTTTGCTTGCTGCTTTTCCAAACCCATCTGTACTTGGAGGACTGGGCATGCCAGTTCCGATGCTGTAAGTAAACTAATAATTTGCTGCCCCATGCAGTTGAGCCTGCCATAGACTTGTGAGATGCCACCCACCAGCATGACTACATTGTTTCATTCTGTCATTAACTTATTTTGCCTTTACCAATTTCACATTTATACCTGAACTTCGGGATTTTTGCAGTTCTCCCAGACATTCCTCAGCTATTGAGATTTTGAAGTGGTATTGTGGTGGTGGTTCAGTCACTAGGTCATGTCTGACTCTTGCGACCCCATGGAATTTTCCAGGCACAGATACTCAACTGGGTTGCCATCCTTCTTCAGTGGATCTTCCTGGCTCAGGGACTGAACCTGAGTCTCCCACGTTGCAGGTGGTCTCCTACATTGCAAAATAAATAAAGGAAAAATATGCATAGTTATGGCCACACACATACTTCTCTTGTATCAGAGTTGAGGGTTTAAACTCAAATACTGCTCTCCATTAAGGAAGTCAAATTCTCCTGTCCTCTGCATTGCCATGCATTGTCAGTTTTACTGCTGAGCCTCCAGGGAAGCTCGCAGACATTCCTAATAAGCATTTGAACTTTTGACTATTGGTGCGGCTCAATCGTCAGTTTATTATTTGTTAAGGAATTGAATTGGAAAATCTGCATTTGTGCTACCAGTTCAGTTCAGTTGCTCAGTTCAGTCACTCAGTCTTTGCGACCACATGGGCTGTAGCACGCCGGGTTTCCCTATCCATCACCAACTCCTGCAGTTTATTCAAACTCATGTCCATTGAGTTGGTGATGCCATCCAACTATCTTATCCTAATTTTGAACAAATTAATTTTACACAGCTTTGGTGAGAATCCTTTGATTTATATTTTAAAATATCAACACTAAAAAAAAAAAAAAAAAAATCAACACTATCCCAATATACATTTAGTGGATGAAAGCCAGAGGGAATATATATTATTTGGAGTTCACCTACCAGGACTAAGTACTGCTATGTCATTTATGTCTGGAATAGTATTTTTGCTTAATTTCTACAACATTGTATTGAAACTGAGACTAAAATTTCCCATGACTTTAGGCTTTATCCCTTCTAGACTTCAATTATTTTGATCGTTTTGAAGTAATTCTGTAGTTCTGCCCATGACCGAGTAGAGGCCATTTGTGGTGTGTATGTTATAAAGTGTTTTTCGTTCTGTTTTTCTTTTTCATTAAAGAAGTGTAAATAATGACAGGTGTTGTTGCTGTATTAAAATACAGTGATTTGTTCAACTTAACATACGGCTTTTTAACTGTGTGTTATAAGTTTTATCTTGCAGGTCCATTGAATTTCTATGCTTTCCTTCTCTACAATGCAGAGTACAGGAGAATTTGACTTCCTTAGTGGAGAGCAGTATTTGAATTTAAGTCCTCAACTCTGATATATGAGAAGTGTGTGGGGGGGGCCATAGCTATGCATGTGTTTCCTTTCATTTATTTTAGCCATAGCCACTCTTTCATATGAAATGTTTGAAAGTAAAATGCAAAATTATGATATCAATATAATGCTGAGCTTTCAGGTTCATGTGAAAGGCTGTTTGTTTTTTGTTCATCATACAGAAGTGGAAAGTTTAGATTTTTTTGCTTTAAGATAAACTGCCTAAAAAAAAAAAAAAAAAAAAGATAAACTNCTAAATTCTTACCTGTCTTTTTACTGATTCAATAATCTTTACCATTGGAAGGGTTTTTTTTTTTTTGGTAAAAAATAAGTAATTCAAATTATGTAATAGTAATAGTTTTAAAATTATAATAATGGGTCATGGTTCCTTTCTTGAAAACTTCGGCTTACATAAGAATCACTTTTAATTAGCTCTTCCAATCAACTCAGTTTAAAAAGATCAGAAAGAAATTGAGCATATGTATGTTTGTGTCTTTTTCTTAAATGCAGTTTTATTAATGCACTTTTCTGTGCTCCAGTGCATGGCAGAGATAGGAACATTGTAGCATGCAACAAATAATTAGGTGAATCCACTTTTTATAATAAGTAGGTTTCCAAATATTAGTATGAAAAAAAGTTTGTAAACTTCATCATATTTCATATACCTAATAATGGATGTGTACAGGAATTCAAGTAGGGAATTCTTTTAACCTGTGAGTCATTCTTCCATTGTGTTACTATCTCCTGATCTATGTGTTTTTTAGATTTGACTTTATATATATGTAAGAATGAGGTCTCTTATGAAGAGCATACTTGCATGGGGATCCAACTCATATCAAATTATTGAATAGCAGCTATGTATGAAATCAGATTTGAGGAATTATAGCATTTGACTTAATGACAATTTTTGTCAGCTAATAGAAGGATGTGATTTCCTGATCCCCTAAAAAGTTTTCTAGGGGGTAGCTGGAGATGAAAGGATGAATACCTTCTTTTTATTATTTGCTCTAAATCTTTTCTGCCTTTCCCTTTCTCAGTTTAGTAATTCACTTCCTATTCTGTTTAAAACCAGATAAGTGAGGTTAAGCATGTCTTCACCAGGCCAAGGGGCAAGCAAGGGGCTAGAAAGAAGAATGAGAAATAGTTACAGGATATTTGAGTAAACTGATCGATGCATTGTTAACATTGTGGTTTTGTTGATAAACTTTAGGCGATTTGGGAAGATTAAGTCTCAGTTCAGTTCAGTCTCTCAGTCGTGTCCGACTGAATCACAGCACGCCAGGCCTCGGGAGTTAAAAAGTGGAACTAAATAAATATGAGGTGGTATTAACAATGTGCGTGGTTTTTTTTTTTTTTTTTAACAACTGGAGATATAATTCACATACCATAAAATTTATCTTTTTTAAAGTATGTAAATCTGTAGTTTTTCGAATAGTCACAGAGCTATGTAACCATCACTACCAAATGTTCTAATTCTAGAACAGTTTCTTTTTCATTTTTGGCTGCACTGGACCTTTGTTGCTGCGCGTGGGCTTTCTCTGGTTGCGGTGAGCGGGGGCTACTCTCTCTTTTTTTTTTTTTTTGGTGGGGGGGCTACTCTCTAATTGTGGTGCACAGCTGCTCATTGTGGTGGCTTCTCTGCTTGTGAAGCATGGGCTCCAGGGCACACGGGCTTCAGTAGTTGTAGGACACGGGCTCAGTGGTTGTGGTGCACAGGCTTACCCTGTGGTTTATGAAATCTTCCTGGTCCAGGGACCAAACCTGTGTCCCCTGTATTGGCAGGCGAGTTCTAATCCACTGTGCCACCAGGGATATCCTAAGACATGTTCATGTACCCCGTACTCTTTTGCAGTAACTCTTCACTCCTCCCTTGCCCATCTCCTGACAACCACTAATCTGCTTTCTGTCTCTAGGGATTTGCCTATTCTGGACATTTCATATAAATGGAAAGGTGGCCTTCGTGTCTGTCTTTTTTCGCTTAGCGTAATGTTTCAAAATTCATCTATGTTGTAGCATGGACCGGTACTTCATTCTTTTTATTGTTGAATAATTTTCTATTGTATGGATATACTACATTTTGATTATCCTTTTCTCATTTAATGGACATTTGTGTTATTTTTACTTTGTGACTGTTGTGAACAATGCTATTACGAACATTCATGTACAGGTTTTGTGTGAACGGTATGTTTCTCATCTTCTTGGTATATACCTAGGTTGAGATTCCTGGGCCATATGATAAGTGAACGTCGCTCAGTCCTGTCCAACTCTTTGCAGCCCCATGGACTATACAGTCCCTGGAATTCTCCAGGCTGAATACTGGAGTGGGTAGCCTTTCCCTTCTCCAGGGGATCTTCCCATCCCAGGGATCAAGGTAATAACATCATGTTTAACTTTTTGAGGAGCTCTCATACTGTTTTTCGAAACAAGTGAACCGTTTAATATTCCCATTAGCAATATATGAAGGTTCCATTCTCTCCAACAGTTATTTTCCTTGTTCTTCTTCTTTATTCTTTTTAAAGAACAGCCTCCTAGTGTGGGTATGAGTTGGTATCTCACTGTGATTTTGATATGCATCTTCCTAATAGCTAATGATGTGGAGCATCTTTTCATGTGCTTATTGATTATTTATCTACCCTCTAGGGAGAAAGATCCAGTCAAACCCTTTACCCATTAAAAAAATTTTTTTTTAATAGTTGACTGTTAGAGTTCTTTATATATTCTGAATATTGAACTTTATCAGGTACGTGATTTGCAGATATTTTCTCTCAGACTAGAGTTGTCTTTCCATGTTCTTAATGATATCATTTCCAGTACACACGTTTTAACTTTCAGTGTAGTCCAGGTTTAGTTTTTCTCTCATCTTTTATGCTTTTGGTATTGTATCTTAAGGAACTCAAGGTAATGAAGATTTACTCTTATGTTTCCTTCTAAAATTTTTATGGTATTCTCTCTTAGTTTCAGGACTCCGATCCATTTCGAGTTGATTTTTTATATATGGTATGAGATAGGGGTCCAATTCTTTTGGAGGTGGATATGCAGTTGTCCCTGTGTCATCTGATGAAAAGACCGTTCTTTCCACCATTTAGTGGTATTGGCATACTTGTCAAAAATTGCATAACCATAGATTTGTGGGTTTATGGATTCTTGGTGCTTTCCCAGTAATCTACATGTCTGTTCTTATGCCAAAACCACGGAGAAGTCTATAGCTTTGAGGTAAGTTTAGAAGACAGGAAATGTGAGTTCCTCTTCTTCTACAAGGTTCTTTTGTCTATCTGGGTTTCTCCCATTATCATATGAACTTTAGAATCAACGTTTCCATTTCTGCAAAAAAGGCAGTTGGAAGTTTGATAGAGATTGCACTGAATCTGTAGATCAATTAGGGGAGTTTTTCCACCCTAACAATATTAAGTTTTTCAATCCATGGACACAAGATGTCTTTCCATTTACTTAAGTGTTCTTTAATTTCTTCCAGGGTTTTATGGTTTTCAGTGTACAAGTCTTGTGCTGCTTTGATTTAATTTATTCTTAAGTGTTTATTCTTTTTGATGCTATTATAAATGGAATTGTGTTCTTAATTTCTTTTTCAGATTGTTCATTGCTAGTGTATAGAAATACAACTGATTTTTGTGTACTGATCTTATATCTTATAACCTTGCTAAACTTATGTATTAGTTTTGGGTTTTTTTGTTTTCCATATATATATGTATAAGATAATATTATCTGCAATGAGAGAGAATTTAACTTTATGCTTCCTTTTTTTCTCTCTCTTGCCTAGTTACCCTGGCTAGAACTTCTAGCACAATGTCAAATAACAGATGTGAGAATGGACATCCTTTTTTTTTTCCTTGACCTTAGAGGGAAAACATCTAGTCTTACACCATTAAGCATGATGTTAGTATTCCTGTGATCAGGTTGAGGAACTTGTGTTCCTAGTTTCTTAAGTGTTGTTTTTTTGTTTTGTTTTTTTTTTTTTTTCACGAAAGGGTGTTGGATTCTAACAATGTGTTTTAATGAAGAAATAGACAGATTTTGTTGTGAACTGAGATGTTGTACTATGTCAGGAAATTTTCTTGAAGTGAGTTTCTAAATCTATATAAGATGCTAATCAGGTTGAAGCCATAGAAGTGCTTGTTGAGGGTTTTTACAGTTTGCCAATTGATATGCATTTAATGGTTTCTAAGTCTATTACACTGATTCTCTTCATTAACCCAAGTTAATTTGAGTTTGTGTTCACTTGCCTGAAGATATAGAGACATACAGACACAAGAGATAATTTGTTTCTGTTGGTTGGTTTAATTTAATGCCTTTTTATTACCTGACGTTTTGCTTCTCAGACTTGGATGTTATAGGAGTACTAGGAGAATGCAGAGGGTATTGATAAAGGCAGCTCTGTCTCCCTGAACAGTCAGGGTTAGAGCCCTTGCAATTTTCTTCTTCTGCCTGTTTGGAGGATACCGTGATGGAAAAGCTTCCTCAGTTCAGTTCAGTCACTCAGTCGTGTCCAACTCTTTGTGACCCCATGAATCGCAGCACACCAGGCCTCCCTGTCCATCACCATCTCCCGGAGTTCACTCAAACTCACGTCCATTGAGGCGGTGACGCCATCCAGCCATCTCATCCTCGGTTGTCCCCTTCTCTTCCTGCCCCCAATCCCTCCCAGCATCAGAATCTTTTCCAATGAGTCAACTCTTCACATGAGGTGGCCAAAGTACTGGAGTTTCAGCTTTAGCATCAGTCCTTCCAAAGAAATNCTGCCATAAGGGTGGTGTCATCTGCATATCTGAGGTTATTGATATTTCTCCTGGCAATCTTGATTCCAGCTTGTGCTTCCCTCCAGCCCAGCGTTTCTCATGATGTACTCTGCATATAAGTTAATTAAGCAGGAGGGCATCAGAGGGCAGACACACTGAAACCATAATCACAGAAAACTAGTCAATCTAATCACACTAGGACCACAGCCTTGTCTAACTCAATGAAACTAAGCCATGCCGTGTGGGGCCACCCAAGATGGGCAGGTCATGGTGGAGAGGTCTGACAGAATGTGATCCACTGGAGAAGGGAATGGCAAACCACTTCAGTATTCTTGTCTTGAGAACCCCATAAGCAGTATGAAAAGAACAGTATGAACAGTATGGAAAAGCTTCCTACTATGTTTAAATCTGCATCTTTTCATAGTTCTTACAGGAAGTGCAAATGTCACTGAATTAGTGGGATGGGGAGGAAAGCATCTAAAAAGCAACACTTGATAGTTAATTAACCTGCAGTACTGCTGTAGGAAAGTTATTATTATTAGTCCTTTTTTTGTGGGTAGCAGGAGTTTTGCCTGATTTGTGGGGTACACAGGGATGACCGTCAGCTGCCCTTACCCTGGCAGATGCCCTTTGAAAAAAGTCTCCTCTTGTGCTCAGAAGACCTATTCTGAGGGTCTTTTACACCAAGAGTAAGCCCAGATTTTAAAATATAATCCCTTTCCATCCTTATAATCATTTTGTAATTCTTCTAGGAAATTGTGTTAGGAATTGGAGAAAAGTTCAGTGTATTTGTAAGCAGCACTTCCCCAAATGGTTTGGAAACTCACTTGGCAAGGTCGAGTTTTCAAGTCTGACTATCTTTTACTGGATTTTTTTCCATGAGTAATGTTGCTAATGTAGTATTTGACTAAATACTACATAATAGTATAATAAGTTCTCTTATACATATGCCCTAAAGAGTTTTGGTTAATGTCTGCATTTTTAATAAATCTCATGAATGTGCTGGGTGAATATTAATAATCTTCAATGGAAATGTGAATATCAAACCGAATGGAGTTATGATCCAAGATTTTGGGCATGCTACATCTCTAGTGTTACATGTTTACTAAAGATGTCTGGGGGAAAAAAGGTTTCAAAGAGAGGTCTACTTTCCTACAAATGTATTTAGTACTACTCTTAACTGTTCTTAGAAATAGTGGGGTTTCCAATGATTACTCATTGGATGCTTGAATAATAGCCACAATTCCTAAAATTTATAGAGTAATGAAAATTATGGCAATTTTTCACAAGAAATAATGTACTAATGTTTTATAATTCTTTTATTTTTGCTTAGTACTTTTATTAAGCATTCTGAAAACAAATGTCTGACTCTTGTTGGTCTTCCTAAGAAACAAAATTTGCTAAGAGAGGAAAAAAAGTATAACTGGCAGTATATACAGGGAACGTAGGCTCCAGAGGTAGGAAGGAGTTGTGAGTGCATGCTGAGTCGCTTCAGTCATGTCTGACTCTTTGCGGCCCCATGGACTGTAGCTCACCAGGCTCCTCTGTCCATGGGGATCCTCGAGGCAGGAATATTGGAGTGGTTTGCCATGCCCTCCTCCAGGGGATCCTTGTGATCCAGGGATCGAACCTGTGTCTCCTGAGTTGCAGGTGGATTCTTTACCCACTGAACCACCTGGGAGGGCCTGGGTAGGGGTTATTGATTGTAAAGATGCAGCAGCAGCTGCCTGGTGGAGTGTGGCTGTTCTGATATCTCTCCGCCTGCCTCTTCGGGTCGCCATCACTCTCAGCAGAGTGGTGTCTGTGCATCTCTCCCAGTATCTTCTCCACTTGCTCATTTCCACTGACTGATCCTCTTCTTTTCTCCCTGTTCAAATTCCAGAGTAGAATTAGCTTAGCCTTACTCTCACCCAGCTTGGAGAGTGGTTTTCCAGGCTTGGGGAAAGCAGTCTTTCTAGGTGGGGGATGTTGCTGAGGGCAGGGCAGTTTCCCTGCGACGTGCCATGATACAGTTTGCAGAGCCACTGCACTGAACCACACCCTGGGCCAACACGGTTATGGTGTTTTGCTGACTGCATGTGATGAACAGGCAGGAGCAGATGCTTAGTGATTGGTCTTGTCTGGGGCATTCGAAAGCGAAAGCTCAGCCGAAATTCCAAGCGTGGTTGTGATCAGCCACAGATACAAGAGTGAGGATGGACCTGGGGGCAGGAGTCGTGGCGGGTGAGGTGTTAAGACACCTCCTGTGAGCAGCACGGGAAGGCCCAGTGGGGCAGTAAGCAGTGGGCTGAAGAGGCAGTGGGACTAGAAAACAAAGGAGGTGGCGGGTTTGTGGCTGTCTTTCGAAGTACAAGTGTTCGAAGTTGGTGGTATGTTGGGTTAATTACTAAATAAGAGGGTTTCTAGATTCCTTCACACAAAGGAGCACTTAACTTGATATTTACTCTTACCACTCTTTTCCCCCACCCTCTGCTATTAACCAAGGTGAGGACATTTTTTCAGAGAAGCAACTGAGTTTCGAGGGTGCTCTGTGCCTGTTCCTGAAGGAACCAGCAGAAGGCCCCACAGCCCGCTGATGACTGACATCACTGTGGATGTGGAATTCAGGTTGTGACTCTTTCCGGTTACTCTGTGTGTACCTGTTTTGATGGAAGCTTCTGTTTTTCCATCCACAGTCTAAAATTCATTTATTTATGTGCCATCAAGAATGAGGTTCCCAATGTTTTGCTTGAATTTTCCAAATTTGGGGTGTTATTTATCATTATTGTTATTATTTATTCAGTTACATAGTCTAATTTTTTTGAAGCCCATTTTATTTTGGCCTAATTTGTAAATTTAATAAGCAGTTCCTGGTTGAACTTTCCTTTAGAACAGTATCTTTGAGTGTTTAATTAAATTATTAGGTGAAAATAAGTAGAATATTTTTTTCTCTTAATATCACTTGGACTTTGACAGAGGAAATGAGTGCTCTGTCAGACCTAAAAAACACTTTACCTTGTCATTAACTTACCTTTGTATTTAGGCATAATGAATACTGCAATTTGCATTTTAAGGAAAACATTTTAATGTGGATACAGTTAGTAATAAGATTTTTTCAGTGAATGTCATTGCATCAGACTACTCAGTAATTAAAAATATTTAGAGACTGTAAGTTTTTGGACTAGAGCAGAAATCTAGGGTATATTTTTTCCACTCTATGTGTACTATCAGGCGATCACTTTTTTGCTTTTAGGGTCCCAAACTAATGGCTTACATGTTACTGCACCAAATGGCCTATGACTTATACTTGTATTATCTCTCATTTTATACAGCCATTGACTGGAAATATCCAAAGATAAACTGTTACACTGTTTCTAACTTGAAAGTAAAGAATAGATCTCCTTTTGTAAAGGTCACAGAATGTAGANCAAAGATAAACTGTTACACTGTTTCTAACTTGAAAATAAAGAATAGATCTCCTTTTGTAAAGGTCACAGAATGTAGAATCTTTAAAATATACATACCAAATTATGGATTATATTTCACTTATTTATGTAAAGGTAAATGTATGTCTGTTTTGCCCTAAAAACTGTCATACAGATTCAGTCATTTTTATATCACGATAGTTCGGCTTTATGTTAAAAAATGATGGGAAATGTTTTCACTTGATGTACTTTAAAATGTGCTTTTTGCCCAAGTTTAATTTTGCTCAGTAAACTCATCCTTCATGAGACCAACTCCTTTCTCTTCAGTTCAGAGTAGCTTGAATTTCGATGCATATCTTTGCTATTTTCAGACCAAGTTTAAGTAGCCTTATATCAAAGGTAGCCTTATATGGAGAGCCTTATTGGGAAGATTTTAGAGTATTTTATTTCTAGTATTTTTTTCCCCTAGAATTCAGAATCTTGGGTATTTCTGGACATATAAGAACTTGGAGAAGAATTCTGAATTCTCTATTTGGTTCTTGGTAAAATATGTTAAGCACATTGAAAATGTCTTTAGACTTTCTGACATTTGTATTTATGTTAAGTAAAGTTATACCTCAGTTTTTCTGTTGAATTTGTACTGCCATATGATAAAGTTCGCCAATGAATAAACTGCTATGTATATATGTGATAAAGATATTTGCCTTAAAATAGAGCACTCCTGTTTTGCAAACATCTGCCATCAAATCGTCTTTCCAGTTATTCATGTTTCTGTGTGCCTGGTGGATGGTGGCCTGATCCAGTCCATGGAAGTAAGAGAGAAGATGAATACTTTTTCACTGTTAATAATCTAAACCTGGATTTAAAAAATACCTTGGACACATAAAAATTTTATGGACAAAATACTGAGTGTAGTGTGACGTTTACTGCTAAAGATAGCAAATGACCGAACAGGTAAATTGTCTGTTGCTTTTAACCATTATTTTCATCGACCCTATTCTCAATGAGAGTAGTGATTCAAAACTGTGTGAATGTCCGTCCTGCCATGTGGTCTATACCTCGGCTGTGTATTCATAGCTACTGCTAAGTCTCATCGTTAACAGCCGTTGCCTGTATGATGGAGGGATAGATGTATTGCCAACCAATAGGCAGGGTGATCTGGATAGTAAAGTTTGTATCATAGTTTGGGATTTGAGGTAATAATTTTATTATTTAGTATCTCTTTCAGGAATGACGGTTCAAATGGACGTCACTTTTATCTTCTAATAAAGAGGTTCTTAAAATCAGCTCAATTTATGTGGCATAATTTTGTTTTCTACTTTAATTTGGAATTAGTAAAGTATGCAATCATATGGATCATAGCTTTTCTTATTCAGCTCCATGACTTACATATTTATGTCAGATCTTTAATAGTATCTATAAATGCTCATCAACTTTTAATTAGGAGTTTCTTTAGTCCCTAAGGAAATATTTTATTAATAACTTTGTTATGATATACATGTTATATGTACATCTGAAATTAACCTGTACAGCTTGACCATTTGATAGTTAATAAATTTTGACTTTGAGAACCACCTACAGTTGGTACTAAATTGTTCCTATCTGTTGCCATTGACTTCATTGGTTAATGTAATTCATTCTTGGTAGACTTATTTCCCTTTTGCTTTGAACCCAAACTTCACTTTGCAATAAACTAATGGTGGATGAAGCACAAAAGGTGTCTCCTGACTGTGACAACGTTTCTTACTGTCGTGAGGCTTTGAATCAATCATTACATCTTCCCTGGCTTGCTTTCACATTCTCTCTTTCTGCCCTCCCCTTTTTTTTCTCTTTCTCCCTTTTAACTGTGCCTCTCTATGGTAAGAACATCAATGCTGTACATAAGGTAAGTGTCCAGGCAATGATGATGGGTACCTGTAGGCACCTAATATGTGTTGAGTTGAATAATAAGCCTTGGAGGTTATACCTTCTAAATGCGGTACGTGTTTAGAGTATGTTCTCAGGGGTTCAGATTGCCACCAGATCCTTTCAGTTTTCCTAATGAAAGGCTGTGTGACCCTCCCCGCCTCCCCTTCCCACCCCAGGTCTCTCTCTGTGTGATCCCTGCCCACACCCCACACTCCCATTCTTGACATTCTTGTACTCCACTGGCCCCTCTGATTTGGGTGCTGCTCTAGCCCCACTGTGGAGAAGGCAATGGCACCCCACTCCAGTACTCTTGCCTGGAAAATCCCATGGATGGAGGGGCCTGGCAGGCTGCAGTCCATGGGATCGCGAAGAGTCGGACACGACTGAGCGACTTCACTCTCACTTTGCACTTTCATGCATTGGAGCAGGAAATGGCAACCCACTCCAGTGTTCTTGCCTGGAGACTCCCAGGGACGGGGGAGCCTGGTGGGCTGCCGTCTATGGGGTCGCACAGAGTGGGACACGACTGAAGTGACTTAGCAGCAGCAGCAGCAGCTAGCCCCGCTGCTGGGAGCACTTTGCTCTGGTACTGCCCCAGCGGCCTGGCGGAGTCATCCCAGGATGGACGCCAGCGGTGCCTCAGGCCAGGATTTCCTGAGGGCAGAGTCCTGCTTGTCCGACTGTCTCAGCAGGTTCTAGCAACAGGCTTAATTGTGAAGATCACCGCTCCAGGACTTGCAAGGGCACAGAAGTAGGTACCTTCCTGAACAACTGTTGAGCCTGGTTCAAACACTTCATTCCAGCGTCTCTGCTGACCGAGCGTGGAAAACAGTCTAGTCAGCCCGAGTGCTGAGGTGAGGTTTCCTTTGTTTCATTGCTGTTAAAGTTATTGCTTCAAGAATTGGACATCAACTATTAAAACAGTGGGGATCATGAGAAATTTGTCGATAATTGCATTTGAGATAGGAATCCATTCGTCAGGTAACACTTATGTGTTGTTAATCAGAGTGATGACTTCTAAGCCACAGGGTTCGCTTCTCAGCTGAGTTTTTATGTTTTATTTTTGGAATTAATCAGGTTTTTGTTTTCTCTTGAGGGAAAACAATAGCAAATGTCAGACTGAACATTGAATGGTTGACTTATTTCTCACAAATTTAAAGAGAGTTACAAGCCAGTGTGTGTGGTTGAAAGTTTTGATATCTGAGAAGATAATGTTTCAGAAGAATTTTCAGAGTTTTTTTTTTCTTCCCTATCTTTTTCACTGATGTCTCAGTTTGACAAGGTAATGGATTTAGCACTCAGAAGTTCCATCATTTTTATCCTCTTTAAATCTTAGGGTCTGTGAATGTTACCTCTTCATTTGTGTTAGACTGCGAATACAGTGAGGGTCTGATGAATTTTTGGCCAAAAATGGGTTTTGGCACTCGACTGCTAGAGCAGTGTAACCTTTTCAAGGCCAAGGAATTTATGTGTATGTGGGTGGTCCTTCTGTCTGCTGAAAATGTTGAAGTAAGTGTTTCTGCTTTGCTCAGTTTGAAGAATTTGTGGAGCTTGAGGTCTTGAGCCAGAGTGGTCTGAGGAAAGAGGAACTTTACTTACGCAGCAAGTTCTTTTATTGAAGCTTTTATGGTAGGAGCGATTGGACATATCTCAAGAATGAACTGATTTGTTAAAAAAAAAAAAAGAGTTTAAAAATAATCCACATGCTAGAAAACAGGAAAAGAAGAAATAAGCACATGACTCCCCATCCGTGTAACAAGTTACTGTCATTTCTTGGCTTTATTTTCTTCGTTTGGCCTCATTTCTCTCTGTCCTGCTCTAGACATACATGTGGAAGACGTTCCCCATCCTTGAGGAGCTCCCTGTGGGGAAAGTGACCACTAATAAAACATTAACGAGGTCTAGGGGTAGGGTAAAGGGGATGAAGTGGCTGCCGTGGATTCTGTAAGATGTTCACCTCAGGAGTCTAGAAAGGCTTCCTGGAGGAATGATGCTTAAATTCAGTTTAAGGAGACAGGTCCTTAAGGATTTGCAGCCCTTAGAGCAGGGGTCCCCAACTTCCAGGATCTAATGCCTGGTGGTGAAGCTGATATAAAAATAATAGAAATAAAGTACACAATAAGTGCACTTGAAATATCCTGAAACCATCCCCTTCCCCCCAACCTCTGGTCCATGGAAAAACTGTCTTCCAGCCCCTGGTGCCAGAAAGGTTGGGGACTGTTGATTTGGGGGTTCAGAATGCACCAAAGCAAAAGAATTGTTCCAGCCATTTCACTCAGTCAGCCATTGCACAGAGGAGTGTGTGAGGAGTGTAGCTGGGTGGGCAGACGCCAGATTAGGAAAGGCCTTGTGTTTTAACCAAGGAGGTGAGCCTTACCCTACAGTCACAGATCCACTGGAGGACATAAGTCAGGGGAATGACGCGGCAAGGATCGTCCTTGACGAGGATCGCTCTGTAGGTAAGTCAGCGGTGGAGAGAGACTGGGGACAGTAGGGCCAGTTAGAAAGCTGCTGTGCTCATCCTCCAGGCAGGAGGGAGTGCGAGAGGACCCAGCAGCAGAGGGCAAGGAGGCAGAGAAAGAATGGGAGGCTCTTGGTGGGCACACAGGAAGTGACCTGGGTTCGGCTCCAGGAGACTGCCCAGCGTGGCAAGAGGAGGGAAGGACGTTGAGCAGCCCAGCAGGGAGATGGGGCTGTTAAACGACTCCCAACAGTCAGGTGAGCAGAAAATGGAAAAGTAGTCGTTGGATTCAGCAACTCGGCGCTCCAGGTGGCTCAGCTGACGTTTAACGCTAGGTCTTCTCACATCAAATCCTCACTATATATAGATTGCCCCATGGTCGGGAGGGGATCTCTGGTTACTACGGACCAGGAGCCTGGGCTCTTAGGAGCTGAGCTGGCTTTGAAATCACTTCTGGGATTTAGCCCTGAAGCACATGATTGCTGTCTGGTCTTCTTAGTGCAGTCGCTGGTTCATTGTGATTAGTTGTTTATGCTACTGCCGCTGTGTCCAACAAACCCAGTATGTGAACTCAGTGGGAAATCTTCCTTCTAGTCAAAGGGCTGAAAGTTCAAGTTGTACTGAGAAGATGCAAGTAGCTGGACACTGAAGCCAGGCTTTCCAACTCTGATTAAGCAAACCTTTGATCAAAGTTTCCATTTCCCTGAGTCTAACCTTTTCTAAGATATTAGGAAGCACCATTTGAACTTTATTCTAATCATCTGGGAAATCAAGCACATGAGAGCTGCCAGGAGCAGTATTAACACAGTTTGAACAGTGGAAGTCACAGTAGCATTTTCAGTTAAAAACTAAGGGCAGTTCCACAAGGGTGGTATTTTACTACAAACGATGAGGCTGAAACTGAGTATGTTCTTAATCACACTTAGACTCAGGGAATGTGGTACTGTAATAAGCTTCCGCTTTGTTCAAAAGGGACTAAAGATTACTAATAATCTCTAATGATGATGAGACATAAAATCTGATCCAGAAGAATAAAAGGGAAAAAGTGATAGCGTTACGTGCAAGTCTCATCTAGTGATATACAGTTTCCTGCAGTGTGATTTTAATATTTAATGAATGCTCTTTTTCATTTATGGAGGTTCTGTGGCTGACCGACTAGTGGAACCACTCTGAGCTTTTACTGATAATTTTTAAAAACACATTTGCAGGGATTTGTTATGTCTCTTGTTCTTTCCCCCTTCTGATCAAAAGGAACTATTTTTAAAACTCTTACTGGTTTTTAAAATTGCATAAAAATTATTGTAGCTAATTTTGGAATATAAAAAATTTGTAATATAAATAATTTTGGAATATAAAAGATAGAGTAAAAGTTTCCTCTTTGCATATTGAACCCAGCACTCACCAAGTGATGGGTTTTTGTGCAATATTTCAGGTCTTTTTCTATTATAGTATGTTTTTGACTGCTTCTAGATCAAAAAAGCACAATGACAATAGCCATAAAGATGAGACATTGTTCAAATGTCCATCAACAGATAAATGGATAAACAAAATGTGGGGTATACACAGACACACACAAAAGGAATACTGCTGCTGCTGCTGCTCAGTCGCTTCAGTCGTGTCCCACTCTGTGCGACCCCATAGACGGCAGCCCATGAGGCTCCCCCGTCCCTGGGATTCCCCAGGCAAGAACACTGGAGTGGGTTGCCATTTCCTTCTCCAGTGCATGAAAGGGAAAAGTGAAAGTGAAGTTGCTCAGTCGTGTCTGACTCTTAGCGACCCCATGGACTGCGGCCCACCAGGCACCTCCGTCCATGGGATTTTCCAGGCAAGGGTGCTAGAGTGGGATGCCATTGCCTTCTCCTACTGAGCCTTAAAAAGGAATGAAATTCTGGGACTTCTCTAGCAGTCCAGTGTTAAGACTTCACCTTCCAATGCAGGAAATGCAGGTTTGATCCTCAGTGGAATAACTGAGATCCCACGTGCCTTGTGGCCAAATATAACAAACATAAAACAGAGGCAACATTTTAACAAGTCCAATAAAGACATTAAAAACAATCCACATCCAAAAAACAAAAAATCTAAAAAAAGAAGGAACAAAATTCTGACATATGCTACAAAATGGATAAACATTGAAAATATACTAAGTGAAGTAAGCCTGAGGCCAAAGGAAGCATATATTGTGTGGTTTCACTTATGTGAAGTACCTTGAGCACACCAGTTCTTAGAAGACAGAAAATAGAATCAAGGTTACCAGAAGCTGGGGGGGAAAGAATGGGAAATTATTGTTTAATGGGTGTAGAGTTTCTATTTGAAATAATGAAAATGTTCTGAAAATGAATAGTGGTGATGACTGCATGATATTCTGAAGATACTTAATGCCATTGAATTGTACACTTTAAAATGGTTCAAATGGTAAATTTATGTATATTTTACTACGATGAAAAGAAAAGCCCAATGACTATGTAGTGTTTGGATCTACTCTAAAGTAGATCCAAAGTAAAGTTTTATAAAATAGACAAAATATTTTAAAAATGCGGTTATACTTGACAGCTTGAAGTTTGTATCAGACACCTTGGAAGTTACACAGTGATAACCAACAACCCCCAAATTTTAATTTCTTACAGTTGCAAAGGCTTGTTTTTTGCTCACGTTACCTGTCTTGTACAGATTGACCATGATTCTATGCCATATCCGCTTCATTTCAGCATCCAGGATGAAGCGTGGTCTCTGCCTGGGTTTTTGCTGTTCTTGTGTCAGAGGACAAAGGTGGAAGCACTCAGACTCTTGGAGTGTCTGCTCAGAAGCGTTACACTTCATCTTAATCCACGTTTTTTATTGACAAAGCTAGTCAGTCACATGACCCAGCCTGACATTCTTGGGGTAAGAAAATATAATCCTCCTACAGTGAGGGGCAGTGAATAATTGGGAGCAGCAATAAATACAATTACCTTAGGGTTGTAACCAGAAATATGACATTTGTCTGTGGCCGTGGGAGGAAGGGAAGGCGTCTGTACATAAGAGACCTCACTGAAGTGGTGAAGGGTCTGGATCACACTGTCTGAATGGGACAAGAGCCCTGAGCCTCGTTGTGAGGTCTAACCCCACATTCAGCCACCACAGAATCTCCGCTGTTCTGCTCTTGTATGTACACATGTGACTGGGCAGAACTCCAGCTGTCACAGTCTGGAAAAGGTGACTGATTGATTGATTTTGCCTTTTAGTCCCAGTAATTGAGAGGGAAACAGAGAATTAGGTGGGAATGAATGTCAAGTGGCAATTGACTATATCACGCACAATTACCTAAGAATCCACCTAATAAATGTAAAAATCTTTCTGGAGAAAACTTTAAAATGTTGCTGAAGGAGACTAAGGGAGACCTGAATGAATGAAAAACATTCCATATTCTTGGATCAGAAGGCATAATATCGCACTTAATTATAAAAGTGATGCAGGAGCAATAAAAAATGCTAACTCTTCATTAAAAGTGGAAATGCTGATGCTGTGATTCATATAAAATAGGAACAGTGTGGAAAACTGAAAGTTGATCAGTGAATGGGAAGTAGCCCTTCCAGACCTTAAAGCACACAAACTCTCAAAAACGAAGTGTATTGATGAATGAAGACAAAGCAATGAAACTGAATAAAATTTTTTAAAGCATTACAGTATATAAGAAAATGTTTATATATGTTAAAAGGACTATCCCAAATCAATGGGAAAAAAATTATGGAAAAAGAAAGTTGAATCCCTACCACAAAGCATGCACCAGAAAAACTCCAAATAGATAATAATAAAAGATAAATGTACAACATAAAACCATAAAAGTAGAAGGAAACATAAGAGATTTCTTTCATAACTGAAATGAAGAAAGTCTGGCTTTGACCATAAAGTTCTGCATAGGGGGAAAAAGGGGAGGGAATGGGGGAAGAAAAGGAAGAAGCTACCACAGTAAGCAAATCAAAGTCAAAAGACAAAGGAGAAATAAAGGAAAACAGTGACAACAAAACCCTATAAAATACACAAAATATCAAACACTGAAGGATGCAGATAAAGCAGTGTATTTAGGAGGAAGATTGAAAACATTGTTTAGGGTTCAGCTTAAGGCTAGAGAACAAAAAGACTAGACACTGAGCCCAACAAATGCAGAAAAGACAGAAGAATAAAGGTAGAAGCATGGGTTGATGAAACAACAAACTAAAGAGGATCCATAAAACCCAAAGCAGGAGTTTGTTTTTTTTTTTAAATAGGCAGCTATCTAGCAAACCAATTGAGAAAATAGAGAAAGGAGGCAGGGATAAACAATCTTAGGTTAATAGAGTGCACATAACTGCACATACAGTAGAGATTTTTTAAAAATCACAAGAAGATGGATTAGATGTAGTTGATTGGCAGTTGGCGGTTATTTCCACCTCCTTCGAGTGTGTGTTCCTGACTACAGAGGCTGGAAAGATGAAAACAGCATTTCAAGGAGCTTTTTAGATGAGAGTGTAGATTTTGCCAGTAGCTGCTCTTGTGTAGGATTTGGTGGGCAGAAGCTGTAGTCATGATCCTTTTGACTGCCTTCTTTGGCTGCCAGACAAATCCTCGGAGTGCAGGCTTCAGCTTTGAAGGTGTTGGGAGGTGGAGCAGCCCTTGCAGAACCTGGAGTCAGCTGTGGCTTCCCAATTCTGGGTTGCAGCCATTGCTGTGTGTTCCTGAATTCCCCTGTCCTTATGCAGCCTCTGGCTCCCTGTCTTCCTGATGGTGGCAGAGCTGGCAGTTTCTCTGGAGGGTCAGTTCTAGACTGTTCTGGGGCATCATTTCTGGGGGGCCCACCCAGAGCTCACTCCTCCAGCCCCATTTCAACAATTTTGTAAGCACCTGGTTCGTTGTATTAAATCAGTGCTTCCTGTTCCTTGCACAGATACAACTGATGAACAGAATACTATCAACAATTCTGTGCCAAGAATTTTGAAAACTTAAGTGAATGGGTAACTTCCCAGAAAATATAAATAACTGAAATGAAACCACAAAAATGAAAATCTGAATAGATGATAACAATAAAACTGAAGATAATCAAAACTGCCAGTTCCTCTCCCACCTCATACAAAGCTACTAGGCCTCAACAGTTTTATGGGCCAATTTTCCAACTAAAGATAACCCTTATATATCATGTAGATTGTTCTGGAAAGAGGAAAAATAGGGAGTTACTCAATTCACTTTGTGAATATTGTATATAACCTTGGTACCAAGACTGGATAAGGAGAGGACAAGAAAAGAAAAAGTCCAATCTCAAGAACATAAATGCAAAAATTCTAATTAAATGAGCACATTAAATCCAGTAGTGTATTAAAAAAATTCATTATGATCATGCAGGGTTTATTTCAGGTTATTAGAAAATAAATTAATTCACTATATTACATTAACAGATCTTTTTCTTGGTGCCAATTTTAAATACAGTTGTATTTAGACATTGCATTTTCCACTTACAGAACAGTGCTCATGATTTGCAATGCTGTTGGGTTGGCCAAAAATTTAGTTTGAGCTTTTCCATAGCATAACTTTCTGGCCAACCCAATACTTCCTTTCCCTATGAATGTAATCCATATTCAAGTATCAAGAATGTCCTATTATTTTTTTCCATATCTACTGAGATATAATTGACATACATCACTATATGAGTTTCAAGTGTACAGTATTAAGGTTTGATTTACATATATTGTGTAGTGAATACTATAATAAATTTAGTTAACACCCGTCTCATAAATACAATGAAAAGAAAAGGAAAAAAATGTCTTCTTGTAATGATGGCACTTGGGATTTTACTCTCTTAATAGCTTTTCTGTGTAGGGAAGCTTATGGCAATGGAAACCATAATTATCATGCTGTACATTACATCCCTAGTACTTACTTATAATTAGAAGCTTGTACCTTTTGAGGGGCTTCCCAGGTAGCTCAGTGGTAAAGAACCTGCCTGCCAGTGTAGGAGACTCGGGTTCGATACCTGGGTTGAGAAGATCCCCTGGAGGAGGAAATAGGAACCCACTCCAGTGTTTTTGCGGAGGAAATCCCCAGACAAGAGGCACCTGGTGGGCTACGGTCCATGGGGTCACAAAGAGTCGGACACGAGTGACTGACATGCACACACATTTACCTTTTGACCACTTTCCTCCAATGCCTCCTCCCCCATCCCTTGCATCTGGTCTGATAACCACAAGTCTGGTCTCTTTTTCTATGATTTTTAAAAATAGATCCCACATATAAGAGTCTGTCTGCAATTCGGAAGATCCGGGTTCAATCTCTGGGTCAGGATCCCCTGGAGAAGGAAATGGCAACCCACTCCAATATTCTTGCCTGGAGAATCCCATGGACAGAGGAACCTAGTGGGCTACAGTCGATGGGGTCACAAAGAGTTGGACACAACTGAGTGACTTTCACTTTCCACATATAAGTGGGATCATTCAGTACTTGTCTTTGTCTGACTTATTTTACTTAGTATTGATATGATGCCCTCAGGGTCCATCCATATTGTAGCAAATGAAGAATGCCCAGTTATTTGCTATAGCAGTTCAACTTTAAAGGTATCATAGGATTGGCTACAGTTTGGGTCCGTCAGTGTTTTGTGTGCAACAATGCTCAATCCGTGCCCAGATTTCCTTAATCGACCCTGTTTATGATGGACCCAGAGAAGGCAGCACCTGGTGGCGCAGCTCTACCGCCAGGGAAGCCCCCAGCCGTTCCTCCTGGTATAGCCTCCTGTGCTCCATGCAGCTTCATAATAAGGGGGGTTGCAGACTTTCTCCAGCTCTTTCTGCTGATGTTCACGTTCTTCCTTCTCTGCAGTCTGGTTCTTAGCAAGCCAGTTGGTGGTTTCATTACACTTGTCAGGAATCTCCTGTTGGTCCTCATCATTGATCTTGCCTTGAAGTTTTTCATCTTCAACAGTTGCTTTCATGGTGAATGCACAGGACTCAAGCAAATTCTTGGAAGACACCTTGTCCCGTTGCTTATCTTTAGCTTTGTACTTTTCAGCTTCCTGGACCATATGTTCAATGTCTTCCTTATGGAGAAACACCATATGATTTAAGTAGATTCAGAAAAGGCATTTAGCAAGATTCAACACCCATTCACTACATTCCTTGGCAAACTAGGCATCACAGGGGCCTTCTTAGCTTGATAAACCAAAAGCCCACAGCAAACGTCATTCTCAGTGGTTAAACTTTAGAAGCAATTCCACTAAAGTCAGAAACGTGACGAGGACGCCTGTGCTCATTACCAGTAGACAGTACCGTGCTAGTGGTCCTGATCACACAATAGGACAGAGAACTGAGAAACCAGGAAAGTAGCAGAACCAATAAGGGTGTTTTCGAGGTGACTGAATTCAAGATCAACATAAAGCAATAACATTTCTTTGCATGAAAAATAACCAATTAAAACATGTAAAAAAAAATAGGAGAAAGGGAGAAAGACATATTCGTAAGATAAATAAGATACTTAAACATGAATTGCAAATTTCTATTAAGAAACTATGTAAATATATTTCAAGGACACACAAGAACTGAATAAATCATGTTTATGGAAGAGAAGACAGTAATCTCAAAATGGCAATTCTGACCAAGTTGGTCTATAAATTCAATGAGATGATAACAAAAATTCCTAATAGATTTTTTTAATGGCCCTTTGACAAACATTTCTTAAATTCATATAAAAGATGAACAGCAATGACAATCCAAATCCAACTCTGAAAAAGAAAAATAAGCACCAGAAGTCAAAGCAGTTTATGTCTAACATAATTACCATGCTGAATATCAGTGCAAGAGCAGACAGATCAGTGGAACAGAACAGAAGCCTCTACACAGAGAGTGCAAGTGCTGGGAGGTCTTCGGTATATTGTAGGTGTGCTCTCACTAATCAGGGGAAAAGGATGGATGTTTGATAAATGGCAGAAGGTAAAGAAAATTTTTAAAGACATAAATCCCTATCCCAAACCATACATCAACGCGAATCAGTTGTAAGTATGCCTATATCCCCTCCCTCTTAAGGCTCGTTTCCACTCCCCCTTCCCACCCCAACTGTCATTTATTGATGACCTACTGTGTGCAGTGGGCCCAGGGCTGAGAGCTCCATTAATGAATCTCCTTTAATCTTCAGGACAGGGCTGATTTAAAGCTCTGAGCACTGTAAACACAACTTTAAAGCTATTAGAACGTAACTATTTCTTTAAAAAACACAGAAGGAAAGTGTAAATTTAACATCAAAGTGTAAAATCTGCGCATTATTTGTACATCTTCGGAGCTCTGGATCCAGTGCACGTCCCAGTGTAAGCAGGACTCCCCAGGGTCTGTTCTGTCAGTCCTAGGTCTTTAGAATAAGTTCTCTCCTGTCCCCAGGGCACATGGAAACCTTCCTCTCTCCACCTCCCATCTTTGTATGCATGTCACAATTTCTTGTCATCTTATGATTCCCCTCACTTACACAGCAGAGGGGATATACCTACTGTTGCTAGTTGTATTGTTTCAAGGCCATTTCAGAATTAATAACCAGCTTACATGTGTCAAAAATACCCACTGCTCTAAATTGTAATGGGCTTTCCTTTGGAAGTAGCTGTTACATTTCTGATTGTTTTTCTCTGTTCTTTGTCTCCAAAGGATTGGCTTCTGTTGGAAGACTGTTTATTGAATTTGGAAGGTTAGGATAATTACCAAAGTCATTCTGAGTCTTCCATAATGTGTGTCTGAAAAACTCATCCTCGAGTTTAGATTCGTCACAGGTGGTGGTGGAGCCAAATCCCTAATCCCAGGGCATATTTCCTGGGGGGCTAGCCTCTCACCTCTGGCCAGAGGAGGAGACCGGATGCTCAGAAGATCAGGCTAAGCAAAACAAAGGTCACCTGCATAATGGAGGCAGCTGGCAAAGAGCACTGATCTCAGGGTCCAGCTCCGACAAGTTCTTATCTCGCCTTGACTTTAAAGGCCGTGTCTGCCTGTTACAGCTGTGAGAATTAAAGGACAGGATGAGTGAATGTAGACTCTGAAAGGGCCATAGATATGCAAGGTTTTCTAATATATAGCACAGTGGGCCACATCTAAAAACAGCTTTCTCTTTTTCCATTATCAAATGAATTCAGATTCATAAAAGAGTTTTGAAAATACAAGCAAGTACAAAGTCCCACTGTTATAGCAACCGCATAACACCAATGTCTGTCCTTCGGTCATTATTCTCTCAAAGGCTTTGGGCTTATTTTTTCATACTGTTGTAAAGCTGCTGTGTTGTCACCTTTATATCTAACATCNAGTTCCTCTTCACTTTCTGCCATAAGGGTGGTGTCATCTGCATATCTGAGGTTATTGATATTTCTCCCGGCAATCTTGATTCCAGCTTGTGTTTCTTTCAGTCCAGCGTTTCTCATGATGTACTCTGCATAGAAGTTAAATAAGCAGGGTGACAATATACAGCCTTGACGTACTCCTTTTCCTATTTGGAACCAGTGTGTTGTTCCATGTCCAGTTCTAACTGTTGCTTCCTGACCTGCATACAGATTTCTCAAGAGGCAGGTCAGGTGGTCTGGTATTCCCATCTCTCTCAGAACTTGCCACAGTTGATTGTGATCCACACAGTCAAAGGCTTTGGCATAGTCAATAAAGCAGAAATAGATGTTTTTCTGGAACTCTGTTGCTTTTTCCATGATCCAGCGAATGTTGGCAATTTGATCTCTGGTTCCTCTGCCTTTTCTAAAACCAGCTTGAACATCAGGAATTTTACGGTTCACGTATTGCTGAAGCCTGGGTTGGAGAATTTTGAGCATTACATTACTAGCATGTGAGATGAGTGCAATTGTGCGGTAGTTTGAGCATTCTTTGGCATTGCCTTTCTTTGGGATTGGAATGAAAACTGACCTTTTCCAGTCCTCTGGTCACTGCTGAGTTTTCCAAATTTGCTGGCATATTGAGTGCAGCACTTTCACGGTGAATATAATTTTGGTTACAGAACGTGCCTAACCTCATCTGTCCATCAGCTGTCAAAACAGTTGAAACCCCATCCTCTATCCTGCTGCTCTGAATTCTCTCTGCCACCTTGGGAATCAAACCTTCTTGATCCCAGCCTCAATCTCCCCTGCTCTGAACTTTAGTATTGGGCATGGGCTCTCCAAGATTAGTGTCTTGACATCCCCCTGGTCTCAGGTTAGTTCTTCCTAGCCCTTCACTGCCCTCCCTGGACCCAGATATTGTGAAATGCCTGAGGAACCATCTACCCTCTCACCTCTGCCTTGCTTCTTTCCAGAGGAGTTTGAGAGGTTATACCACTGTTCATTTTATCATTCCCTGATTGTTTTTTTTTGCTTGGATGGTTTTACTTTTTATTATGAAAATTTCAAACTGAAGAAAAGAGAAGGAATAAAACAATAAAAATCCAATACCTTCCATTACTTAGATTGAAAAATTGTTAATGTTTTGCCATATTTGACTCATCTATATGTATTTTCCTGAACTATTTTAAAGACAATAATAGACATCATGGTGATGCTCCATATCTAAATACTTACCTGCCTACAATCCAAGAAATAAAGACAATCTCTACAAGAACACCCTTATCACATCTATCAATAATAAGTCATTTTAAAAAGTAAACTAATTCCCTAGTTTGTAATATCTAGTCCATATTCAGCTTTCTCTGGTTGTTCTAAAAAGTATCTTCTATAACTTATTTTTTAGACCAAGAGGCACACAAGTACCACAGATTGCATGTGGTTGCTTTATATCTCTTTTTTATTTAGAGCAGGTCTCCTTCATGCCTTTTTATTTTTCATCAGGTTGACTTGGTGGAGAGGCCTGATCAGTGGTCTTGTGATGCGCCTCACAGCCTGGATTTGTCTGATGGCTCGCTTGTGCGGTCATTGACCTTTTTCCCTGTATTCCCTTTCTATCTTTCCTTTTTTTTTTTTAAACTTTTGTTCATCCAGCAAGGTCTCTGCTAATTTGTTTTGTTCTCTTTCCCATGAGAAGTTTTCCTCTAATGATTCCAACTGGAATCCCTTCAAATGGTTGATTGTTTACTTACTATGGGTGCCGTCCTTATTGGCTGGGTCCTATCCTTAGACAACCTCTGATGGTCAGAAAGTCTCACTCCAGAGAAGAGGTGTCTAATCTCCTGCCTGGAGGGGATACACCTGGAAGCCAGTAGGGGAAAGAGTTTGGGGGCTTTCAACATTGATCACACAGATATCCTTCAGTCCCCCTGTGTTCAGACTGAAAACGGCACTGGTCATTTCTCAGACAGAGCTCCTCTATTCTCTTCTGAGGATAAACCTCCAGTCTTCTGCTGGGCAAAGGCGAGATTGCCACCTGGAAGAGCGGACCTGGGAGTTGAACTGCTTCTTCCACAACCTTTCCATCAGTCCTCCTGCTTTTGTTTCCACCTTCCCCCTCGCTCCCCATTTTACCTGCTCCTGCTGGCAACCGCTTAGCCTTAGGGGTGCGCCGGAAAAGGAATTGTGTTTTTGTTTTTTTTCCTGCCTACTGGCTCATAATTTCATTTTCTTGGGATTGCTCAAATCATTTACCATTTCTCCATCTGGTTTCCGGTTTCCAGAATATTTCGACTGTTGTCTCCTCTCCTTTTCTCTCTCTGTCCTTGTGGGTTTGTATCCTTTACAAGCTCAAAGACTGATGCTTTAGAGGAGTGTGAGGAGGGAGCAGGAGTAATAATCCATGTATGTGCCCACCAGCTTTATCCCTTCTTTCATTTAGAAAAATGCTTCGATTGGTTTAATGAACATATTGGTTGAGAAAGACCTGTGTCCGGCCATAGCAGGGCCCCTAGACATTCAGATACAGATGAGAACAGTGTCAGAGGAAAGCCAAATTGCCCAGGATTACACTGAGGAAAATTCTGAATTTCTGGAGAGAAGTGAGTGGTCTGAGATGAGGGAGAAAGTGAAAGGTGTGAGAAGGGTACAGGTGTGAGAGAGGTCAAGGGAGAGAGATAAGAGCTAAAGGGATACAGGTAAGTTAGTGTGAGATGAGAGAAAGATAACAGATGAAAATTTCCCTGTGGGAGGGGCCGACTGAGGAGCCTTGGAAGACAGACCTGATATCCAATTTCGGGTTGTCTGCTGGGCTGTGATGTGACAGAGACCATTTCCTTTCCCTACATATAGTCTAATCTATTTTTTTCACGGTTTCTAGCTGAGCATGTTATCACCTGGAAAGAAGAGCACATTTCCCAGCTTCCCTTGCAGCAACTCACAGTCATGTGACCCAGTTCTAGCTAATAAGATGTAATCAGAAGTGTGGCCAAGTTCAGGCCAATAAATATAAGTGCTAGGTTGGAATCCCAAGAGAGATAATTAAAGGGGCACTCATTCAGCTGGGTAAATTTCTTTTTGCCCATTTGCCTTTCTTCCAGATTGCAATGTACATGCAGTGGCTGGAACTCCAGCAGTGATCCCGTGTTCTAGGGTAATTTGAGGAGGGAGCAGAAAGACAGGAGCCTGGGTCTAACAGTACCATGAAACTGCTAGACCGGCTCTGCACTGCTTGCCTCCGGACTTTTGCTTTTTAAATGTAAAAGAGAAATACAATTCTTTGGGGTTTTTTCCTAGTGTTATAATAATCACTTATCATGTGACAAGTAGTATTCTAAATGCTTGGTTTATATATTAATCTAATCTTTATACTGCCAACCCTGTGAGGTAGGTACTATAATTATCTCTGTTTTACAGATAACAGTGAGGCACAGAGAGATTAGCTTGCCTAAAGTCACAGCTAGTGAAGACTAGTAACTAGGCAGTCTGGGCTTGTAAGCATTGTGTTATACTGCTTGCTAAGTCATTTCAGTTGTTTGACTCTGTGAGCCATGGACTGTAGCACTCCACGCTCCTCTGTCCATGGGATTCTCCAGGTAAGAATACTGGAGTGGGTTGCCATTTCCTTCTCCAGGGGATCTTCCCAACCCAGGGGTCGAACCCATGTCTCTTATGTCTCCTGTACTTGCAGGCATATTTTTAATCAATAGTGCCCCTGGAGAAGCCTGTTATACTGCATAATTGTGGCCAAACTCTATCCTCTAATACAGTTGTGCAATACCACCCCGGAATCTGCCATCCACCACAGTCATATATTCTTGGTGAATTTTCAGTATTCCAGGTGAGTGATTTATAAGGCCTAACCATCCCCAATCCCCCCAGGTCACTTGCCCCCTGACATTGATGTGAAGAAAAGAGATCCTATAGTTTCAGTTTATGACCAGCAGTGTGAAAGCAAAGGTCCAAGGAGAAGCAGAGACTGCAGGAGGGAACCAGGTGACCTGGGAGGGTGGGGGGATATGGGCTGCAGTGTGGACCAAGAGCAATTTTCCTCAGGGAAGTCCCTGGTGGTCCAGTGGTTAGGACTCCACGCTTCTGCTGCTGGAGGTACAGGTTCCATCCCTGGTCAGGGAACTAAGATCCCACATGCCTTGAGATGTAGCCAAAAAACATGTCCGACTCTGTGCGACCCCACAGATGGCAGCCCACCAGGCTCCCGCATCCCTGGGATTCTCCAGACAAGAACACTGGAGTGGGTTGCCATTTTCCTTCTCCAATGCATGAAAGTGAAAAGTCAAAGTGAAGTCCCTCAGTCATGTCTGACCCTCAGCGACCCCATGGACTGCAGCCTTCCAGGCTCGTCCATCCATGGGATTTTCCAGGCAAGAGTACTGGAGTAAGGTGCCATTGCCTTCTCCGAAAAAAAAGGGCAGATTTCCCCAAATAGGTTAGAGGAAGGTGGCAGAGAGAGATGCTTGCATTCACACCTGTAAGGCGTTTCTAACATTTAGCTTCATTTCCTCAGGACTGATTTCCAGGCATGGCTTTGGTACATCTTGACTTCATCTGAATCAAATTGATGAAAGAATTCTTTAGCCAATTTCAGATGCTCTATTTGTTATAAATATAACAATCCCCACAGATTCTGCTATACCCTGGTACGTAAAATTAGGGGCCAAATTTTAAGATACTAAAATAAGAGCACTGGCGCCATAAGACCATTTTTATTGATTGAATCAATAAAACAGACATAAAATGTTCAAAAGAGAGATGAGTGTTTGCTAGACATCACTTTGATGAATAAGGATGCCCGAAGGTACAGACTTCTCAAGAAGCTGTAGTGAGAAATTTGTGCAGTTCTCTCTCTGAAACTTCCAGTACCCTGGGACATAAGTTCCAGTCCAAACTGATGGTAAGTAGGCCAGCTTCAAGGACACCTCTGCAATCTAGCAGGTGGTTGGGGCAGAGCTTGAGCTCATGTATTAACATGAGTTGCAAGTCGTGGGGGCTGAGTCAGGTAGGCGCCAGTTTGTCCTGGGTTGTCAGGCAGCTCTCAGGGGCTTGTCTCCTGGTCACACAAGTGCGGAGAGTGGAGGAGGTTGGCCTCCTGGAGGGACTCCATGAGGAGGCTGAAGGATCAGTAACACCATCTTAGACACCGTTTTCTGACCTCCCCCCTCATTCTCAATAAAGACATGGATTATAATGAGGCAAATGGGCCCGACATTTGGAAAGCAAATCTGGCCTGCTGAACCACATCCTGACAGCTGCTCTGGGAGGAAGCAAGTCACAGAAGCACTCACCAGAAGAGTCCTTCTAGAAGATTCCCCAGGAGAACCCCCAAGTTCGACCCACAGCACTTTCCCTCTGAGGGAGGGAGATGGCAGTGGCCCAAGGGAAATCAGAAGCCAGAGCTGACCGGCCTGCAGAAACAAATGGGTGTTCCCAAGGAATCTTGCTCAAGGGTCCAAAGTGGACTGTCAGATAAAATGAGAGAAAATGAAAATATGAGCGAATCAATCATGGCTTCAGGCGTATTTGGAGCTAGGATGATGACTCAGGTTATGAATGCTGGGCTGAAAACTGGTCTAATAGTTCACTAAATATTTGCTAGGTTTTTGAGTCACCTCCAAGAAACAGGTTTTCCTAAGGAGAGAACAGACCCTCAAATTGACAGTTCTGAGAAAGGCACAGAACTGCTCTGCAGATCAAAACGGCCGTATTCAGAGGGGTCTGATAAACAATCCAGCAGCCTTTTCCTTTCAGCTTTTCTTTTCTTCCTCCTGATCATTCATGTGTTTCAAGCCTTCTTGTTCCTTTCGCTTTTATCCCTGGGGACAAGGTTGTGGAGAAATCAGGGATACATCCAAGGACAGGATGCTAAGGGTACCATCCTTGTTCTGCATTAAAGAGAGGACATCGCAGAGCCACAGAAAATGAAGCCGCTCGTTCACCGAGGACGGCTCAGGATAGGTCATTTCCCAGACTCTGCACCCACCATTCGTAAGCGAATCCAGTGATTTTCTACAGGAGCTTAAAAGATTTTATTCCTAATCCATTTTTTTCCCCCTAGAGCTTTGGAAATATGGCTCTGTAATTTAATGATTACAGGAGATGAGCAAAAGAATGAACTAAATAAGAGAGCACCAGCTTGCTTTGTAATGAAGGGCCAAATTTTCCAAATATAGAGCAGAATCCAATTGTGGTGCTGTTGTTTATGTTTCCTGAATAGCACTGATATGAGAGACCCTTTGGGAACGCACGCATGTCCTCTCCCACACAAGGAGCCCTCCCTTTGGCTCTTTAGAAAGTTTGGGGAGCTAACCTCACTGCCTGGTACCATAGTAACTTCGCTGATGGAACCACATAGGCTGGAAGAAGTCAAATCCAAAACGATGAACAATAACCACTCGTTAGCATTAGAGATGGCATGTCCCCAAAATGTCAGAGGACTTTTCTGTGGGTGATAAAGAGTAAGATTTAAAAAGTGATGACCGCACAAAGCACAATGTGGTGGCCTGGACTGAATCCTGAATCATAAGAGGACTGGTCTGAAAAACTAGCAAAATGTGAATAAAGTCTGCCGTTCAGTTAATAATAATGTACCAGTGTTAATGCCTTAGTTGTTTTTTTTTTTTTTTTTACTTTATTTTACTTTACAATACTGTATTGGTTTTGCCATACATCAACATGAATCCGCCACGGGTGTACACATGATCCCAATCCTGAACCCCCCTTCCACCTCCCTTCCCATACCATCTCTCTGGGTCATCCCAGTTCACCAGCCCCAAGCATCCTGTATCCTGCATCAAACCTAGACTGGCGATTTGTTTCTTATATGATATTATACGTGTTTCAATGCCATTCTCCCAAATCATCCCACCCTCTCCCTCTCCCACAGAGTCCAAAAGACTGTTTTATATATCTGTGTCTCTTTTGCTATCTCACATACAGGGTTATCGTTATCATCTTTCTAAATTCCATATATATGTGTTAGTATACTGTATTGGTGTTTTTCTTTCTGGCTTACTTCACTCTATATAATCGGCTCCAGTTTTTTTTTTAATTAATTAATTTAATTGGAGGCTAATTACTTTACAACATTGTAGTGGTTTTGCCATACATTGACATGAGTCAGCCATGGGTGTACATGTGTTCCCCATCCTGAACCACCTCCCACCTCTCTCCCCATCCCATCCCTCAGGGTCACCCCAGTGCACCAGCCCTGAGCACCCTGTCTCATGCCTCAAACCTGGACTGGCGATCTGTTTCACATATGACAATATACATATTTCAATGCTATTCTCTCAGATCATCCCACCCTCACCCTCTCCTACAGAGTCCAAAAGACTGTTCTTTACATCTGTGTCTCTTTTACTGTCTTGCATACAAGGTCATCATTATCATCTTTCTAAATTCCATATATATGCATTAGTATACTGTATTGGTGTTTTTCTTTCTGACTTACTTCACTCTGTATAATAGGCTCCAGTTTCATCCATCTCATTAGAACTGATTCAAGTGCATTCTTTTTAATGGCTGAGTAATATTCCATAATTTCTTAGTATTGATGAATGCACCATGGTTGAGTAATATGTGAAGATTAGGAGAATCTGGGTAAAGAGCGTATAGACCACTTTCTGTACTCTGAACTATTCTTGCACCTTTTCTGTAGATATAAATTTATTCCCAAATAAAAAGCCTTAAAAAAAAGTAAAGTCAGATTTTCATCTGTTACTAGTGGGAGTATAAAGTGGTATAAATGTTGTGATACTTCTCATCAAAGGATTTTAGAAGTGTGCATGCCCACTGACCTGTGGTTTCACTCCCTAAAATTTGTCCTAAGGAAATAGTCAAGGATGTTCAGCCCAGTACTCGCTGTAATTGGCAAAGTTGGCTACAAACTCCAAGGCCAAAATTAAGGACGACAGAAACAATGACGTAGCCACTCTGAGGAATTTATGCAGTCACTTAAAGTAATGTTGCAGAAGTCAATTTGATGACATGAAAAGACTGGCAGCAAGTATGGTTGAGTAGAAAAAGTAATCTGTGTGGTATGGCCTCATTTTTAAAAATCTATGTGCTTTAAAGAGTGGAAGACGATATACCAAAGTATAAAGAGTGGTCTTCTCTAGGTGAGTGAGATTGTGGGTGCTATTGGCTGAATTGTGTCCCCCTCGATTCATATGTTGAAGCTCTAATTCCTAACTAAACTGTATTCAGGTGTGGGCTTTTAGGAGTTAATTAAGGTTAAATGAAGTCATAAGCGTGGAGTCCTAATTCTGTCAGATTGGTGGCCTTACAAGAAGAATAGAGAAATCTCTCTCCCATGCATATCCATCTAGGAAAGGCCATGTGAGCTCATAGCTCTCACCAGAACCAATCACGCTGACACCCTGACCTCAGCATTCTAGCCTCCAGCCCTGTGAGAAAATAAATGTCTATCACATAAGCCACCCAGTCTACGGTACTTTGCTATGGCAGCCCAAGCTAAGACAGTGGGTATTCTAAATTTTCTTGTTTTTAGTCTGCTGCTTCTCTGTAGTGAATATGAATTGCTTTATTACTTGAAGAACAACAAATGTGAAAATTTTATGCTTAGGGTTTCACTTTACAGTTGACAGAAAGAAACACTACTTCCTAGGTCTCCTTAAGGAACAGTCTTTGAAAGGATAGTAGTCACCCAGAGATCATTTCCTTCATGGAGTCAACCCGCTGTCAGGCTCCTTAGGTTCCAGGTCCTCAGGAAGGGGATGGACTCCTTCATCCCTGCCATAGTTTATACATCCCTGGTATAATTTATAGTTCAGCTTGTATAGTGACATAATTTGAAATGAACATCAACACATATTAACTTTGTCAGATCTTTGCTGACAAAGATCTGTATAGTCAGAGCTATGGTTTTTCCAGTAGTCATGTGCAGATGTGAGTTGGACCACTGAGCACTGAAGAACTGATGCCTTCAAATTGTGTTGCTAGAGAAGACTCTTGAGAGTCCTTTGGACAGCAAGGAGACCAAATCAGTCAATCCTAAAGGAAATCAACCCTGAATTTTCACTGGAAGGACTGATGCCAAAGCTGAAGTTCCAATACTTTGGCCACGTGATGCGAAGAGCCAACTCACCTGAAAATACCCTGATGCTGGGAAAGATTGAGGGAAGGAGGGGAAAGAGGGTGGGTGACTGAGGCTGAGATGGTTGGATGGCATCACTGACTCAGTGGACATGAATCTGAGCAAACTCTGGAAATTAGTGAAGGATAGGAAGCCTGGCGTGCTGCAGTTCATGGGATTGCAGAGTTGGACATAGTGACTGAACAAAAACATACATTAATTTAGTTGACTGCCATAGCAGTAAGCAGTAAGCAAGGCATGTAATATCGCTCCTCATGAGTGAAGTTTGGGAAGGTTACATGACTTGCCCATGGTCACCTGCCTAGTGGTAACGGAAGTGGAACCAGGAACAGGGCCTCTTGCCTCCAAGATCATTGCCTGTCTCTGCTATCAGTTACTGCCTGTCTAGCTCTTTCTTTTGCAGCAGTCCTGGGCCATCTCAGGAGTAGGATTCAGAGAACTAGCTCAGTCCTCCAGAGTCCTCACCATCCCCAGGCAAATTCTGGTCCTTGTGCATTTCATGTTGGAAATGGAATGATGTTACATTCTACCACTTTCATGCCAAGCATGAGCTATTTCTGGGTTGTATGTTTTCCAGAACCTCAAAGGCTGTGCAGCCTCTGACAGTGTCTTGAGCAGCCAACCTTGATTTATCCTGTGCATCCACCAGGTTGCAAAGTGAAGCCTGGATCCTGGCCCCCAGTAGGAAGGTGGCATCTACTGAAAATGGCTTTGCTGGAGAAGAAAAAGTCAGGATCTGTCAGTGTTGGGATCTGGCTCGCTATCTGTCTATTTATGTATTTGTTCTATGTTGGCAAATAGAAGCATGGATAAATATCTTTAAATCCTCTTAGGGATTTTGCAGATTTTGCATTAGTGAGTGAGAGCAGTTGCAGACATTGGCACTCCGCTAGATTTCTTAATGTTCAGAAGTCAAGTAAAAATTTTGATGACTAAATGGAAGAACCAGGAAGAGTTTATGTTGGCATGGGGATTGCTATTGCTCTCTTTGACTATAGAACTTGATCAGTTTACTTATTAAGTAGGAAACTGAAAAGAACATTGCAGTACATGTGCATTCAACAGACGTATCACCACTTGAAATGTGCAAGGCATTGTGCTAGGCTTGTAGGAAAAAACGCTGCATGAAAAAAATACCACCTGTTCTCAAGGTACATGCCGTCCATTGGGGAGACAGACACCTACGCACATCACTGTTATCCACGGCAGTCATGTTTTCAATCCCAGAAGGTGGTTGGAAATGCCAGGGGAATCATTTTTAATTATTTTTTAAGTTTAATTTTCTATTTCATTTTACATTAAAAAAAAATTGTATTTATTTTTGACTGTGCTAGGTCCTCATTGCTTCCCGGGATTTTTCTCTAGTTGTGGCAAGTGGGGACTACTCTCCAGTTGCAGTGCATGGGATTCTCACTGTGGTGGCTTCTCTTCTTTCAGAGCACAGGCTGCAGGGCTCATGGGCTTCAGTAGTTGCGGCTTCTGGGATCCAGAGCACAGGCTCCATAGTTGTGACATAGGGGCTTTGTTGCTCCGCAGCATGTGGGATCTTCCCAGATCAAGGATTTGAACCCGGGTCTCCTGCATCGGTAGGTGGAGTGTTATCAGTGAGCCACCAGGGAAGCCCTGTTTTACATTTTAAATGGAAGTATAGTTGATTTATAATGTTTTAGTTTCTGCTATGCAGCAAAGTGACTCAGTTATACATATATACACATTCTTTTTTGTATTATTTCCCATTACCCTTTATCCCAGGACATTGAATGTAGTTCCCTGTGCTATGCAGTGGGACCTTGTTGTCTATCCATTTGTTTGTTTCTAAATTCCACATATAAGTGAGATCATATGGTATTTGTCTTTCTCTGACTTATTCATGTAGTATAATACCCTCAACGTTCATCCATGTTGTTGCAATCGCAAGATTTCTTTTTTAGTGGCTGAATATGATTCCATCATGCATATGTGTATATCTAACAGTTTATTTATCCATTTGATGGACACTGTGTTGTTTCCATATCTTGGCTACTATAGATAATGCTACTATGAACATGGGTGTGCACATATCTTTTCAAGTTAATGTTTTCATTTTCTTGTGCTAATTACCCAGAAGTGGGATTGCTGGATCATATGGTAGTTGTACTTTTACTTTTTTGAGGAATCTCCATACTGTGTTCCATTGTGACTGCGTCAATTTATTTTTCCACCAACAGTGCATGGGGGTTCCCCTTTCTCCTCATCCTTGGCAACACTTGTTATTTCCCATTTCTTTGATAATAGCCATTCTAACAGGTGTGGGGTGATATCTCATTGTGGAATTGATTTGCATTTCCCCAATAATTTGTGATGTAGAGCACCTTTTCATGTATCTGCATGTCTTTGGAAAAATATCTGTTCAGATCTTCTGCCCATGTTGTAACTGGATTGTTTTGCCATTGAGTTATATGAGTTCTTTTTATATTTTTGGATAGTAACCCTTTACCAGCTACATGATTTCCAAATATTTTTTCCCATTAGATAGGTTGCATTTTCATTTGATGCTGGTACAAGCTTTTTAGCTTGATATAGTCTTATTTATTTTTGCTCTTGTTGCCTTTATTTCTGTTTTCAAACCCCAAAAATCATTACCAAGACGGGTGTTAAGGAGGTTATTGCCTGTGTTTCTTCTGGAGTTTTATAGTTTCAGGTGAGGGGTATTATTTTAATTATCATAATCACTAGAGGTCATCATATGGGCAGATCCAGAGATGCTGAGTGTCCAGCAGTCTTGGGAAGAATTCCATATAACAAACAACTGTCTGGTTCAAAAGGCTGAGAGTGCCTTGAGTGAGGATCTGGAAAAAGAACAAGCACAGGACTAGGTGGAGAGGCCAGAGCTTCTGGGGAGAGGACACTTACAGGTGGTGGGGTTCTGACAGGTGCTGATGGGCACAGGGATATTTTATGTGGAGGAACAAGGTAAGCCAAGGCCAAGAACACACCAGGGTGTGCCTTCTCAGAATGACAAGTAGTTCATGGTTTGGGGAGTAGAAATAAGACTGGAAATATATGATAGGTCATAAAGTGCCATGCTAAGAAATCTGGATTTTATTTTCTGAGGGGCAAGTAGGTTCTGGAGAGAAGTTCATGAATGAGATAGGAACAAGAGCAACATTGTGCTTAGGAACGTTGCATCTGGGTGTGGTGTGTGGATGGGGTGGAGAAGTCACTCCACCACGTCTGGGGTCTGTGGCTCTGGGCCGCTTTATGTCTCCTGTCCTGGCTGGGTTTTCTCCTCTGCAATATACCCAGCACGCACATTGTCCTAAGGCTTGATTAAATAGACACCATGTATGGGAAGCACCCAGCACAAGCCCAGTAAACGGTGGTTGTTATTGCTTGTGGTTTGGGGCTCTCTGGTTCCAGCCTCTACCACTACCAGCTACTAGCTGGTGAAGCTGACCATAGATATGCAAACTGATGCTTCTTGGCTCACAGGTGTGTGAGGGGTTATGGGAGGAACACTTCTGGTCTTTTCCCCTTGACCTTCCTTCCCACTGGGGAACAAGGAGAGCCCAAGCTCGAGTCCAGACCCATCCCTGTCCCCAAATGGGCCATCAGGATGGAGCACTCAGAGTGGGACAAACCTCTGAGTCACCTTGCTGGGCACTCTCGACTCCAGAAGATGAAATTCAGACTGGAGGGGGATGGGCCTGGTGTCACACAGTGGGGCAATGTGATCAGAGTTGGGACAGACCCAGATGTTTGAATCCTGGTCCCTGCCTCCCTGCACTCTGCCACAGGTAAGGAGAGAGGGAAAGCTTGGCCCTGGTCCCTCCCTACTCTACACTTGTGTCTGGAAGGCCAAAAGGGCCTAAACGGCAAGGTGGATGTGGGGTGGGGGTTAGTGAGGGGTCTTGAGTCAGAGGAAGCAAGAACATGAGAGGGAGGCCCTCTCCTCTGAGACTCCCCATGGCTCCCGATTGTTAAAGTAAGGTTCAGGCTCCCCAGTGTGGCCTCCAAGACCCCCCACCCCCACCCCCAATGGCCTGCAGCCACAGACACAGCCCATCTCTCCCTGCTCCTCTGCACATCCCACTGGCTTTCCTTGAAGCCCTCCTGCTCTTGGCTGCATCCTATTCCAGGTCACCTTCTTTCCCCTGCTGAAATCCTGCGCCTCTTTCTCAGTCCTGCTCAGCCTCCGTGCTCAGATGCTCACCCTCCGTGAAGCCTCCCCCGACCCTGCCTCGGGAAGAGCGCCCTCTGCTGCCTTGGTGTTCAGCCTCGCGTCACAGCCAGTTGCCTGGCACCTACCATTCGTCTCTGGGGCCATTCGTTCCTTGAGGGTAAGGACTGTGTCTTCCGTCAGAATCTTTAAGCGGGCGACGCTTGTGACATTCCTTTTAGCATCTGCAGGGCCAGCCTCAGCATCTTGCATATCGTCGGTTATGATAAATACATCTTCCCTGGGATTACATTCTTCTCTCCTCCTGCGTCTGAAGCTTAGTAACTGGCCAGCAAATCTTTGTTGAATTGATTTGAAGAGGGATTGAGGAAAGACTTGCATGAGAGAAGCATTTGTTCCTCCAATTACTTACAAGAAATAGCCCAGGCCTGAAGTTATAAATGGCACATGGGCCCCGCTGATGGCCCATGTGTCCCAGCTTCCTGCAGCGGCGGGTAGCAGCCTTGCTAATGACCACACTCCAGAAACTGGTGAGGCTGGCGCCCTGCAGAGCTGGGGGGAGCCAGGTGGGCAGGAGAGGGGAAGGGAAGCTGGAGCATTGTGACAAACACTCCCAGCATTTCCTCTCATAAAGCCAGCAACAGAATCATTAATGCTGGTTTTTAATTTCAACAGTTATTTTTCACCTGAGCAATTCTAGGGTTTACTGACCAGTAAGCTGATGGCTTGGGAGGTTGCTCTAATAACTTGTTTTGCAAAATGAAAGAAAACAGCCCCAAAGAACTAGGTGATGTTTGGACAACTGTACGTTCAGAGTCAAACCAGAACTGGAGAAGCAATTCCCACCTCCCGGTTACAGCAAACCCACATCGCTGCTCTGGTCTGGAAGTCTTGGAGTTGTCCACATAGTTGAGAACTAAGAAACACTGTGCTGTGCCTTGTAGCAAATTCTCAGGCCTTTGCACTTCCCCAGGGCTGTCTCTAGAGAGTCCCTGAGGAGGAAGAGTCTAGGAGGGCGGCAAACTGACCTGCAGCGGAACTCTGTGTGTGGTCCTCACCCCAAGGTGTCGGGACTGCGAGCACTTTGGGCGGGGCTTCCATTGGGCGGGGTGTGTGTG